>CM051455.1:134345263-134526471 GCA_028274465.1 Plantago ovata
AATAGCTTGTGCAAGGCAAAAACGATAGTGAATTTGGAGTTAGGATGAAGATTTTGAAGCCATTCAAGTATACAAAGGTTTGTGCAGTCTAGCCATTTTGGTCATAAATCCTTCATACGACCTGAAATCAACGCCCACACATATCTAACTCAAAAAGCTATCCAAACGTAGCTCATACATCTTGATCCGACCCCGGAAGACTCTCAATATAACATTTATCTATAGGCACATGTTCAGTAAAACTATAAACATCTTGGTCATGCGCTTGCAAGGTGATCTTCAGAAGTTTGAACTATAATTGAGTTAAGCTGCTTCTAGCTAACATGTGTGACTCTGTGTTGAGAATCTTGAGATACTTCTACATCGCCAATACTAACCGATGTCCAATAACATAGATCAACAAACTGTGAACATTTTCAACCTGGTAACTTAAATAAGAATAAATGCAAAAAAAAAAAAAAAAAAAAAAAAACACAAAGGAACATTTATATGAGCAATAAATGAATCAAATGTAGGTCACATGGACTTAATTGACAATACTTTGGAATCAAGCTGAAAACCCCCAAATTTGACTGAATTAAGTAAATTGATTTTGTTCAAACCTGAATTAGAAAAAGCACATAGATAATTATTCTAGATTGTTCAAACTGACAACTCCTTAGTACTAACCAAAAACCGAGAATTCTCCGCCCAAATCATACCTAGCATAAATGAAATATCCGATTGCCAGACCTAGAAAAAAGCTCTATGCTCCTCATATCAAACCTAATTCAATACCAGAATTAATCATGAAAGAGAAATAGACACATGGAGAGTAGTAATGATCAAGGTGCAAACAAAAAGATCTCATATACCGTTTGTTTCTACAAGCGAAAAGATCGATCGACATTGGCAGTGCAGGCAAGCACTTGAGAGAGATCTAGCAGATGAAATCATGATGAAGTGGAAAATAGATAGAGATGAGGATCTCGTTTCGCTGGTGGTAACAGGCGGCGCCGATGATGATGAGGCGAAGAAGATAAGAAAGATGAAAACTGGGGCAGGAGAGTTTCCGCCAAAATTAAAAGAGTACAAAACTGAATTCAATAATTAAGCGCCTCAACAGTCTATTTCCCTCTATACATATATCGACTTGGATATAAGAATATTTGATTTCACTTTACTTAATTTTACAAGTTAAAATAAACAGTTCAGATTTATTAAATCCAATTCAGTTTAGTTCAAAATAATTAAGTTCAATCAGTTCAGATAAATTCAGTTCAGTTCAAATTTGCTTAGTTAAAATGTATACTTCGAATAAGTTCAATTCAGTTCATTTCAAATTAATTAAGTTCAATTCAGATTAATTAAGTTCTGTTTAGTTAAATTTAGTTCAGATTTATTAAGTTCAATTCAAAAAATTTCATGCGAATCAAACAGAGCCCAAGTGTCCCATAATAACCGTCCCTGTATGCAGTTTTTGTTGTAGTGTGGTAAAATACTAAAATGTGGAATTGATACCAAATGTTATGAGGTTGTTGATCCATTTATACAATTAAGCCTCACACAGATTAAAGGGTTCTAAGCACTAACTTGCTACTATATTTCTAGCACTAACGAGAAGGTACCAGACGAATAAGGAAAGATAAGATATAGTGTTACCCATATGTCATAAAGTCAGGAACTAGAAATCTTCAATGAATCCAATAGACTTGAGCTAACTTGATGAATAGAAGTTGTCTCAATATGCAAATCAACAAGAATCCAAAGCAAAAAATGATATGAACACCAAGCCACCGATTTGTAAGCCTTTAAAGATGCAGCCAGACTTGTAATTTCCTCTATTTGACCTGTTTATATCTAGATCGCCTTAA
Organism: Plantago ovata; assembly: GCA_028274465.1. NCBI lineage: Eukaryota > Viridiplantae > Streptophyta > Magnoliopsida > Lamiales > Plantaginaceae > Plantago > Plantago ovata. The sequence continues at coordinate 134,347,117 of CM051455.1, forward strand.
TCGTGAGAGTAAATATGAGAATAAAGAATCATTTTCTAAAAATATATAATGTGTGAGCACCGTAGAGCGCCTATTATTAATATAGAAAATATATTTTATTACTATACATTAAAATAATAGGAGGATTTTAGCTAAGTCGTCGGATTCATCAACAACAATGTAAGGTATTACTAGTAGTAGTAGTACTTTTCTTTGGTAATGAATCTATTCTAAATCAAATTGGAAATGGATATGTGGAGGATGAAAGATAGTCTTTCAATCTTTCTTCCTCCTTTGCTTTCATCCATTTACAAAGAGTCAACTTTACAGAATGATCAGCCACCGCACTCTTCTTCTTGGATCAAATTCAACTTCACTTATCAAAGGCAAGGCCAAAAGCTACGTGAGCTCAGGCGCTTCATCTTCCCTTACACTATCTTCAATACTTGTGAATTCATTTCGGTGTCACTGCGGGAACTACTTATGAATTCATCAAGGTGAGGGCTACTTGTGAATTCATCAAGTTAAGGCCGATTCTCAAAGCTTTGAGTTTGGATCATTAAGGAGCTGTAGGAGTTTTAAGAAGCCCCATATTCAGCAACCTTCTTCATCAATGCAAATTCGAAAAAGCTCTACACAAAGCGTGTGAGCACCCAGGTGGGCCTGATCAGCTGAGTGTTGTCTTGCTGCTTGCGAACAAATTGGAATCATTCTCTTATCCCAATTATCTTGCAAACCAAACGCAGCCTTAGAGAGAGAGAGAGAAGACGAAGAGGCACAGGAGGAAAAGAGAGTAGTTAATCGTTGTAAAGAAGACTTCAACACTGCCAGAACTGGATTCATATTACTGACACAAGCCCAGTTTAACAAAAATGCCAAAATCACTATATCTTACTAGAGAGCAAAGACACCAAAGGCACTTTGCAGAGTATGAAAAAATCTATTGTATTCACTAGAAAAAAAAGAAACAAAAGAGCAAGTCTACTAGATTCATAATGGAAATCCACAAAAAAAAAAAAAAAAAAAAAAAAAAAAAAAAAAAAAAAAAAAAAAAAGTCGAGTACCAACAGGTAAATAAGGTGTTCAGTCTGCAATCAACCAAATCAAAGAAATGTCAAACAGCCACAGGCATTACAATCCCATATCAAAGTATGTAAAAAAGACAAAATGCCAAAATAAACCTTGCAGAGCAAGTCATCATTCAAGTTCACACAACCGAAATAAAACTTCATTCATTCAGAGTGAGAGAAGCCAATTGCTCAGCAGCACTGCCACCCTGTTGCTGTGACACATTCCTCAGGACATCCATGGCCTCTGCCACCTTAGCTTTCAGAGCTTCTGGAGACTCCAACAAGTGCAAAACCTCCGTCTGGTCCATTTCCAGGAGCATTCCAGTTACCTTTGCTGCAGTCTCAGGCTCCAGTTGCTCTACAAGTGGATACAAGTTCTCTCCCAGCATCTGCAACAGATACCAAATTCAGTTAATACTTGCAGGGGCATGTTGCTCTTAACTCAACACATGAATATCTTAAAGTCTTTATAATATCTAGAGCCACGATCCAACATGAGATACTTGCAACAAAATGCTTATCATTGAAAACGATATGTCAGATAAATTTACATAGTGTTGCAGAGAGTTCTAAATAGCAGGTTTGAATATCTATAGTCATGTTTTAAAAACAAAATATTGTCCTTATTTATTACATCAATGGAGCCTTCTCAAAGATAACGAGAGATCCGGATATGTGACAGAATAGAAAGGAAATATATAAAAGCACTTAGCAAGGAAGAGAAAATGAAAAGCTTTAACAAGTATTAACGTTAAAAGGAAATTAAAAAAAATCAAAGCAGGATACCAAATTATTAATAATAATAATAATAATAATAATAATAATAATAATAACAACAACAACAATAACAACAACAAAAACGAAAAAAAAAATAATGGGGAACAGCATAATAAACCAGATGATAGCAACACAATAGAAATGTGCTATTCAAGCTAGGCATGCTTAACCGATAAGGCATAAAGCAAATGAAAAAACATGAAAACCCATTGGCCAAAAGATTTTATTGGGCATGAGACTGTAACACGGAAAGAACTTGCAAATGAGTGATGAAAGAAGAAAAGGGCTCACCAATCTCTGGTCCGCTGGGTTGGCATTGGCAAGGTGGGATGCCAAAGTTCCAATTTGAACAGGCTGAGGTACTCCAGCATCACGCATAGGTATACCACCCATTTCATAGGGGACAGAAAGCATGCCACCAGCCACACCCTGCATGGAAACATCAGGCATGCCACGGCCAGGAGGAAAACGATAGCCACGTCCCCTTGGCATCATCTGCATTGGCAAAATCAATGGATAATGGCCTACTATAATAAAAGGCTCAACTAGAAGAAACTTGCAAAGTAAAAGAACCACAAACCTGAGGTTGCATAAAAGGGACAGGCTGTGGACCCTGTTGTGCTGGACCAGCATTGGTGCGCCTTCCACCAGGACGTGGACCTTGGTGACCTTGCGGCATCATTGGCGGCATGAACATGCTTGGCATGAGATTTGCAGGAGGCCTCATACCCGGAACTAGTTGCTGCTGGTACCCAAATCCAGGCTGTCATACAATCAACATAGAAAAATATGTCATAAATTATCTTCAGCAATTGGACTCACATAGATCATTAAGTATGTTAACAAATTCATTAGATTAGGTGAGTTAATATCTTGTTAATAAAAATGACACAGAAGGAGAATAGTTTTGGGATATTTAAAGATATTAGGGCAACATTTGTTTCATCAATATTGTTTACAGAATTATTTTTTTAAATATGTTCAAACAATAGTAGTTGGGAAAGATGCATAGTTTTTAGAGAGTTAAAAATGTATACTTCGTAGTAAATAAAATGGAATTTAATGAAATAGAAGTGGTGAAAACACGGAATACAAGGGAACATATATTCCAAAACATGTTATATTTATCACATGGTGAAATAGCCAAAATATCGTATAAACAAAAATAGGAGGGAGTAGCATTTTAAACATATTTCTCTACCTAAAATAAGGTGGGTATTTGGACTGCCAGGGTACATCAACAATGTTGAGGTATGCATCAGATTAGGTGTGTGTTAATTTTTTATTAATAAATGGCATACAAAAAGGAGAACAAAGTAATAACTCATTGCATTTTAACGATGAACCAATTACTCTGACAGGTTGGAGCGTTGAAAAAACCAATATTCAATTCAACATATTCCCTAGAATACTCAAGTATTCTAAGAAATGTTTACACGACACAAACAAGTAAAGAAAATACATACTTGGGTTGTCATCATGGGAGGTGGAGGTTGTCCAAAAAATATCTGTTGCCCCATACCAGGACCGCCAGGGTTGTACATCGGCATGCGAGGTGCAACAGTAGGCATCATAGCAACCGGCCTTAGTTGAGCAAATTGAGCCTGAAACAAAATGTTTCTAGGAATCAATAATTCATGTCAAACTCCCTTTACAATGGAAACGGAATAACATTTGAGCATCTATCCATCTTCAATACACACCATACAACAAAAGAGATCTAATTTTATGCGTACAAAACAGTGAGAGATAAGCCACACCATACAAAATAAGAGATCTAATTTTATGCGTGCAAAACAGTGAGAAATAATCTACACTATTCTTCAGGAAGGCCCTTCCGCAACCATTTAATTATTTTATGGTAATGGGTCCCCTGTAACATAATCGAACACTTATAAGTACCTGCAACCTAGCTCTCCTATCTTCCTTCCTCTGAGCAAGTGCAACATAGAGAGGTTTGTTGAGAATCATCTTTCCATTCATTTCAGCAAGCTACAAAACCAACAAAAGCCAAGCCTCTTCGTGAGAAAACAGGTAAATGCAATCAGGCTAGGAGTGTGCATAGACATAAGCTTACAGCTCTAGCAGCATCTTCAGCTGATGAGAAAGCAACAAATCCAGAACCCCGACTTATCCCTTTAGGGTCTAGCATCACCTGTATAAACATTGGAGAAATGTTAGTGCACTGATCAGCCTACAGGTACTACCAATATTATGCCGACAAAGACAAACATCTAAAACGTAAACTAACCTTGCAGGATGTGATTGAACCAAATGGAGAGAACATCTCCTTAAGCTTATCATCATCAACAGTATCATCCAGATTTTTAACATAAAGATTGTTCCTTTGTACTTGAGACTCATCAACTGCCTCCTTTTCCCTTGGATCAAACCTATGTTTCAACTCTACCTCCCTCTCAGATTTTTTTTGGGCCCTCGCAACATACCATTCCTTGTTATCAATTTTCTGCCCATTAAGAGATTCAACAGCTCTAGCAGCATCATCTGCATTATCAAAGTTGATAAACCCAAAACATTTTGATGATCCATCTTCATTTCTCATTACCACAGCACTAGTTATTGACCCATATTCACCAAATGCTTTCTTAAGATCTTCATCAGTTGTTGATTCAGACAAATTCTTCACAAAGACATTGGTAAATTTTGTCTTCTCCCCTGACATCACTCGCTCTTGCTTGCGTTGGAATGGTCCAACATAGACCTGCTTTCCATTCAATAGCATGCCATTGAGCTTCTCAATCGCTTTCTGTGCAGATTCTTCAGCTTCATATTGCACAAAGCCATATCCCAGTGAGGTGCCAGAAGCATCAGTTGCTACTTTGCATGAAAGGATATTCCCGAAAGAAGAAAATGTCTCATGCAGAGCTTTGTGGTCAATGTCTTTGTCCAGATTCTGCCAAAATATACCATACATTAACAAGCAAGAACAGCAAAAACTTAGTCAAATCGAAAAGACAGAAAGAAATCCTTTTACCTTGATATAAATATTCCCAGCACCACTCTTGCGTGAGCTTGGGTCTCGGTGAGAATACATGATCCGAATTGGTTTCCCATTGAGAGGAGTAAAGTTCAGCGCCTCCAATGCCCTATCAGCTGTCATGAACATGTACAAAACAGTTAGAAATTACAACAGAAATGGATTGAACAGTTATTTAGCAGCATATATTAAAAAGGAAAAGGATCAATCCGCTCAAAATGCAATCAAGTAAAGATTAGAGTCCATCTAGCACAAACAAAAACTCTTTTGATCTCAATTGAGTTCTAACACATGCACCATGACATTCCAAGAGACATTCAGAGAGCACCAACACAAGGTTCCAAAATATCAAATCTAGAAACTCAATGAATTTGAGCATAATGTGTTAATTTGAATTTACACCAAAACTAAAGAACATAAAACATATCACTGAACCATCTCTCTGTTTTATTTTATCTATTACAATGTCAACATAATTCAAATCATACCACAAGATTAGAAACAAACATAAACTACAAAATAGGCATCTTTAGCACATCAATAACGATTGACATCAAGCCTTGAGCACTATTGAAAACCAAACAAGCACCAAAATGGCTAATATTAATACCAGCAGCCTAGATACCATTCTCAAAACAAACAAACAAACAAAAATTAATCTGATTAGAAACAAAGCATAAACACGAACCATCCTGACGGGTCCTGTAGTTGACATAGCCATAACCCAGGGAGTTTCCTGTGGTCATATCCATACAAACCCTAACAGATTCCAAACCCCCAATGTTGAACAGATCGTAAAGCTGCAACTGAGTGACGTTAACGTCGAGATCCCCAACGTAAAGTGACGTCACAGTAACGGCACCGGCACCGGCACCAGCACCAGCGGCCGTTGCAGCAGCATTCGCAGCATTTGCAGCATTTGCATTAGCATTGATCATCTGCTGCTGAGCCTGCATCTGAGCCTGCATCTGATTGTGCATCTGTTGAACCTGAACCTGCGCCGCCATCTCAAAAACCCTAGCCGATTTTTTTCCTTTTCGAGGGGTTTTTTTAATTTTTTTTTGGATTTTTCAGATAACTTCCCTCTCCTCTTCTTATGTTACCAGAAGAAGAACACTACAGCACAATCACAACGGAACAATTGAGAAAATTTCTCGAGTCAATTTTTTTTTTCAGAGTTTTAGGGTTTTCCGATTTTTTTGGGTTTTTTTTTTTTTAATAAAATGAGGAGAGGGAAGAAAGCATAAGTCGGAAATCCGACGGAGGAGAGAAGAAAAAACCGCCGCCTGAGACGGACGGTGAGCCTAAACGGCGGAGATAGAGAGAGAGAAAAGTAGAGAGAGAAAGGGTTGAAATTGCAAAAGTGCAAGAGAATCGAGAATTTAGGAGACGGCGATAATAAATATTCTGAAATCGATATGGGAGGGATATCGTGTGCACGAGTGAACCCTAGATTAGGTGTGAGACCAATCCTACGCCGTTGGATTTGTGAGATTTCTGTCCTGTCATTGGGTCATCACCGTTGACGTGGTAAGCTTACCTGGATAATAATAATAATATAATAAATAATAAATTAATAATTAAATGAAAAGGCAAAAAATGAAGTTTATTGCAATAATGTGTTAACTGCCTTGTAATCCTTCGTAAGTTTAAAAGGTTTCATTTTTCCCACTTTAGATTCAACATATGAGTAATTTTGACACTTTTACTTTTTAGAAATTGAAGTATTATATTAACTTAAAAATACGCCGATGAGAAGAAAAAACAACATAAAAGTATCCAAATCTTAATATAAAAATCGAACAAAAATATTAGAGTTTTCAACCATAATAATGACATTAATCCAAATTGTCGGTATATCCCAGATAAAATGAATCAAATCTAGACATTGGTGGATGCTTCCAAAAATTGTACAGTATTCTTTACTAGTTTAAAAATCCCCAAAATTTATAATTTCACGCGGAATGTATAAGAGGCGAATTATGATTATGCAAACTTCGAGGGACAAATTGATTTTTCGCCAAAGGAAATATTTTTAGAATTTAATTTTATGTTGAGATTTTTGCCTAAGTTATAAGTCGTGGTGGTGATGAATGATGATGATGATAATAAATAATAATAATAATAATTTAATCATTTAAAGGGAAAAGGCAGACAATAAACCTTTTTACAATTTTTTTTAACCGCCTTGTACCTTTCGTAAGGTTCCGACTGACCGACTCTAACCATAGCGCTTCAAATCTAAAAGCATGCATTTTGCTAACTTTAGATTCAACATATAAGTAATTTCACTCTTTCTTTTTTTTCTTTTTTTTTTTTTCCTTTTGATGAGAAGTGTAATTTGAATATTTTAAAAATTACGAAAATTCATAATTTCACGGGGTATGTTTTAGGTGCAAATTATAATTATGCAGAGTTTATAGTGCTGCTAGTTATTAACCTTTAAGGGCATAATGATATTTTGCCAAAGGAAAATTTTAGAATTCAAATTTATGTTGAGATTTTTGCCGTAGTAACTTATAAGTGATGACATCTTTAAAAAAAAATCTTATAAGTGATGACATTTGGTCATTTGGGGAAGAATATTTCAGTCCCCTATTATCTTTATGTTTGTCACGCCTTTTTTTTAATTGACCATCTGTCACGCTAGTTTATAAAAATAATTTGTGACATCATTAAAGAGAACAAAAATTGTTGCTTTGTTTACTTTTTTCTGTTTTTTTATATTTATTTTATTTTTAGTAACGTTGAAAATCCGCAGTCGCTACCTTTGAGTGCGCACTGGGTAATAACCACGGGCCAACGTAATAGCCAGCAAACCACATAAGTCAAGTTAAATCGCAACAATTTGTTACTTCGTTTTTATAGTCTTGATTCTCTGGAATAATCTTGAACTTGGTTCAAATACAAAGCACAACAAATAAATTCAAAATTCACAAATTCGGATTTCACATCTAATGGTATAGCTTGTTGGAGGTGGAACTGGAAACTCAAGGTTAGCCACAAATTCAAACACTTCCTTAATTGGATCGGGGTTCAGGAAAGATTGGTAACAAATGACTTGAGACGCAATATGAAGTTATCACAATCTGCTCAATGCCTTGTTTGTGATTGTGACAAATAGACGGTGATGCATCCTCAAACTATAGAAAGCGCTATGAACCAGACTCATCTCAAATTGATAAAAGGTACCTAAGTCCTTATACGTGTGGCATGATGGACGGGAGTAACGGAAACAAGGAGCATAAGCTTTAATAGTAAAATGAACATGTATCGACTCAAAGGAGGATATCTTTCTTTAGTAGTCAAACTGATGATGTTGAAAATATAGAACATTTTCGAGGTAGATGCTGTCAGTTCCTCACTTACCGGTAGAACCTCTCTTCAACTTCGTTGAGAAATATACCACAACTCCAATGTTATCATGGCACCCTCGGCAAAAGATATAAATTTCAATTGAATTTGGAAATCATCATTTCAATCTGCATATGTTCACATTTGCCGCTATGGTACCTTTTGTAAACGAATAGTTCCGAATATCTATATTACACTTAATTGATTACAAGTCCACAAAAGTAAGCCTAATATAATAAATATCATGATTTCTTGTATTATCAAGTTATTTGATCTCTCCCTCTCTCAAATTATGTGATCTACTGTATTGGTATGTATCATATTAGCTACTAAGCAGTAGAACATTGAGTTAAAAGGATCCAATCTCGACCGAAGATAAATGATTCAGGGTGTTACAAATGGTATCAAAAGTCGAATCAACTCTAAACCCCACAAAAGGTAAAATGGGTAGTCTAGGAAAGCCACGATGAAGGTGTCATGTAGTTTAAGAGGGATTGAATATAACACACTAAAGTTCGAGAGAATTTAAAAGGGATAAAAAAACGCTACTCATAAGGTGCACCTTTATTTCGGAAATTCATCACAAGAAATTCATAGTTAATACGTCCTTGCTTTGGAGAATTTTTAGGATGGACATATATATTGTAAACCTTTTCCAGTGAGGACGTGTTGGTATATGGGACAACATATCTGTGGGAAGAAGACGATAAGTAATCATGGCGGCCCAAAAAGGTTGATTTGGATGTTACATGGCAGGTCAAAATCTGTTGACTTATTATTTTCAGCAAAATAGGTCATTTATTACTCTGCATTATCTATACATATTTAAATACTACGGTATTTTCGTATTATTATTCTTTTAAAATGATGGATCCCCAAACAGATAGGCGTAGAAAAGGTGGAGAATTGCAGAAAAATAGTAAACTCTAGCACGATCACGTACTAGACAAGTAAACTACTAAAGAGTAATCTACCTACGAAAGCAATAACTAAAGAGTTAATTACCTTACGATGACGCTAATGAGCGATCAAGCTAAAGAGCTCCAGAGCAATGACTCTAATCAATATTCAACTATGAAAAAGAATGAAATAGTACAATGCTTAAATAGTAAAGATACGACTTGTTGGGCAAGTTCTTCTCTTATCCGATAAGGCAGAATCAGGTAAGATTTAGGCAATCTAATCGGTCCTAGAATCTCTCTCCTAACCTTTGCTTAACCAACAAGTTGACTGACTCTAACTAGGTAATTAAATAATAACAGGAAAACAATTAATTAACTAATCCCTTCCCCAAGCAAGCAAACCGCCGCCCCCTCCGAAGCCCAACTCGGCCGATTCGGTCATGCGGCTCTTCTTAGGCCCAAAGCTTGGTCCGTTAATGCGAGATTCCATCATCACTGCCCCCTCAAAACGAACCTTGTCCTCAAGGTTCTCATTCCTCTTGCGCACGGTCCCTTGGAGCCTCTCTGGTGACTCAAGCCTTTCAATTCCCGACCCTTCATAAGCTTTTTTTAGCCTTCCTTGTTCGAACTCATAAGCACGGATCAACCCTTCTATCTCGGGTATAGGAGCAATTTCCTTACCTACCTTGAGCGTCATGTGTGGCTCAAAGACACTTTCAAGGTATAAGAAAGTCGAGTTAGTCGACCCAGATACCACCACTTCCGGAGACTCAGATAGTACCTCTCCAGCAATGGGCATGTCACTTGTCCTCCTAAGCTTAGCATTACATAGCTCTTCGCTATCCTGTTGTGGCAAACCATTCCCAGAGTAATTCAAGGCGCGAATACGACATAAGCGCTTCTCACAAACCAAAGACATGGTTCGATCTCGAAAATGGAAGATCACGGGACCTACAGAATGCAGCCATGGCATTCCCAGTGTGATATCCTACTGTTCACCCTTCATCACGTGCACGGTAAGCTCAAAGTTAACATGTTGGATCATCAGGTTAATTACTTCCTCATACTTCTGTCCAACCTTAGTAGTCCTTCCTTCAGCAGTCCTTACCTTAAGCCCCGACGTCTCTTGTCCACTAGGCCAACCCAACAGCTTCACTACCTCTGCTGACACAAAGTTCAGACTTGCACCCGAGTCAATAAGAACTGAGACCATAAGTCCTCCTATCATGCCCATAAATGTCATAGGCTCCGATGACATTCTTTCATACATTTTAGGTGATGGCCTTACCTTGGGTCCTATCTCACAGTGTCTTCCACACCCTACCACCAATCTAGCCTTAGATGGTGTCTCTTCTTTTAGCACTCACTCATCGAACCCCAAGCACGAAACACTGCAAAGATCGTCCCCTACCTGGAGACACTTAGCATTCCCATCCATAACCACAGAGTCGTGGCTTGCCAACCAAGGTACTTCTAACACCACATGTTCCTCTGTCTGAAATTCAAATAGCTCGTATAGAGTGGCGTGATACTGTCGGCCGTAATTTACTAACCTGACCGAATTGAACCTCCAGTTGCTTGTAAGCGCTCGACCACTAGCAGTAATTACCGAGACATTGATGGGCTGTCCAGCGCATGGCCATCCAAACTTGCGAACATATGCAGCTGTGACGAAATTCCTTGAAGCACCACTGTCAATCAGCACACACACAGGTCGCCGACGAAATCCTAGATGTCCTGGTAACCTAAAAGCACCGGGATCTCCCCCTACTCTCATATAACGAAGCGTGGCTTTGCCTCCGTTACCCTTTTCAGACAATGATCCTCGTTTTCCTTTTGTTGTTCCATAAACCACAAAGTCTGTGAAAGTCTTGGGTTTTCTTTTTCCATCATCTCACGAGTCATCATCCTCTCTTCATCTAGCTCTTCAGTCTCTGGCGAATTGGCCCTACTAACTTCAGATCCTTGTTTGGAAGTCGCAATGCTAGTCTTAGGTACCTTAGCCAATGCCGCTTCCTTTCGTGGTTCCTCTATCCTCCATTGTCCGTCTTCCCAGTTCAGTCGAAACATGTTATCCTCCTCGAACGGTTCCTCCGGAACCCACTTTGGTTGCGGCAACCACCTCCTTAAGCTTTCCCATGACATTAAAAAGGCCATCGACATCAGTTTTGCATGTTGAACACACATGCGACCAATCCATTCCTCGAGCCCATTCAGCATTAACATCACCTGCATGGCACCTTGGCCCAAAGCAAATCTTTTCCTTGGATTTTCTCAGATCTTTCTTGCTCAAGCTCCAACTGCCGTCAGGTGCCTCCACCACCACATGTGTTCCCATACTTGTTGTTACCTCGATACGGACTTGCAAAGCTGTTGGAACTAGTGTTATTCCTAACCCCATCCTGATAGAGAGCCTCATAACGCGCAAAGATTGCCTTAATGTTCTTCTCGATTGGACCTTCTTCAATGCTTGGTCTATCCAAGTCAAACCTATAGCCGAACCCATTGCCAAATCCTCCCTTAGACCCATAATTGGTGAGCCCACGACCAAACCCTTCGAACCCAGAATTGTGATCTCCTTTGTAAGGCCCATATATGCCAAGCCTATGTTCTTCATAGCCCAATCCTTGCTCAAGCCCTTCCTCCTTCATCACAGGTCCGATGCCCGTGCGTGACCGTAGTGGCGCACCATGCGCATGCAATTGCCCTAGTTTCAGTCGTCGTGACGCGCTATGCGCGCACTGCCGCGTCTCCACGCGGCTCCGTTTGCGATGGCTTCGGCTTCGGTGGGCCTTTCGTGCCTTGTCCAGCGAATTCACACGGTCGGTCAGCCTCTGATCATGTTCTTCAGTATCTTCTCCAAAATCATTCTTTCGTACTCGTCGATTTTCATGAGTAGCGGTTGCGCGGAATTCAAGATAGAAAAGAAAATTCGATTTTGGCCGAATAAATCAACCGTCTTCAATCTCCTTGTGCGGAAGCGTGAATTTGGACTCTTCAAACCTGGCTCTAGATGCCAAGCTGATGGATCCCCAAATAGATGGGATAGAAAAGGTGGAGAATTGCAGAAAAACAATCAACTCTAGCACGATCACTTACTAGACAAGTAAACTACTAAAGAGTAATCTACCTACGAAAACAATAACTAAAGAGTTAATTACCTTATAATGCCGCTAATGAGCGATCAAGCTAAAGAGCTCCAGAGCAATGACTCTAATCAATATTCAACTATGAAAAAGAATGAAATAGTACAATGCTTAAATAGTAAAGATATGACTTGTTGGGCAAGTTCTGCTCTTATCCGATAAGGCAGAATCAGGTAAGATTTAAGCAATCTAATCGGTCCTAGAATCTCTCTCCTAACCTTTGCTTAACCAACAAGTTGACTGAATCTAACTAGGTAATTAAATAATAAAAGGAAAACAATTAATTAACTAATCCCTTTCCCAAGCAAGCAAACCGCCGCCCCCTCCGAAGCCCAACTCGGCCGACTCGATCATGCAGCTCCCCAAAAGCTTGGTCCGCTAATGCGAGATTCCATCATAAAAAGGCATAGATTTGAATTAGTAAGGAGCATAAGAAATCCTCTAAACGAGTACAATGATTTTATTTGGTACGTAAAGCTCAATCCAAATAAGAACAAACCCTTCTAAATGTAATTTCATCTCTAAATCAATCTGAAAAGCTATTCTATGATACAAGACCTTTGCCACTTCTAAACCAAGACCAATTGGTTCGTTTAACTTTTTTTTTTACCTCTAATGTTGACTAGGTATCATCGTTTCTTGTTATTTAATGACACGTTTAACTCATGCACCGTGCTTCGAAAATAAGTAAAAAAGAAATGTTTTAAAATTTCTTGAAGTACGTAACATCACACTTAAATTTACCACTCAATTTTTTGAATTAGTTTCAAATTTATGGCATTTATATTTATATTTAAATACAAATTTACATTACATAAATCCGCATTCTAATAAAGAAAAACCAAATCAAAGAGTACATTACATAAGATACTTGGGGAAGATACTTGCTCTTTTTAAAGAAAGGAAAATAGTTTGACATCCTCTACAAAAATACGTAACGCTTCACTTTGCTCTCTCAATTTTGAAATCGATTAAAGTTTCATTTTAGTTTTATTAACGTTTTCTTTATAATAAATTTTTTATCTTAAATCACAACGAATACAAAAATTAAACAATCATATTTTTAAAGAATAAACACAATGTATTAATTTTACATTTTTAAAAGTCAGTGATAGATATGATTTAGGAATAATAATTTTTGTTATAAAACGGTTGACATTAAACTAAATGAAAAAATTTAACGATACGGAGTATATATTTTTTCTAAGTTTAAAAAAGATTGATGATAATATACTGCAAGAGAAATATTGGTGATGCCCAGACCAAATCAAATCAGATTATTGGCATCCCAATAATACCCTTCTCTTTGTTAATGGGATTATTATGGAGAATCTCCCCATTTTACAGTTTTGGTGCAGAAAAATCCCAATTCACTTCCCTACCATAAACATACATACTCTCATTCTCTGTGCACCAAATCAGTTGCGGGAAATCGTTAAATGAAGCAGTTCATAGTATCTATCTTCTCAGCGGAGCCACCATGCAAATGAAATTAAGCACAGAACCAAGTGATTTCCAGATCACGAGCTCAATATGATGATCCGAGTCGAAAACAGGAAGATTATAAATTGGTGGTGAGCCTGGTGACTCGGGAGTAGAAACGTCTCTTCTCGGTGGTGCTGTGCTGTGCTTCTCTGGTATGAATTCTATCAACTGTTTGTTTTTTGTTTGTTTTTCTGCTAAATTTATGATTTCAATTTACTTCCAGCTTTATGAATTATTATGATGATACGTGAATAGGCAAAATTAATATAAAAAACAAAAAACAAAGTAAAATAAAAAGCAGCAGCTAGATTACACATTACTATGTACGTGTAAGGTAAAGAGTTGGAAACAGATTAGTAGACAGACATTGAGAAGAAAGAGAATTTTGTTTCAATTCAATTTCATATGGAAAATTTATTTTTCCTTTTCTAGTAGTACAAGAGCAAGGTAACTAGTAAAAAAAAAAAACTGATTCTGAAAAGGAAAAGAATATTAACAACACACAAACTCTAATTAAGAAAAAATTAACACCTATATATATATACACACACGCCACACACGCACATTGTGGGTTAATTCCTCTCTTTACTGTATCTTTGTCTTCTTTGTGTGTCTGTTGTCTCATTAACATGTCGACTACTGTTGTGTTGGAGTTGGAGAACAATTCTGCTGCTGCTGCACCGGCTGAGGTTCAATCGGAGAATGCTGCAATTAATAATAAATGGACAGCACTTCATGTTGGTGATCTCGATAAGAATGTAACCGAGGAGGAATTGAAAGAGGTGTTCGTGGGGCAAGAAGGCGTTGTCTCGGTCAAAATTTGCACCAATGAAGCTCTGGAATCGCTCGGTTATGGTTACATCAATCTGCGTACACCCGAAGATGGTTTGTATTCGAGTTTTGTAGATTTGTTTCTTGTTTAATTACTTGTTTGGGATTGTTTGTTGATTAGGTCATATGCGGTAGAGCTGCAAATAGTGACTTGAAATTTTTTCTTTTCCGGTTTTGTGCAGCTAAAAAGGCCTTGGAGGCTCTGAACTTTACTCTGGTCAATGGAAAACCGATCAGGGTGGCTTATTCGTGGCACGACCCCAATTCGCTCATCAGTCGTGCTGCTAATCTGTTTGTAAAGGTATCTTGAGTCCTGATGATTTATTAGATGATGGAAGCTGCCTAATTGGGAGAAATTTTACCATTCCAGTTTACTGTTTTACTTAGTCTACTGTATTTATGTGAAATTCAATTGGGGAGAAATTTCTGTTTTACTTAGTTTACTATTTTACTTGTTCCACTATATGAAATTCAATTGATCATTCAGTACAAGAAACATGAAATTGTTATATACAGACCCTGTAGTATGAAAGAGAGCAATAAACTTCGTTTTCTCTACAGTCCCCCACACGCATTCTTTCTCCAACAGGATTGGTTTTGGATGACATAAAACTTTAATTTCATTTAAAAAAAAATGCTTTGGAGACTTTTAGCTTCGTTTTTGTTCCTCATCAGTTAAATAATCTTGCTTCTTGCACATGAGTTGTCTCAGCACATAGTTGTTGATTTGTGAGGGTGAGGTAGTACTGCATTTGATCATAGAATCTTGGCTGTTTTTAGCTCTCTGAAGTAATATATGATCATACTTTCTCAGGGATTTTTTTTTTTTTAAAAATAGAACAATACATTTGCAACAGTATTTTAGTTATTTTTTTACATATATGTTCCTGACCTGGTTTTATTACATCGTCATTATATTTCGATTTCAATAAGAATATCATTATATATCTGCTCCTAAGTTGGGTTATTTCATCTTCATTATATTTCAATTTCAATAAGAATATAGAAGTAGTCCTAATCTGTACTTTAATTTGCAGAATTTGGATAAATCCATAGAAGACCAGGAGTTCTACAACATGTTTGCTGAATTTGGAGTTGTTGTGTCATCAAAAATTCGAAAAGATGCCTATGGTGTATCAAAGGGCTTCGGTTATGTTCAGTACGAGAAAGAAGAATCTGCAAGTAAAGCTATTAAGGAGATGAATGGTTTGTGCTTTGCTGGAAAGGAACTATATGTTGGACTCTTCGTTAGCAAAGAAGAGAGGCAAAAGGATATTGACACTGCTAAATTTACCAATTTGTATGTCAAAAACCTTATGGAATCAATAACCGAAGAAGACTTGAGACACCACTTTGGAAAATTTGGAAAGCTGAATAGTGTTGTAGTAATGAGGGACCAGAATGGGAATTCAAAAGAGTTTGGATTTGTGGATTTTGAGAAGCATGAAGATGCAACCAATGCAATGAAGTCATTAAATGGGTCTCTATTTCATGGAGAGGAGTTATACGTTGCAAGAGCACAAAAGAAGTCTGAAAGAGAGGCTGAATTGAAGCGTGCCCATGAGAGAATTGTCATGTCGTCTCAAGGGTTGAATAACTTGTACGTGAAGAATCTAGATGATGATGTCGGCGATGATAAGCTCAAGTTCATGTTCTCTTCGTTTGGCACCATAACTTCATGCAAGGTTAGTGGAACGTTTTCGCTGATAAGTAGCTTTGGCTCAATGCTCACTTGAGCCAATACTTATTTCCTTTGGTAATGTTTTGCAGGTTATCTTAACTACAAGAGGAATAAGTAAGGGATTTGGTTTTGTAGCATTCTCTACTGCCCATGAAGCAGCAAAAGCGGTATGTTTTCTCGTTCTCCATGTCTTTTTTGTTATAAGAACAAATAGAAAAGCTAAACCAATTGCTTTACTTGTTTTATTACTACTTGCAGATATCGGAGATGAATGGTAAAGTAGTTGGAAGGAAGCCTCTTTATGTTGCAGTTGCTGAGAAGAAGGAAGATAGACTCACGCGATATAGGGTAATGTCACAATAACTATTCTCTGCATCATTATCGAAAATACAAATAAAAGCCTGTTTTCTTCCAAAAACCCTAGTTGAATGGACACTTTTGAGTTTAATATTTGATGTTTCAATGCACATGTTCTAACGTTAAACATGTTTTTACATGGAAACTTATAGTTTCATGCTTTCAAGAGTGTTTTCTAAGATAATGACATTTGTGCATTGATTCTATATCTAAATCTGTTACTGTTCTCGTAATGACCAGGCTATGTTCTCAAACAACTTACCTCATACAATTATGCCTGCATTGCCTGCTCCCTTACCTCCCAATGGTCAAGCTCCCAAGCTACATATGTTCACTAGTCAAGCGCAAGTTCCACCTGCTTTCTTCCGACCTCCAGTTGGTTTAAACAGTCAAGGTTTGCGTCCGTATCCTCCATTCAGTTACATGGGACAATTACCAATGTTTCCAATGATGTTTCCACATCCCCAGGTTTGTAGAATACTTATTCTTTTACTTTTATGTATTGTTTTATTGTTTGTCCTTTGAAGAATGAATTACTAATCAAACATTCGATACAGATGCTACAACAACGTCCTCGTCATTATCCTCCATATGTCATGCCTAATGGTCATCCCCATGGTAATATGCTACCCCTGATCCGCTCCAGTGCAAAGTTAGATGGAGTTGGGACATCTACCCCTGCAATCGAGTCCTCTACTTATGAGAGACAGGTAACAACTCTGTTCTACAAACTTTTAATTACGCTGAGATAAGAGTAGGCTCACTAATGTATCATTTTAGCTTAATACACCTCGGTGCTTCAATGTATTATATGCTTTTAGTTCAAATCTGCACCTTGCCAGGGACTCAAGTTTCAGTATGTTATGCACAGGTGATGGGAGAAAAACTGTTTGAACTAGTTAAAGAGATGGAGCCTGAAAGAGCACCGAAGATCACCGGAATGTTACTTGCCCTAGGCCTAACAGAGGTGGCACTCTTAATCGACTCACCTCAGTTTCGTCAAGAAAAGGTCGAGGAAGCTGTGCAGGCCTTAAAAAACTCCATTGATGGTGAACAAAGCGGTTGATTAGTTGTGTCCTCTCGCCAAGAAAAACTACAATCCATCGCCGATGATGATTAGCATGTGATAATGTGATATCATCCTGCTATCTCTGTTTAACTGCTTTTTTGCTTTTGTTTAGATAGACTTTGGTGTGTTTTTTTTTTTTTAAATTCTTTTTCGGTTGAACTTATGTGACTTTTTGTGCTATAATAGACTCCTGATTTACTAGTTACGAGTACTTTCCAATGACTGTTATGTTATGCACTTGTGCTTATATTGGGGAAAGTAGTAGCAGCACGCACGCATGAATAGTAATAATAATACGCTCTCTACGAAAAAAGGATCGGATCGGATCTTCTGGTTTTCTTTCCCAAAATAAATGCATATTCACAAAGTTGGCTTACACCAGCTCACTCTAATTTCCTAGTTAGAGGCACTTTCTGTAAACCTCTTGTTATTTAAGCTTCCTGGCGTAAAAACCTACATCTGCGGCTTCCTGAATATTTGCAATTGAACCATCCAAGTCCTGTACTGGGGTTGGATCTGGCTGCCGCAGCTCTGAGTTCTCCCCAAAGTTATGGAGTCTACGGCCAATTAGATACCGGTCATCACGTATAGAATTGTGGAGATTGGTGAACCATACATGGAACCGCTTGGCACAGAAACAGAGTAAACTGAAAATAAGACATCCCAGCCAAGCAAACCGATAGACAGCTGAATTTACTATCAGTGGATAACCAAATATGGGGAAGACTCCTCTTGCTAAAACGTAAGGAACACACAACGCAGTGAGAAGCTTCATGATGATTGGTACTACAATCTCACGGAGCACCCAGACACATTGGAGCCTTGAGAAACCATCGTCCCTCACCCTCTCAAATTTCATACGCCAGCTATCATCAACCAGGGGCATCATATGGTCTAGCATAACCTGTTAAAAAAACCAGCAAACAGTGAACTGTTAGCAAATCCCATTCTAAGAGGATGTGTCAACAGTTACTATAACAAAGCTCCTAGGTTTCTTTTTGGTGTATGCAGAAACA
This sequence comes from Plantago ovata, assembly GCA_028274465.1. Taxonomy (NCBI): domain Eukaryota; kingdom Viridiplantae; phylum Streptophyta; class Magnoliopsida; order Lamiales; family Plantaginaceae; genus Plantago; species Plantago ovata. Next base: position 134,365,782 of record CM051455.1, read on the forward strand.
GATTCTCTAATTAGTTTCGTCCACCCAGTGAAGGACTACTAAAGGCTCCAGCAGTTGAGACAATACATATCCATGTGACTATCTCACAAAGCTAGGCTTTTCGGCATATTACGCACATAAGAGGGTAAAGATAGCATGCATCATTCAACAGGGTTGTTTTCAACATAATATACACTCCTATTGGCTAGATCAACTGCCTAGATGCATTAAGATCAAAAGATAAGATTTTCAACATATTACCAACCTAAGAGGGAAAAGAGATTGCACACACCATTCAAGAGGCTAAACCCCAAACGCTTTCAACATACTATACACACCCATCAACTAGATGCATTAGAATATGTGTAACTTTGAGGGCAAAGGGGAAAAAAGAAATATACCGAGGACACAAGCCACTAATTACTGCAATACATCATCACTTACCAGTCTAGTCCATATCTTCAGAAAGATCAATCCTAGAGCCCAATCCTGATAAAGAAGGAACACTGGACTTTCGTCCAGAGGAACCCGCATAGGCACAATGACAAGTAGTTCAAACAGCAGCCCAATCAACACAGGAATAACGAACACCTAAAACATGAATGTAAGATGCAATGTTACGAGAATTTTCAAATGTCTAATATGACTTTTACCATAACAAACTAAATTCTTACCCATATTGACAACAGTGCAGAACTCTTGAGGATAATACCACACCATCTCCAAGTCTGGTTGAGTAAAAGTCTAGTTCTCCTTGTTTTGATAAGCTGGATGCAATACCTTGCGCCGGCCAATGCAGTCCAAATGGCATAGCTTCCAATCACAAAAGCATATAGGTCTGGAGATGGATCATTAAAAAAATACTTTTAGCCCAATCTTTATTTTGAAGAGACAAGGACATTACATAAACCAGTTATACTTACCATTGCACTTGATGCCGTGAGTTATTGGGAGAAGTGGAAGGACATTGAAGATCCCTCGGCCAAGTGCAACTGGTATAATTATTAAGGCCGAGTTGGATACAAGCAATGTCAGCCAAGCCACCACCAACAGTAGGACGATGCGGAACACAAAGGCCCACCTGCTAAAATACGAAAGCAGATAAATAAGCAAATTGTACAGAAGGCTTGCAAACATGAAAGTTGTACTGTAAGATGATGCTCGACGGTAGGTAACCAATTCATCATGGAAACGTAATTCATCAAAATGACTAACTAGTACAAAGAAACTACAGATAGAGAAACAGAAGGGGAGAAATCACAGGGATCACGTTGTACTGACCAACCACATTGTTACAGCAAAATAATTCAATGTTCAAATCGTGAATAGTTTATATTAGACATATTCTCAAGGTAAATGGTATGTCACAGTCCATAGGTAAATATTTATTAACTAATAAAGCAGGCAAAGGGTGCCCACTGAGAGAAGAAGAGAGGCAATACTAGCAGAAAATAATGCATAAGAATAACCAAGACTCGGGTTGCTACAGGTAAACCAACCAAATAAATATGAAGATGAAGCAATAACGAGATGGACCAACTTAAAAGGAAAAACACAGGAAAGAATTAGCAGAATATAAGCAATATTTGGTAAAAAGACATCCAAGTTGAATAATTCGTCAATCAACTTCAGTTTTTTCACCAAGTATTTCCATATAACATTAGCTCTGTAATGGGTTAAATTTCATACCACAAATGCAACCACTCAAAATCACGATCGTACAACAAAGTAACAGCCCCAAGACATTTTTTTATGAAAAAAGAGGAAGGAACAAAAATTCACATCGCAAAGTCCACAGATCGATCCTCGGAAAAATATGCATGAGCATGCCAAAGTGCAGACAAAGGACATCAGAGTATTAGCAGAACGTTTTGTCAGTTTTAAGCTTCAATATAGCAGTAGACGTTGTAATGAATTAGCCCACATGTACGCCCGATCCGGTGGTTAGTCCTAGCTAGACAGTTTGACTACTGTTAGATTTGAGTGCTGTAATCTTGTACTATTTGCTTATTCCTGATCTGTTCAATATATGAAAGTTTCTCTTAAAAAAGTCAACTTGTCGTGAAACAAAATTTACTAAAGTGGAAAAGATTGTTCTGCCTTCACCCTTCAGGCCCTTCACCACACATGGTAAATTGTTCACCATGGATAGGCTATTATCCGTTAATTATGGAAACTTATTGGGTGCATATTGACTGATATATAAAGCATTAGGGCTCTATATAATCTCTAGAGCATTAATATTTGATTATAATTTATAAAATTAATTACTAGATTCACCATTTATTAATTTTCAGATGATTACATTTCAACTCATTCCACCTGTTTTCTTTTATTATTATGTATTATTCCATTCCTTAAACTACATTTCAATTGTAGTAAGTCTTTGTTATCTTCATCTGAAAAAGTCTGAATTGAACTGATCCGAACTGATCTGAACTGAACTGAATCTGAACTTATGTGTAGTACAAAATACTATTAGGCAAATCTGAACTGAACTAAACTGATCTGAACTTAATCAATTTTCAGATGAAAAGAACAGAGTCTAAATGTGATATTTTTAAACAGATTTTGAAAGTTTATGTATGTTTCTGATGGTTCTTAACTCATCAGATGACTACTTTACCTATGTCTAATTTCATTCATTTAGAAACTTTTAATTGCATGATTAGCTAAACGATCACTATTTATTGGACATCGTTTCCGTTAACTTTAGTTATTCAATTCGTTATTTGTTAATTTTCAAATGGTTACGTTTGAAGTCATTAGTGAAGATTATCATTCCAAAATTATATGAACTGTCTATATTTCTATATATTCAGCATACTTAATCCATTCATATTGTATTATTACTGCATTTGTTAAACTACATGTCAAGATGTGATATTTCAAATTGTTAACTATTAAAACTCCGAATAAAATTGAAATTACTATAAAATAATGGTATACAAAGATCATAGTGTGTGACTTGAATTTCAGATGCTATATTTAAAATTCTTAACTATAAAAAATGTGAATGAAATTGGACAAAATTACATTTAAAAGTACAATAATGATTTACTAAGAGATCATAGCACACGCACAATTTCCAAATGGGTGTTTGGTTCAGTTATCTTTCATCCCAAAATTGGAAGGAAACAACATACGAACTAAAGGAAGATCAGGCGTTCTAAATTCATTTCAATTATAAATAAAATTATAAATAAACTGAATTTTTTTTTCTCAGTAGCAAGTAAATAGAGATGATAGAATTGATTTTCAGATTTATAAAGAGGTTACACATGCATGTCAAAGTTTTATTTTTTAGAGAAAATATCTTATTAGTGACCAATAAGAGAGTGATTCTCAAAATTCAAAATGAGGGATTTGGGCGTTGATTATCGGCACAGGTGACTAAAGACTTCACATTACGCTCTTCAAGCAAATACTTTCCTAGTTTTTTGGTAATGTCTTCCAAAAAATCAGCATCTGTATGTACAATTACCATCTCCTTAAGTGGCGCTTTGAGAGGTTTGTTGTGACGCTCTCGAATGTTACGAGCAAGATCTCTGATAGTCATCATCTGAGATTATTATACAGAACTTCCGTGAAGAATGGGGTGAATGGAGCCATTACTTTACATGCTGTTAAAAGCACATGAAATAAAGAGTTGAGAGAGCAGTTCTGCAATCTTCTTCCCCTGTTCGACCTTTTAGTCTCTTTCGGTTGAACCGGACATAAATATTTGTCAAGTTGTCAAGAAACTTCAAGAGATAAGGAACCACAGTATACAGTCTATAAGCATCCATTTCCTGCCTCACAAAATGTACCAGACTATGGGTCGCAGAACTAATCCATTGGTCAAGCACATTTGTAGAGTTTTGAAGAATGTGTTGACTGATCGGTGTAAATGGTTCTAGTCCCTGAGTTCAAGCTTTTAGCATTTTGGAACAGGAATCTGTAGGCATTATACCATGGCAAGTAAACATCTTTCAGCACACTGTATACTCCCTCCTTAAACCGCAGAGGCTCAGCACGAACTACAGGAGAATTTATAATGTATAAGCGTAATGCATCAGCCCCATAATCATTTATTACTTCAGAGGGCGCAGGATAATTCTTCAGTCTTTTACTCATCTTCTTCCCATCCTCTGCCAATACAAGACCATTGCAGATGAGATTTCTAAAAGCAGGTTTGTCAAACAATGCGGTAGACAGAACCATGAGAGTGTAGAACCATCCACGAGTTTGATCCAGGCCCTCAGCCACAAAATGTCCTGGAAAATTATTCTCGAACAGTTCAACATTTTCAAATGGATGGTGAATATATGCGTAAGGCATGGATCCACTCTCAAACCAACAATCAAACACATCTTCCACGCGTTTAAGAACACCAAATTCAGGGCCACGTTTCGAAGGGATAGTGATGTGATCAATTTTGTGGCGGTGTAAATCTGTTACTTTCTCACCAGAGAGTGTTTCCAGTTTTTCAATTGAATCCATGACCTCAATCTCTTCCCCATCGTCACTGATCCATAAAGGAAGTGGAGTGCCCCAAAACCTACTTCGGCTGATGGCCCAATCTCTGGCATTCTCAAGCCAAGTATGAAAACGCTTTTCCTTCACAAAGTCGGGAACCCATTACGTCTGTTTATTGTTCTCCAGCAATTTATCTTTAATTTTTTCCACAGCAACAAACCAGCTGGGTACTGCTCTGTAAATGAGAGGAGTATCAGATCTCCAGCAAAAGGGATAGCTGTGAGTCATGGTTCCAGTCTTGACAAGCCTATCTTTTTCTTTCACTGCTTGGATGATGTCTTTATCTGCCTGCTTAACATAGCGCTTGCTAAAGTCCGTGATCCTTTCCGTAAAACAACCATCATCATCAACTGCTACAACCAGGTTCTACCCCTTGTTAATTATTCCATTCTCCATACAAACACGGTAATCATCTTCACCAAATGCAGGAGCACAGTGAACAATTCCAGTACCACTATCATCAGTCACGTAGTTATCTGAAACAACTCTGAATGCTACCTCACTGAAATCTTGGAAGTAATTAAACAATGGGACATACTTCTTTCCCACAAGTGAAGCCCCAGAGGACTTGGAAGTTAGAGAGATTGATATCTGTTGTCGAGTTTTCCATTCAACATGGTAGAGCGGGGTGATCAACTGAAATTGAATACAATAGATATGAAGAAGAAAGAAGATGCAATACGTAATTAATAGTTTGAGTGATGATAACAGGGGTGTTTCAAGTTCAGTTTGAGAAGTTCAAAACTGGGGAACATTTCCAATTTGAAATTCATGACCACCGCTTGCTGTTTTCCCTAACCAATGGATACCAAGATGGGCAAAGTTGATGGAATAATGTAGATCACCTATATTTGTCTGAAAGATTTTAAGTTGAACAATGTAACATGAAAGTCAAACAGCAATAAAAATTCTACAATGAAAAGTCTCCCATCTAGATTCAAAGACAGCTTCAAATTGAATACATCATAGTAATTCAAAACATGTTGATCAGTGGTATGAATACACGAATATGCAGTGAGTGTACCTGGATTATCTCCTTAATTCTCCAGACTCCTCAGCACAAAACAACAACAGATTTATTATCAGGATGAAGTAATTCAACCTCCATCCTTACTTCTTCAGAAGAAACATTATGATCTGTAGTCAACCGTTCCACCACAACAGGATCCTTGCTCAGTTTCAAATTCTACAAAACATGGATTTAAATGTAAGGCTGAAAGTAGTAACAAAGAAGTACCACACAACACTTGCTTCAAAATGGATGCAATCAGAGGACAATTCAACTGTTTCCTAATCTCCAATTCAATACAGTTCACTTTACAGTAGAGTTGAATCAATTCTCATTGAAGCATACAAAATTGAGCTGGAAAACAACCCAATCTAGCACTTCTCAGTCTGTACCATCAAATTTCACGGAATTAATCCTCACTTTCAATTGAAAACCTCAAAAAACCTTTCCACATCCAAACCAAAAGTGTTCAAAGTGTCCTAAACAAGCCATCACGCATCAAATAACAAATTCAAGAAAAACTTGCAAAAACAATACCAAAAAATTCCACTTGAATTGCAAAATTTAATCTAATTCCAAACACACACAACTAAAATCCAAACCTCTATAAAAAAATTTGAAGATCGAGCTGAGAAATTACTGTGCCGTCAGGTAAACATCAGTAATTAAACATCATAAATTGTTAATCAAGGGTTATAACTATCACATCTAAAAGTCTGACTTACACGCTCCCAGTCGTTTCAGCTCGGAGAGTCAGAAGGATATGCTTACATCCAGTTGATTCTCAGACAAGTTCCTGAAATTATGAGTAAAGCAAACTATGTAAAGAACCTAATCATGACTTCGAATGTCCAAACTCAACTTATTCAGAAACTTTTAACTTACAATAGTATCGATGAAATATAGTTGACCAGTAAGCATGTTATCTTGAAGATCTCAGTGATAATAACAAAGTTATCATAACCCAGGCATTAAGTGGTTCAAACAGAAGGCGAAATTGTACATTCGACAGTAAAACCGAAAGCTTACATGAGAAGACCTCTCTCTGATCGACCTGCTTTGCACATCAATTAAAGGTGTAACTGTTCTGCATTTCAATTAACGGTGCACCAGATAGGTGTTGGAACACGTAGAGCAATGCCGTTAAGCTTGTTGTAGCAGGTGACATACACATGATGGACAGACATCTTGTTTCAATTCCTTTCCTAGATACTCCGACTTCAATTTCTACTCTAGTTGTTTCACCAACTCGTCAGTGTCTTATTCAATAAGAAGAATAGCTTCTGTTCATGTTCTCCTCTAGCTTATTCAACGTATATAAACATTCAATATAATACACATGCAAACTGATATCAATGATAAATAAATGGCATAAGGGATCAGCAAGATCATCTCAGTGTTAACATACTTCTACAAATCAGCCAGACATCCCTTTACCATATACTTCTATTACTTGTATGCAGCCAACTACAGTAGAGAAAGCTCTCTCATTCTAGGGCTTTTTCTGCGAAAGCAACACAGAGAGAAAGAAACCACTGCCACTGATTTTTTTCGTGTAGATAGATCCGTTATTCGATAATTATGATTGGCCAAGAAAAACAAATACCGGTATCAAAATGGAGAAACAAATAGAAGTGAGCACCAGGCACGATCAAATAGCAAAGGATAAAGACTTCCAGAGGAAAAAAGGGATGAACAACCATGATATAGTAATAGTAGTTGTAGAGAAGACAGAAGAGTCTACACTGATCCTCGGAAAATAATAGAGCAAGGTGCCTTGACCAGTATAACTTTCTTTGTCTTAATTTCCAAGAACGCTTAAAATTTGAGATTTGCCCTCCAGAGCAGAATGCTTTTACTTTTCACAGGAAAATGCACAATGGCACCAAAGAAATAAAACAAAGATACCAGTAGGTACAGATTTCCTAAGCTAAACTAAAGCTTGGAAGAGGAGATTGCAGGAATACTGTCAATCAAAAAAAAAATAAATAAATAAAAAAATAAAAAAATAATAATAAATAAATAATAATAATAATAAAAGTCTAGTTTTATTATAATAATAATAATAATAATAATAATAATAATAATAATAATAATAATAATAATACAAAAACTCAATTTTAAACAGCTTACGGGGTTAGCAACCTGCAGAACCCCAATACAGTATGGAATCTCTCCAGTGATCCGATTGTATGAGATATCCCTGAAATAAGCAATGGTCAATGAAAATAGAGACTGCACACTTACAAGTACCAAACACCAGTTAACTGGCACACATCAGGAGAAAAGATCCGGTGACCCCAGTTGACAAATGTTGAGTAACTGAAATGATAATTTAAGATAAAGTCTTCAATTTCTATGATCTCATTATCTGATAAACAAAGTGAGTATATGTATTCAGCTTGGCACTTACTTCCACTGGTTTTTTGACACCTACAAAAGCGTTTTCACCAGATTGACCACATCACTGGAGTGGTATAAAGTGGAACCAATACTAAATCTCAAAGCTTAAGAGATGGAAAAAATGTCACTTGCCATTACCTTCTTGCATTTAGACCAGAATAAACCGAATTAGTAACCAGATCAGTAAATGCTGATTAGTTGAAAAGAACAAACGACCATCTTCCGAAGATGTCAAGTGCACAGAAATTACAAGGTCTTGATGCTCGTACAGTTGCTGTTGGTGATTTTAGTATCATCAATTCATTTTAGTAGTAATGTGATTTGCTAGAGACTGATGCGATCTCTCGTTGAGGCTCGGAACAAGTTCGGGTAGTGCGGAGTGCACGCTTGTTGAGCTAACGAGTTATCGGCCACGAATACGAAGCAGGGGTCAAGGGGGCGCAGCCCCCTTGCGGGGTCGAGGGGCTCTGCCCCTCGCGGGGGCTGGGGTCCAAGGGGCATAGCCCCTGGCTGGGGCAGGTCAGCGGGCGGGGTGCGGGGCAGTGCCCCGACCTTTTTGGATATATGCACCCGTTTATGAACAAACAGGCTTGTTCCGAACAGATGCGCCCCTTCCTTCTTCGTCTTGTACTTCTATATATTGAAGGAATCAGTCTCCTGAACAGATACAACGAAAACTCTTACATTCTCTCTACTTTCTGATCGAAATTCATATTGCCTGAATTAGATTGCCTTCTTGGATTATCCCGGCAAGGAATTCGTGAAACCCAGGCAACAAGTTAGGATTGAATTATCTTGTTTGGAAAGTGACTACACGATACAGTGAAGTTTTCCAAGATTATCACAACCCTCATATTTCACTAACAGTTGCCAATGTTCTCAGGTCTGGTACCAGTCAAGTTATTCCTCTGACACCACTAACAAATGACAAGAGTAAAAATTAACATCTAAAGTAGCATTAAAATTTAACATCATTCATGAAAATAGAGCTTGCACACTTACTAGTACCAACTTTCAGTTAACTAGCATGTATTAGGAGACAAGGATCCAGTGAGCATAACAACTGTAGACAAATAGACGTATTAGTAGGTGTATTTGAGATTAACCAGTAAGTAAAGGTCTTAAAAGTTCCACATACAGATATTGTAGGACTTCATTCCAAATAATAAACGATGGAATATCACTGATGATAGGCTGATACCGAGCTAGATAGCTACTACATGGCAAGATTCACATGTTATAATGTGTTTTGACAGCCATGGAGAGACGAATATACAAAAGGAAAACAGAGGGTAACATACAATGTCTTCAGGTTTAGCATCTGAGTTAATGCAGGAGGAATTGGACCAGAAGCTGGTTATTATTCAGGTTCCTGAACAAGACAACATAAACATCACTAATTAAAAGAAATAAATTGTTAATCAATACTTTGTTCAAGTCTGTAGAACTACACGAGCAATGGAGAAGGATCAAAGATTCTCACCCTCTAGGATTGAATTCGTGAATATTTAACAAACGCAGAGCCTGCCAGAAAGATAGACAACATTAGCCTGCATTAGAGAATTCGTCATTAAAATGAGAAAGAATAATCTATCTGACTTGAGTTGCTTAAGGACGATTTCTTGTTTTTCGAGAATTACCATGGAGTGGCCAACATAGTGAAGGTTTTTAGCTCTGACCATAAACATATTCAACAGTCACAGGAAGATCAGAATTAGCCAACTCATCCCATGTCCAATCCCATAAAGCCTAAAGAGTTTTAACGAGTTGCTTGTGTGAGTTTCAAAAGAACAAGTCGAAATGGAGAAAAAAACATAACTTACTGCATTATCAGGACTGAGAGATGAGTGTCCAAGGCTGTATTCAGTGCCCCGTATGATGACAAGCCAGACGTCAAATCCGTTATCAGCTAACAGGTAAGCCAGAGACTGGTCTGGAGGATTGAGCAACCAAGTAATTCCATCCAGTCATTATAACAATAATCCATCAAACCAAATTATTATGTCCCTCGAATTACAACAGGTGACATGTGAAGTGAAGAACTAACCAGTGTGGAAATAATACAAATAATATGTATGCAAAAGCTGGAATTCAGATAATACATTGTTGAGTTTCAAAGTATTACCAGCATCAAATGTACTTCATGATACAAAATCTACAACACATAAAAATTCAGCCAGCGAGATTTTATTGATCAAGGAAACCAATACACCAACATATTACAACTATCATATGAATTTTATCCAATACAATCTGCACACTGCACATTTGAAGTTTCGTAAGAACAAGAATCAAATAAAAATCAGTCACATACATTAAGCGGGAGTCCACACGATTACACCACACAATGAACAACAATCGAATGTAAATGAAAACAACAAAGAACGGGACATGGGACACCAATTTAATGTGGTTCTACTAGAATAGTCTACGTCCACAGGAAATCAATTTCAAGCTTCAATAATCAACGTAAGTTTACAATGATCAATGTGATCTCAATCACAGAAATCCCCTCCCCCCCCCCCCCCCCCACACACAAACACACATGAACAAAGACTGAAGTTCCTAAATTCAAACTTAGAGATAGCTAACAAATAGCTGAAAAAGGAACTGAATAACTACACGAGCAAAACTGCTAAAACTGAGCTATATAAGTTTATATAACAAGCTGCAGAAGCAGGAAAGATAAGAGCAATAAAGCAGTAGCTGGACAATCAGACAAAAATACTGATCCAACAGACAAATGAATTCACGCTTCAATTAACTGACATAGTGACATTACACCAATTTGCAATTTTGTTGTCGTACAATAAGAAATCACGCTCTTGAATAATTAACCTCATTACCTAGTTTAAACTCACCAAGCTCTCTTCATGTATCTGACAGCATAAACTAGCCTCATCTCCGAAAGACTTGAAATTTTCTGATTTTACTTGTATGCAAATCAATAGATTGCAATTGGTCTCTGCATTTGCGAGCAGCTCCTTCATCCTCAAGACTTAGTAGTTTGGAAAGTGGGCGTCGTTGGAGCAGTAACATAGCATCATTCTTCCATGGTAGGAATGTGGTTCCAAATGGCTGAGGACTAATCATAAATTGTTTGGTCCATGACTCCTTAACTCCATATTCCTTCATCACCCAGATCTCAAAGGGACGACCCAACGCACAAGTCATCCATGAATTGTATTGCAAAACTCCCAAGGCAATCATTAACAACAATCGGGTGAGGGCAATTACTGAAGTCTGAGCCCTTGAGAATGTTGGGCAACTCCAACAGTAGGAAAACTTCAGAGGTCATATTGAAGGAGAGTATCATACTTGCGTACACGGCACCGCCGCATCCACACCAGTGGCAAGATCCGTTGAAAAAGATAGAATTGAAAGGATGAGGCATAACAGGGATGAGCGGAGCATCATCAAGTCGCCTCCAGGAGTTAGTTTTCCCAGTGTATAGATGGGCAAAGACAAATGGAAGGGGCGGGATGTCCCATCTGGGAAGCCCTCCCCTGACCGCAAGGGCATCCTGTTTGTGGACAAATCTATGCATGACAATAATCTTGAAGTCCCAGTCCTCCAAATGAGTAGTACCAGTAGTACTAGAAGTAGGAGAAGAATAAGAGATGCCAAAGCCATCTACCTCCCGAGGATAATAATGCTGATGGGGGAATCACATAAGAGAGGTGGCAGAAGCTTGTATTCACGCAATGCTGGGTTGCACAAAATATAGCAGCGTTGAAGAACATAGTTGATGCAGATGATGCCGTTGATGGAGCCTACAAGTCTCAAGTCACTAGTACTACTCCCTTGGTGTCCTTTAAAAAAATTGGATGTGTATAAGACTGGACGGACCTTTCGCTCGGGGGAATATAAGTCGTGAAAGGACAAAATATCGACCAAATCGTGGTGGTTATATAATAGTGGTGGTGGCACTCGGCGCCACAGGAGGAGCATGGTATCATCTGATGATTTGAGGCAGTTTTTTCTCATAATAAAGGTTGGACTTTTTAAGAGAGCATACCACAGCTTGGAGACACTTAAAAACCGGAGAATATCCTTAACCGGCAACCGTGCCAAAATCTCAGTTACCAATTAATCTGGCAAAGAAGAAGAAGATGACCTACTAATACTACTAATTTCCGATGAGGATTCAACTGGTGGCAAAGAAGAAGAAGACCTACTAATTTTCTCATCCTCATCCTCATCCTCAGTTATCACTTTCCACCTCCCTGAACTAGATGAAAACTGAATAGGTTTGAACGGCCGTTGTTTAAGTATCTTCTTCGATGACATATAAGAAAAATATATTTTGTTTATTGCTCAAATGTCACTTTAGAAATACGTATATTATACATATTTCAACTTACTATGTTTTTGGTAGTTTGATTTGACTAATTTATCTATTAAAATATCTATATATTTGGTCGTTTAGGTATTCCACTCCCCCAAATAATAGTGTTGGATTGGATGGATACGCAAAAGACGGAAGAAAAACATGGCAAATTCAATTAAATAGATCAAGCACGGCACAAAATCATCCCATAAGATAAGATGACATCAGATGAAAGTAATAAATAAAGCAACCTTCTGGTACCAGTTATTATCAACATATATCATACAATACAATGTAGTACAATACAATGTAGTAGTAGCAGCACTAGCAGCAGTAACACATTTGTTACACACTCACTTCGATGGAAGAAAATATAGTAGTATGAATAGTAATAATAATACGCTCTCTACGAAAAAAGGATCGGATCGGATCTTCTGTTTTTCTTTCCCAAAATAAATGCATATTCACAAAGTTGGCTTACACCAGCTCACTCTAATTTCCTAGTTAGAGGCACTTTCTGTAAACCTCTTGTTATTTAAGCTTCCTGGCGTAAAACGTGCCTTTGTCTTAAACCTACATCTGCGGCTTCCTGAATATTTGCAATTGAACCATCCAAGTCCTGTACTGGGGTTGGATCTGGCTGCCGCAGCTCTGAGTTCTCCCCAAAGTTATGGAGTCTACGGCCAATTAGATACCGGTCATCACGTATAGAATTGTGGAGATTGGTGAACCATACATGGAACCGCTTGGCACAGAAACAGAGTAAACTGAAAATAAGACATCCCAGCCAAGCAAACCGATAGACAGCTGAATTTACTATCAGTGGATAACCAAATATGGGGAAGACTCCTCTTGCTAAAACGTAAGGAACACACAACGCAGTGAGAAGCTTCATGATGATTGGTACTACAATCTCACGGAGCACCCAGACACATTGGAGCCTTGAGAAACCATCGTCCCTCACCCTCTCAAATTTCATACGCCAGCTATCATCAACCAGGGGCATCATATGGTCTAGCATAACCTGTTAAAAAAACCAGCAAACAGTGAACTGTTAGCAAATCCCATTCTAAGAGGATGTGTCAACAGTTACTATAACAAAGCTCCTAGGTTTCTTTTTGGTGTATGCAGAAACAGATTCTCTAATTAGTTTCGTCCACCCAGTGAAGGACTACTAAAGGCTCCAGCAGTTGAGACAATACATATCCATGTGACTATCTCACAAAGCTAGGCTTTTCGGCATATTACGCACATAAGAGGGTAAAGATAGCATGCATCATTCAACAGGGTTGTTTTCAACATAATATACACTCCTATTGGCTAGATCAACTGCCTAGATGCATTAAGATCAAAAGATAAGATTTTCAACATATTACCAACCTAAGAGGGAAAAGAGATTGCACACACCATTCAAGAGGCTAAACCCCAAACGCTTTCAACATACTATACACACCCATCAACTAGATGCATTAGAATATGTGTAACTTTGAGGGCAAAGGGGAAAAAAGAAATATACCGAGGACACAAGCCACTAATTACTGCAATACATCATCACTTACCAGTCTAGTCCATATCTTCAGAAAGATCAATCCTAGAGCCCAATCCTGATAAAGAAGGAACACTGGACTTTCGTCCAGAGGAACCCGCATAGGCACAATGACAAGTAGTTCAAACAGCAGCCCAATCAACACAGGAATAACGAACACCTAAAACATGAATGTAAGATGCAATGTTACGAGAATTTTCAAATGTCTAATATGACTTTTACCATAACAAACTAAATTCTTACCCATATTGACAACAGTGCAGAACTCTTGAGGATAATACCACACCATCTCCAAGTCTGGTTGAGTAAAAGTCTAGTTCTCCTTGTTTTGATAAGCTGGATGCAATACCTTGCGCCGGCCAATGCAGTCCAAATGGCATAGCTTCCAATCACAAAAGCATATAGGTCTGGAGATGGATCATTAAAAAAATACTTTTAGCCCAATCTTTATTTTGAAGAGACAAGGACATTACATAAACCAGTTATACTTACCATTGCACTTGATGCCGTGAGTTATTGGGAGAAGTGGAAGGACATTGAAGATCCCTCGGCCAAGTGCAACTGGTATAATTATTAAGGCCGAGTTGGATACAAGCAATGTCAGCCAAGCCACCACCAACAGTAGGACGATGCGGAACACAAAGGCCCACCTGCTAAAATACGAAAGCAGATAAATAAGCAAATTGTACAGAAGGCTTGCAAACATGAAAGTTGTACTGTAAGATGATGCTCGACGGTAGGTAACCAATTCATCATGGAAACGTAATTCATCAAAATGACTAACTAGTACAAAGAAACTACAGATAGAGAAACAGAAGGGGAGAAATCACAGGGATCACGTTGTAATGACCAACCACATTGTTACAGCAAAATAATTCAATGTTCAAATCGTGAGTAGTTTATATTAGACATATTCTCAAGGTAAATGGATGTCACAGTCCATAGGTAAATATTTATTAACTAATAAAGCAGGCAAAGGGTACCCACTGAGAGAAGAAGAGAGGCAATACTAGCAGAAAATAATGCGTAGGAATAACCAAGACTTGGGTTGCTACAGGTAAACCAACCAAATAAATATGAAGATGAAGCAATAACGAGATGGACCAACTTAAAAGGAAAAACACAGGAAAGAATTAGCAGAATATAAGCAATATTTGGTAAAAAGACATCCAAGTTGAATAATTCGTCAATCAATTTCAGTTTTTTCACCAAGTATTTCCATATATCATTAGCTCTGTAATAGGTTAAATTTCATACCACAAATGCAACCACTCAAAATCACGATCGCACAACAAAGTAACAGCCCCAAGACATTTTTTATGAAAAAGAGGAAGGAACAAAAATTCACATCGCAAAGTCCACAGATCCTCGGAAAAATATGCATGAGCATGCCAAAGTGCAGACAAAGGATAGCTAGCAAAACCTTTACATAAGAATTGCAAGCGATAATGCAGCTAAACCCATGGTCAAAGTAGTGGATAATGCAAGTCCAACAATGGGGAATCATTATAATAAAATAAATGAGAAAAGCAGCACAACTTAGGCACTTGATGCTTATTCACAAGATTTGGCAAATATATTAATTATCTCTATTAGAACATACTCTGTATCAGCTGTCTCGTCACCATCATAATCCTCTGCAGAATCAGCACTCGATGCTGCATGCCTGGATCTTGCATCGTCAATGGCTAGTGCCCGGTCTTGCCTACCCGCCTGTGCAAGTCCTCCATCTCCCCTCCCTGCATCCCCATTTCCATTTTCATTTCCACCATTCTCTTCGAGCTTTGGTAGAAGAAAATCAGTCAAACCAAGCGCCCAGCCAACAGCAGTAAACCAATACCGCAGTAGGGATTTAAGAGTATGCCGCAATTTAAAGTGCTCGATTGCAAACGGAATGCATATTTGAAACAGAAGCATGTCAGCAGGGATCTCTGTAAATGGATCAGACACACTGCAATAACATAGAAACTTTTAGAACATGAAGAAATATTAGTAGATAAAATGCAACAAACTTCAACAAAACGCTAAGAACTATCTTACGAAATATCAAGAGGAAAGATGCCCGGAAAGACTCTCATTGCTAGTTTAACTGGCAAGAATACCAGCATCACAATCAAGCTCCCGTATACGATAACAGACAACAACACCCGACGAGCATGCTTGTGCACAGGATCATCAATCAAGTCACGGAAAGGGTTGTAATTAGGATCCGCAGGATCCCGGAGAAAATAGAGGACACCATTACGCAAAACCTTCAAGAGAAGAGGAAGAAGGTTTGGCAGTTGTACGTAATGTAATTTCAAATAAATAAATAAAATAAAATAAATTGTACCCCTCTAAGAAGGCTGACAAAGATGCTTATTTGAAGCATGTAAACAATTCCTACAACCCAATGGACCAAGGAGCTTGCTAGTGGTGAGACTGTGAAGAACTCAACTCTCTGTGAGATTGTCTTTCCGAACATTCTTAAAGTGCAAATATCCAGCCACCACCCGCACATCAAGGGGAAAACCCCGAGTTCTATTACCAGAAGGAAAGCAACCTTGATCATAGTCATTAAATGTCTCATTGCTGCCAGAAACTGCCTAAACAAAGATGGGATAGTTTCTGCAATGGAAGTAATGCCATAAAACCTCCCCATTGTCAATGGCTCTCCTCTGGAATAGCGGATCAAAGTAGCAATCCCAAGGTAGAAGAGGACAAGCGAAAATATGAACATATACCCAACAGCAAGAGTTGTAACATCAGAAAGACGTGATGCCCCAGCATTCTGGACATTCAAGAGATCAGTTGCAATTGCTGAGCTTATATTGCTCGACGCATCATTGTGCCCTGTAGCATTTACATTCAGAATATCTACAACCTGGCCAAGCAAGTTATTCTCATTATTATCTGAGGTCAAGTTTACAACTGTGGTCAAGGCATTCTTCGTAAGATTAGCCAAGGAGAGCGCTGATTCAGTAAGTGGCACAACTGTAGATAACATTGGGCTTGTAGCAGAGGACAAAATCCATGACATGTAATAGAATATAACACGCCCTAATGAGAAGGGCACAAAGATTACAACCCCCAAGAATATCATATTGCTTGCAAGGACCTGCGGAGGGAATGTATAACCAATTAACAACACTAAATATATAAGACATTACAGCTTTGAAAAACAATATTCAAAAACTCTACTATATGGACTGATTATACAATATTAAAAATATATAAGACACTAACCTAGATGCAGCATATCCCAAAATCAGCTAACGAGATTAAAAAACATTTCAAAAGAAAATATGCAAGTTTAACTGAACAAAGCAAAATACTATATGGACTGATTATACATATAGGGGTATGCCCCTCTTGTTTAATATCTTCTTATTTTGCTTAATAATGAGTGTTCTTTCGTGCAAAAAAAAAGGGACATATTACTATAAGCATACAAACTTTCTTGCTTTTTGGTCTGCATAGCAATTTAGCTCATGGAAAGCAACTGCTGAGAAATATCATTCCAAGGGGACAAGATGAAGATTTGTAACTTGCAATATAGCATATCATATTGCAGCACAGGATCATGAAATCAACATAAGTTCAAGCATCCTGAAAGTGCATTTTTTGAGACATGGAAATGCAAGAAAAACTATAATTTCAAATTGAAGACCTGAAAAAAGATAGTGCAAATAAAGAACGGGAAGACTTACAGTGAATGCATTTTCAACCAGATGGAAAACAGGTCCCTGCATGCCAACCAATTCATCAAAAGGCACATCCTCTGCACCATCAGCATCATCCAAACCATCAAACATCTGTTCTACATGAGCCTCGAGGCGAGCTGCTTGCATTTCCCAGCGAGCTGCAACGTTTTCTGCATTCCGCCGGATCAGCTGACCAGCACCAGCAATTCCTTGTGCCCCAACATCTTCACCATTTCCTTCAACAGCAACATTTCTATTTGGTTGAGGTCCGAGCCTTCTTGCAGCACGAGCTCCATTCCTATCACCTTCATCTTCTCTGTCCACATCCTGTCCTCCAAGCTCTCTTAAATGTCTAAAGTAGTCTCTAAGAGATGTTGCCCCAAGGAAGATGAACACAATGCTAGCAGAGAGAAGAAATCCATGAAGACAGTCGGTGAGAATGACTGTTGTGGATAAGTGGCTCATAAATAGTCTTTGAGCTTCGCCAAAGCTCCTCACAAATGCCAATCGCCATATCCAGAATGTGATGAAGGGAATAATGAGAAGCCAAACAGCAAGTACAAAACTGAGGCGTAAAAAGAACTGCAGAACATGGCAAGCTTTTGTAGCTATTCCAATAATAAACTCCTGAAAAGGGAGGCGTGCTGGCGCATTTTCAGCATAAACCGGGGAAAATGAAAATGGATGTTTGCAGACCTGCAACAACACACGTGAGACAGTTAACACGATCAGTCACCTTAACTTGATATCTCAAATTAATGAATTGATAAAGTAGTATCTACTGAAGATTCTTAAATTCAAGGAGTACAACCCAGCCAATTAAAATGTACATAGCCACTACGATCACACCTTTCCTGTTCTAGTAATGGATGGAGCTCATAAAAAAGATATAGATCGCACAACACTAGCAACAAAATAGAAATTTCAAGTTTGCAATCCATAAGACAACCAACTCAGCTGAGCAATCATAAAATCATCGATATAATAGACAATTAGTAGTGTACCTGGCAACTCTTAATCTATCATTCACTAACAGTAATATAATTAAGCACGAAACAGCAACACCACCTCTTTCAACTCATCCAACAAAATTAGAAACAGAAAATGAAGCAATAATAAAATTATTATCATAACTTGGAAGTAGTATTAACTTGCAGCTCAGCTCAAATTATCAATTAAGCTACAGAAGCAGTAAAGTCCCAAATTACCAAACACAAGACCTAACTATCTATCTATCTATCTATGACGAACATGAACAAAATCAGCTCCATCATGAAACGAACCTCGCATTGACGAGCGTTACTGTGATTGAGCCACTGAAGCAGACAATCCTGGTGAACAAACTTAATGCTCCCGCTACAAGCGCAAGGGTACCTCAACGGATTATCCAATTCCCCAGGGTTTCTGCAGATCCGGCAAACGTCTCCTTCCTCATCATCATCCAGCAAATCGAACTTGCTCAAAGCGCCATGATGATTAAGGATATTATTATTCTTCTGATTGCTACTGGTGCCACCACCGGAGCTGTTCTCAGCCGGAGGAGAACCGATCGACGAAGACGACGGAGCTGAATCAAAGGGCGTGGAGGCTGACGTCATCTCCGGTCCGATCTCCATTGAGTCGGTGGAGGTGAAACCGGTGGATTTTTCTTCTGATTAGGGTAGGGTAGTAGTGAAATTATTGTGGTTTGTTGAAGGTGGATAAGGGGGGGTGTTGCGCGTCAATTTGAGGTTGATCAAGGACCTGTTTGTGAAATTATCGAGAGGAGAGAAGAAAAAAAACGAAACGACGGCGTTTGCAGGTTACGCGGTGATGGTTGTTATGTTATTTAAAGGTGGGTTGTTGTGTTGATCAGGAATGGGGTGAATTTGAAATGACGATTTTGGACCTGGTGACGCGGTTCGATTGAGCCTGTGGGTCAAGGGTAGTTTGGGTAATGGAGTTTGGACTTGGATCTTGTAGTCGGTTACAGACTTACAGTTGTGGTGGAGGAGTCAACGCCGTTGTAAGTCACGATTTTGACTAATTGGGTATGGGTTTTTCTTTTTTTTAAACAAGAAACTACCCTTTTTAATTCTGAAAGACACATGAAAAAAACAGTCAACCGAATAAAAACTCTGTTTGCTCTTTGCTGAATTGAATTGAATAGACAAAAACATAAGAATATTGTAGTACAAATTAAGCTTTGAAGACGGAGTGCGATTTTTGCATCAACCAAAAGGAAGAACTTTTGTCTTGTTTGATTTTTGATTTATTCTAGTTACTATTTCTCCCATGTATAAAAAAAAAAGTCTCACGTCACCTTTTGTCCAACGTGATTATTCGTTCATGGATTATTTTCAGGATTACATGTTAACTTTACAGACCATTTTATAGTCTTAACAATCTGTTACGCGCTCACCTATTTACATATCGAAAACTTATATCATAGGGTCATATATTCTAAAATTATTCCACAGTTGAAAAATGAAATACATTGTGATTATGAGTAACGTTCTCAATTAACTCTCATATTTCTAGACAAAATAAACTCCATGTTGGAATTTTGGCTAAACCAAATGTGGTTTGTCTATGACTTTGTACCTCAACTAAAGGGGTCCCACACATAAAAAAACGGAGGTTTCTCGAACGTGTACGAATCTACTATAGTAGTAGAGGACACTTGAGAAAGAATTACTAAAATTTCTTTTGCGGTGAAAGAGTAATTGAAGATCAAAGTGTGTTGGTTGATGCATGGTATGGAATACCAAAGGTTGCAGTCTTGGGAGATATCCCACATAGCTAAAGTTCAGAAGTAGTAAGTTAAATAAGAAGGTATGGAATGGCTTAGACGTTGGACCCCTTGGAGGTACCCATGCTTTTAGAAGGGGGGAGGAGCTAGATGGCTCCCCGGTTCATCCGAACGCACCCGCTTAGCTCTGCCAGGAATCGGGCCTTGGCTAGGGATAGGGCTAGCTAGTGGTGGATATTATCTTTTTGGGCTAAATACTAACTTTGCATTTGGGTCCAATTAGAAGATGCCCAACGGGTAATCCAATCCATTTCGTTTTCCAGCAGATGTTTGCACTGCTTGAACGAAGTGTTGTAAAGCGAACAGACATGAAGCTTGAACAAAAAATTGTGTTTATTCGTTCCAAGCCTTCTGAGCGAATCCTTGCGTCCTTTCGAATGAATCATTGTGTTTTTTCGTTGATTTGTTGATGTTCATACTTGGCCTATTATAAATAAATCCTTCTCGTGCTGCAGAATCACACATTTCGATCTGCTCTCTCCCACTTCTCTATATCTCCAGAAAAACAAAGTTTCTTATGTTGTAGTAGTCCACCTGAGTTCGTATATTCCAGTACTTGTTATACGTTCCCATCTGCAATTCCATCTTGGGAGACTGTTCGTCGGATTATGTAAGTACCAAGTGCAGGACGAATAAAGTCTTAATGACAGAATGCTACGCTCGGCTCTACAATTCTTATTTTTGTCTATTTCCAGATTCTCATTCTGATACTATTCTACATACACTACAGAACACTCCATTCCAAAGAATTGAGAAAAGAACCTTGTATAATTTGAGTTAAAGTTCAAAATGTGTAGTATGAGTTTTGCAAATTTTAGCACATATGTACATCAACTTTAATATTTGACCATATTATGTGGTTTGTATGTACGATCTTATTACTTCTACCTATGGAAATCTCACGCGTGTGAGCAACCCATAAATGTTAATTCATTAGAAAATTAGAGGAATTAGGATAATTAAGAATTTCAAATTTTTAGTTTTTTTTTCACTTTCAAAGGACAGAATTTGAGGAGAAAAAGAAATTTTTTACAATTCATGAGAGTGAAAAGTAAACGAAAATGGTTAGGACTTAAAAAGGAAGTTTAAGGTCCAAGGATCCCCTAGACAAGTAGACCTTTAGTCCTCCAAGGTTAAGGCCCAAACCAAAAGTTGAGCACTACTCGGATTAAAATCCAAAAAAGATGGTTCAACCTTCGAGTCACTTACCCAAACCGGAACAAAGATCACAAAACTCGGGGTTCCACCCTTCCAACGGCGGAAAGCAATCACGGAAAACAAAAGGCAACGTGCATACATGCTCGGCTTGCACTTAAGAGAAAAACAAGGAACCACGGAGACAAAAACGTTAGGGGTTAGAAAAACCAAACATCCCCCACACCTTCCTCACCACCCGAGCGCTTCCTCCCCCAAGATCACTAAAGATTCAAACAATGTCTCGGTTCCAACACCCATTCGTGCAAGTTATCATAAGCCACCAACCCCTTTCCCCTTGAGCCACCACCAACAATTCACCTTTATTATCTTCTCCATCACTTCCCCCGTTGACGTCTCCACCACTTGGAAAGAAAGTTGGTTTCTTGCTAACCAAAGATTCCACCACGACCCATGCCAAAATGTAAGCCACACCTTCCTCTTTCCTTTAGGTACCAAACCCACAAACGACTCGAGTGCTCCTTCTAATGTTGGGGCTTGAGGAAAGGTAACTTGAAGCCAATCACTCACTAGTGACCACACCTTCTTAGCAAAGTCGCACCCCCTAAGGATATGCCAACTCGTTTCCTCTTCTCTACCACACCATTTGCAAAGAAAATCTAAATCACTTAGAAACACCCCTCTTCATCATACTTATTATGAGAAATATGAGAACCAACAATATTGGCCTATATGCCAGAGATTTGATACTGGAATACTAACATGGAGCACTATGCAGTTTTCATATTGGAATTTTGCATAATTTCTTTATTATAACACACTAAGTGAACAAAATCAAATATAGAAAAAATCATCTTACATACGTAGTACAAAGTACAAACGCACATTTCCCTCACGATGGCATGTGAATAATCAGCTCCACAAGTCAAAACTTAATTATTAATAATCGAAGAAAATATAACCCTTTTGTTTTTTAGAGAAAAAATATAACCCTATTGACTAGGTGCCATTTCTACCGGTACATGTCCTCCTTTTGAACATTTTGTGGTGGCCTGAGCAGCTTCCTTCATTTCAATCAAAGCATCTTCAAAAAATTTAGCTAATACTTTCGGATCCGGGACAATTTCTTTCGCGACAAGGATTTGCATATCAGCCACCCCTGCGTAGCTCAACATATGCATTGTCATTGCCTACACGAAGATGAACAAGTGTAATGTCGTAAGCTTACTCATAGACCGGGCAAAGCTATACAAATTTTAAAATTAAAGTGAGAAATGTTACATGAGGAACGCTGCTGGATGTCACCCTAATGTGCTTCACAATGTTACCTCCCAACGTGACCTCTTCTCGAGGACCAAATATGTTTGAGACGCTAAAGGTTGCGTTACAGACAACGCGGTAATTGAAATATGCTACATAACTACACATCAAGGTTCAAATTTCTGGTTAATAACTTAATATGAAAAGAGATGTTTGTAACATTGGAAGTATCAAGTGAAAGATTGACCTTCATTCCGAAAAGATACATGACCATGTATCCGATTTTGTAAGCAAAGAGTGCTTCAAGCGAGAGCTTTTTCTTGTATGTCATTTCTTTCGCTCTCTTCACAAACTGGATCGGATTTAAACCACGTTTATGATAATAAACTGGTAAGAAAAACATCCCCAATCTATTACCCCATTTTGTTCCAGATTTACTCTCCACGAGCTTAGTTACATCCTGAAATTATAAGTAGCTCTTGCTTTCAGACAGGCCATCGGATCCAAGAACTTAAAGAAAATCGATATTTTGCCTATCAATATAGGCAAGTCTCTTTTAAACCAGTATGTACTTACACAGTTGTAAAACCAGTTTTGTTGTCGCTTAAGTGATCCGAGTGGGCGCTTATGTTAAGAGTAAAAACTTTGTGTGTGTTTTTTTTAAAAAAATTTTATTTATTTCCTTTCCCAATACTTGATTCACCTGTACACCTCCTTGTTGCCTCAAATTCACCATAGCCATTCCTGTCAGTTGAAGTCCTTCTTGTAGAACTGTATGAAGTTCAAACCAATAAATCTACACATCATCAATTTTTACTTAAAATCTCTGATATTACAACAACTGAACAATAGTGTTGAAATTACCACGAACTTTATCTTTCGGTGTCACCATGTCCAAATATCTTGATAGCCCGCTTGAGAATATGGCAAACAAAACATCATTAATCGTCTGAAAAATTAACACGACAACATATATGTGAGCGTTTTCAATTGAATCCTAAGTTAAGCATAGCCCAGTTGGCGAAGCTGAGGCCCCGTTGATCATGCATGTTGTTTGTACTATGATATAATGTCAATTGTCAAAATAAAGCCATTTGAAAAAACATACCGCGCCAAGAACAACTCCTTTGACAATCTTCATGTCATCAATCCTAAACCTTGCAGTTGCAAACTTCCTCGGCCATAGCTCCACCCCTTTGCCACCGCTCAACATGGTGGTCTTATCCCTCTTCCACAACCCCCTCGACACCAACTCCATCGCATAAACCAACGTATACCAAACCACCTTCACCACCTCCCACACACTACTCCACCTCCTCCCCCTCCTCTCCCCAACCGCGGCCCTACCAACCCCACCAACACTTGGCGTCTTATCTGGATCATCAACTCTTCGTGTACATGACATAAGAGAAATGCCATCACCAAGCACATGGTGGAACCTTGTTACCGCGGTTTTGTGAGCTAAAAACAAGTGGATCTCCCATAACGGCTTATCAGGTGAAAGCGGCGAGGAGACCGCAAGGTCGGCAATGTGGTCGTTTATCACGTCTTCGTCAGTTATCTCAGCGGAGAGTGGCTCGTGGTGAACGATGAGGTGGTCGTGGACGTCAATGTGAGGTAATTCACGCCAATGTTCACGGCCAAAGGAGTCACGGACCATGAGGCTTCGGAAACGGGGGTAGCGGTGGACGGCCGGAAAGCGTTAACGTCGATAGGTTTATGGAAGGCAATGGCGCCATTGATAATTTGCTCGGTCAGCGGCTGGATGAAGAGGCGTCCGGTGGGTGTTAGAGGGTGGTCAGTTGCACTTGCGCATACACCATTTTTGTGTGAGGTAGGTAATTGTTAGGTAGAGCTAGCCTAGATAGAAGTGAACTTAGTATGCTCTTGCACTTTTACATGATGGATTATATCAAAGTTTCCATGGATGACCTTATATAGGGCAGAAAATTTTAATTTCTTTGTTGAAAAATGCTAACTTTATTTATGGAGCTAGCAAAGAGCATGTGAGATGTTCTGTTACAATACAAGCTCATTAGTTTTTCTTATACATATGTGTGAGTGTGATGGACATGAACTAAAAGTACCGTTCCTGAAATTTATATCCCAAGCTCCCTAACTAACCTATGAGGTATAAACGCTATAAGTAGAGCTCGTAACAACTCTATTTTTGTCAATCAGGAATTAATCACGTTGCCGACCTTTTGACAACAAACACGAGAAGTGGCTAAATGCCTAAATCATTCCAAAAATACTTATATCATACTATATCATATGAGTGTCGATGAACCTTGTGTCTTAAAAGTTAAAATGAATTACACCGCTCAGGAACCACACGACCACATTTCATTCTTATGACATGATATGGGTTGAGAATTAATATAAATGATTGGATACCGTTGGTCCCCAGTAGTTTAAACTTTTGGAAAAGTTGAAATTCGATCATGGTATCAGAGCCATCAGGCTCACGTCCATCTAGGTTTGAATCTCCTCGGAGACTTTCATTTAATTGGCCTCCCAAAGAAGATTGAAATAGGTGGCCTCCCTAAATAAGGTTGAAATAGGTCACGAGTGCAGAATTTGTATCATGAAGTAACAAAATAAAAATAGTTTTAATCAAAATTTATTGGTGTTTGATATTTTACTATAAAATCAGCTTAAAATTATAAGAGTAGAATTTATAGTATTTGATAAATTCAATTTAAATCATTTATTTTTAGTTTTAAAAAAAAATTACAAATTGCTTAAAGCAAGTATAAGCTAGCAGCCTAGCATCCATTTACTTACTTTAGCAGAAATTGTAAAATAAATAAAAATTACTTTTACTATTCTAAACAAACAAAAGTACTTTTCTTAAACGCACTAAGTCTAAATTTTTGTTCAACATTTTATTGTTTTTCTATGAGATCGACGACTTTCAAGAGACTTTTATCAAGCATGCATGAGCATCATGACTTAGGTTTTTTTACTCAAGAGTACGTAGGATGTACTTACATTCTCATTAAAATCAAGAAAATAGAACATATATATATATATGTTCTATTTTTTTAAACGATAAATATTACAATTACTCCTACACTACTATTATATAAAAACAACCTAAACCGTCTTATTTCTCCACACCCAAACCAGTCTTATAACTCCGTCACCGTCATGGATCAAACCATGTACCTCTCATTTCACAACTTCAGCTTCTTACCGCTGCACCAAATTATACCTCCCTAATTATTTGATGGTTGAAATATGCCTTTACATAGTAACCTGCAGGGCCTAATTGATCAAACAAGACCATCAGTTAGACCCAAGTTCGACAAGGCAGTGACATATATAGTCAATCATCTTAGCCCACAACTGAGGCCAAACCAAGGTTGGCAAGGAAAACTAACCCGTAGATATGTATACGCCTCCAATCGACCATCACGTATCCATCATAGCTAACAACTTAAGACGTTTTCCACATCATAATTAGTTATGTGAAGATTCTATTGGTATATATACTTCTTTTAAAGATTTTGCGGTAGCTACTGCAGCTTCCTTCATTTCAAACAAAGCATCTTCAAAGCATTTAGCTAAAATTTTCGGATCTGGAATTATTTCTTTCGCCGCTAGGATTTGCATATCGGCCACTCCTGCATAACTCAGCATATGCATTGTGATCGCCTGCACACACCAAATGTGATTAGTTATAAACCTTTTAATTTCCGTAATTTATTTATTTATGTTTTGTGAAAGTCATGGTTTTACTCTTTTATATATATATATATATGTATATACATATATATATATATATCTATATTGTATAGATATATATATATATATATATATATATATATATGTATATACATATATATATATCTATACATATATATATATATATCTATACAATATAGATATATATATATATATGTATAGATATATATATATGTATATACATATGTATATTATATATATATATATATGTATTACATATACATATACATATGTATACATATACATATATATGTGTGTGTGTGTGTGTGTGTGTGTGTGTGTGTGTGTGTGTGTGTGTGTGTGTGTGTGTGTGTGTGTGTGTGTGTGTGTGTGTGTATATATATATATATATATATACTCCCTCCGTCCCATAACAGTTGCACCATTTTGTCATTTTGGGCGTCCCGTTAGAGTTGCACCATTTCATTTATTTGTCATATTTGGACATGATTATAATAATTTTATATTCCATCAACACATTTTTGTGGACACAAATCCCCCATAAAGTAAAATCAACACCCACTATCAATATAACTCAATATTTAAATCTTCTCCTTATATTCTGTGTCCAAAAGCAAATGGTGCAACTGCTTTGGGACGGAGGGAGTATATACATATATATATACATATATATATATATATATATATATATATATATATATATATATATATATATATATATATATATATATATATATATATATATATATATATATATATATCACACAAAAAATCAAAAAGTTCCACCGCGACCAACTTCTAGTTCTTTCTCTTCTTTAGTCATGATCAGAATGAAAGGTAGAGGTAGTTCGCTGGGGCAAGGGGTGGAGAAAGGAGCTTTGACTTAAGCATCGTACAAGTGCTTAAGTTTCCTTTGAGCTATTGCCACAACTAAACTAGTTGGCAAGGCTTAGTGTGTGTGTACACACACACACTCCATAATAATGACGTACGTAGTAATTGATATTCTAATAAATAAATAAAAAGTTAAGAGTTGAAAGAACTTTACATGAGGTGAGCTGCTCGATGTCACCCTAATGTACTTCACAATGTGTCCTGCAAACGCAATCTCTTCTTGAGGGCCAAATACGTTTGAGACGCTAAACGTTGTGTTACATGCAATGCGGTAAATGAAAATGCTACATAGCTAAAAATAGAGAAACATTGAGTTTGAGTTAATACATTAGGCAGAGGAAAATAAAAGGGTTAATTATAAATTAGTATCTTCTTAATATAAAACTCTCATTATGGTAAGTGTTAAAAGAAGTTGTGAGTCACCTTTGATCCAAGAAAGGACATAATTAAGGACCCGATTTTATAAGAGAGTGAGCCCTCAAGCGAGAGCTTTTTCTTGTTCATCATTTCTTTTGCTCTCTTTACAAACTGGATCGGATTTGAACCTTGTTTGCGATAATGAACGGGCAATAGAAACATCCCGAATTTGTTACCCCATCGCGTTCCAGAGTTGGACTTAACAAGCTTAGATACATCTTGTACTCCCGCTTGTGGCCTCAAATTCACCATGGCTACACCTGTGAGCTGAAGACCTTCTCGTAGAGCTATACGAATTGAAACAAGTAAATTAGTGCAGTTCGTAACTTACACCCTCTATATATTTATTGATTAGTAATTAACCACTAGATTCAAGAGTTACCGTGAGTTTTATCTTTTGGTGTCACCATGTCCAAGTACCTTGATAGCCCACTCGAGAATATAGCAAACAGAACATCATTAAGCGTCTACAATTAAAAAGTTACATGCATCAGTAATTTTGACCACACATTAATCCTAATTTAAAAGTTACACATTCAAATTCTTTTTTTTTTTTAAACGGTCAATCTATTCTACTCTACTCCTACTCCTACAGTATTCCTTAACCACCTTATAACTCCAAATATCCTAAACCACCTTATGTTTCCACCGGTGTTCGAACCACCAACCTCTTCTTGCTACTCCAACACCTAGCTTACACTCGGTCACCCTTATAACTCCTCATTTTCTACATTTACATGTATGCCCATTTGAAATGTATTTATAATACTGCATGCACTCGTAGAATAAAAATGCTTACCGCGCCAGCAACTGCTTGTTTGACCATTTTCATATCGTTGATCTTAAACCTTGCAGTCGCCAACTTACGCGGCCATAGTTCCACCCCTGCACCGCCACTCAACACGGTTGTCTCGTCCCTCACCCATAACCACCTCAACAACAACTCCAAACCATAAACCAACGTAAACCAAACCACCTTGAACAAAGTCCACACACTCCACCTCCTCCTTGGTGTCGCCGATCTACCAACTCCACCAACCGTAGGCATTTTCGACGGATCATCAACTCTCCTGCAACATGACAACAACGCCGACATCAATGAAATGCCATCCCCAAGTGCATGGTGCAACCGACAAACAGCAGTGTTATGCGCCATGAAAATGTGAATCTCCCACAATGGCTTGTCGGTGGGAAGGGGTGACGAAACGGTAAGATCAGCAATGTAGTCATTGATAACATCTTCGTCTAATGGGTCAGGAGAGAGGGGGTCATGGTGGAGAATGAGGTGGCGGTCAATGTTGACTTGGGTAGTTTGCCAGTGTTCGCGGCCATATGAGTCTCTAATGAGAAGACTTCGGAACCTGGGGTGGTTGAGAAAAACGGAGGCTTGGAGATGGGTTCGGATGGCATCAGCTTCGATCGGGCCGTGGGAGGCAATGGCGCAATGGATGACCTGGTCCATTAAAGGCTGGAGGAAAAGGCGGCCAGCGGGAGTTAGCGGTTGGTTGGTTATGTCTGCCATTGGTTAGACCGTTGGACTGCTTGCTAGTTAGGTACTGTAGTCTATAGGACTCTGTCACTTTGGTTATATATAAATTTGTTCTGTCTGGCTATGAGAGGAAAGGAAAGATTGGGTAGTTGTTAAAATTATCATGTCACGGCCAAAACAGTTGAATTTAATGGTATTAATTGGGAGCGGGTCTAATAAATATTTCATCACTATGATTGAAACTTGAAAGCTCTGGTTGAGACTGTAATCTGTAACCAACTGTGACACAATTTTGGTGATACTATGCGATATACCAGCCAGATCACTTTTGTACCGAGTAATATCATTATATCATCAACTGTCTTCTTTATGGAGGTTGATACTTTAAATAAGATAAATAAGGCGTTCGGGATTTTTTTTTATTTAATTCCTCCGTCCTATAAAAAAAAAATTCTTTCCGTGTGAACAATATTGAACAAAACTTAATTGAATTGAACATAATTGAATTGAATTGAACTGAACTGAATTAATAAAGCTGAACTGAATTGAAAAGAATTGAACTGAATTTATTTGTAGTATAAACTACAAGTAAGCAAGTTTGAACAGAATTTAACAAAACTGAAGTGAATGAAACTGAATTGAATTGAACTGAATTGAAAATAATGAGTTTTCATACAAAGAGAACAGAGTCTAAGTTGTCCATTTGTTTTGTTAACTTTTTTAGCCTTTGTTTGACACTGAATTAATACTAAATCGTACCGAAAAAAATATATATTTGATCTTACATTATGAAAGTGAAAATCTTATATTTTTAAAATATAATTTTCAAAATTACTTTTTCGGTATGAATTAGGACTAATTCAAAGTCAAACGAATGCTAAAAAAAATTAATAAAACAAATGGACACCTTAACAGAGGAAGTAGTATTATATTTATAAGAGTTAATTTTGTGAACCTGTTTCTAGTAGACTCTTATTTTATATAAATAACTAAATAAGGAAATCAATAGACTCTTGTATAATTGTATTACAATCAAGGTTTGTGTATGTGTGCCCCCCTCTCTCTCTTCACTTGTATAAAGGATAAAATTGTATAAAGGATAAAATTGATCAAACCCCCTGAACTTTAATACAATTGAGACATTACCCCCTAACTTATTAAGTTTGATACTTAACCCCCTCATCTATTTAAAGTGTTACGACATACCCCTTATATGATATTTTCCCTTTAATTTAATATTTTTCATTCAATTTAATATTTTTCCTACAATTTAATATGCCAGTTTGACTCCAATTAATCCTAATTCATACCGAAAAATAATTTTTAAAATTATATTATAAAAATATAAGATTTTACTTCTATAATATAAGTTTAAATTTTATTTTTCCAATACAATTTATATTATAAAAGTGAAAAAAATAATATTTTCATTAATTATACCGGAAAAATAATATTTGAACTTATATTATATTATATTATAAAAGTGAAAATCGTATAGTTTCATATTATAATATTCAAAATTAGTTTTTCGGTATGTATTATAATTAATTTGGAATCAAACGGAAATAAAATATTATATAGGGGGTATGTTGCAACACTTTATATAGTTGAGGGGGTTAAGTCTCAAATTTAATAGGTTAGGGGATAATGTATCACTTATAGGTTGGAGGGTTTGATCAATTTTTGCAGGTTGGAGGGTTTGATCAATTTTTGGCTCGTATAAATGTATGAGTACCCTTCATTTCTTGGTTTAGCGTACAGTACAATCATTTCTTTTTAAAAGCATCAGTAATAATAATAGTAGTAACAAACTTGCATGAGAACACAATATAAATGAATCCCACACTTGGTTTATGCACTTGTTTTAAACAGATTTTGTGGCAGCTTCCTTCATTTCAAGCAATGCATCTTCGAAGCACTTGGTTAAAACTTTAGGATCTGGAATTACTTTCTTTCGCCACCAGGATTTGCATATCGGCAACTCCAGCGTCACTCACCATATGCATCGTGATCGCCTACACACAGTACGTAAAATATGTAACTTCCACATAAAATTTTCCTACCCGCATGATCAGTGGCGAATTCAGAGCTCAATATGAGGGGGGTCGAAATTTAACCATGAAAAATATGATTAAAAAACGTATAAACGACTAATATGTTGCATATAAGAATTGCATTTTCATAAATAATAAGCTGAGGAAAGGAGCAATTTTCTATAGTTTTTAATGTAATTGTGAAACAAGAGGTAAAAATATGGATTTTTTTTAGCTTAAAAAGAAAAATACGCATAGAAATCGTATATAAAAGTGTAAATAGTGAAAAAGAATGTAAAAAAATTAGGATATTTTGGCTGAAAAGGAAAAAATAAAGATTAAAAGAGCAAATATGTAGCAAAACTCTATTTTTTAATGTAATTGTGAAAAACAAAAGGTAAATATAAATATTTTTTTTGCTTAAAAATAAACAATAAGCATAGAAATCATATATTAAAGTGTAAATAGTGAAAAAGATTGTAAAAAAATTAGGATATTTTGGCTGAAAAAGAAAAAATAAACATTAAAAGTGTAAATATGGAGCAAACCAAGGATCGAACACTGTCCAATTTATAACCCTGGGTCAATCTCTACTAGGCTAGAGACAATACTAGTAATTATTAGTACTAATTTAGTAAAGATAACAATTTCAGCTGGGTCAAGTGACCCACCTTGACCCAGCTTGTATTCGCCACTGCGCATGATACCATACACCAGGCATGCATTGTAAAATCGAAGCATAGTTTATATGAATTTTACATGTGGCAAGCTGCTGGATGTCACCCTAATATACTTCACTTTGTTGCCTCCAAACGTGATCTCTTCTTGAGGGTCAAATATGTTTGTGACACTAAAGGTCGTGTTACATTGGACCCGGTAATCGAAAATGCTACACAGCTGAAAATCAGATAAAAATTAAACTGGGTGAGAGCATAAGAAAACTTGTATATTGAAATGTGTAAGTTTAATATTCACCTTTGCACCAAAAAAGGACATGATCAAGCTTCTGATTTTATGAGAGAGATAGGCCTCAAGCGAAAGCTTTTTCTTATTCGTCATTTCTTTTGCTATCTTCACGGACTGGATTGGATTTGAAACATGACTCTGGTAATAAACAGCCAAGAGAAACATCCCGAATTTGTTACCCCATCGAGTTCCAGTGTTTGTCTTTATGAGCTTTGATACATCCTCTACTCCGGCTTGTGGCCTCAAGTTCATCATGGCCACACCTGTAAGTTGAAGTCCTTTCCGCAGAACTATACCAAATAGGTAATTCTTAAGTTCAATCGATTAATTGAACGTGTTGTTGACTAGAAACCACATGATCAAAAGTTACCTTTGAATTTATCTTTCGATATAGCCATGTCCAAATACCTTGATAGCCCGCTCGTGAATATAGCAAATATGACATCATTAATCGTCTGCAGGTTAAGAGTATATACTTTGAATTCATTGACTACGAACTACTATTAAACAATATAATAATACTTTTTTTTTTTTTAGTGAAAATGCTCTTTTGACTATTTTCATATCATTGACTTTAAACCTTGCGGTCACCAACTTACGTGGCCATAGCTCCACCCCTGCACCACCACGTAACGCGGTTTTCTTATCCCTCGATCTTCCACAACCCCCTCAACACCAAGTCCAAACCATAAACAAACGTAAACCAAACCACCTTCAAAAACGTCAACAAATTCCACCTACTCCTTTGCGTGGCTGCCCTACCAACTCCACCAGCGGTAGGCATCTCGGATGGATTATCAGCTTTCCTACAACACGACAACAATGCCGGCATCAGTGAGATGCCATCCCCAAGTGCATGGTAGAAGCGGCAAACGGCCGTGTTATGTGCCACGAAAAGGTGAACCTCCCACAATGGTTTATCTCTGGGAAGCGGCGAGGAGACAGCAAGATCCGCAATGTAGTCATTGATAACGTCTTCATCCGAGACAAATGGGTCCGTGGAGAGTGGCTCATTGTGGACAATGAGGTGTTGGTCAATGTCGACTTGGGTTTCTTGCCAATGTTCGCAGCCATAGGAGTCTCGTAAGACAAGGCTACAAAATCTAGGGTGTCGGAGGATAATGGAGGCTTGGAGTTGGGTTCGGATGGCATCAGCATCGAAGGGGTTGTGACCTGCAATGGCACAGTTGATGACTTGGTCCATTAGTGGCTCAAGGAAGAGGCGGCTGGCGGGGGATAGTGGCTGGTTGTTCATGTTGCCATTAGTTATACAGTGGCTGGTGAGGGACTTGAAGTCTGATTATTATGGATTTATGGTTATATAGAGAGTTCCTTGGATATTGATCTAAGGCGGGAAATAGTTGGGTATTGGTTAGATCTGTTAATCATGAATGTTATACATGTGTAGCTAATAAATACTGTATATGATATCTGAAGTATTAAATACTTAATCTACAGTACAGAATTTCGGTAAATGTCTATACAATTTGGAATATAAGTCAATATCACATGCTATTTTGGGTTCATACATGTATAATAATATTTTAGGTCACCCATTGAGGCATAAGCATAAATGGTCAGGCCTGTTTAGGTTCATATCACCATTAAACTTATATGAAGACATGAGCATATGATCATTGATCAAGGCCTATGATGCTCGGTCAGTCAAGTCTTGTATCAGTAAAGTTAATCAGCGAGTTTAGGGTATAGGAGCGTGACCGCATGAGAATATCGGGTGGGTGTGTGTTTAAGTTGGGCCCTGAGTCCTGACTCTAGTTCTGGTTCTAAATCTTGGAGTATGGTCTTTTGGTTCTTTGGAGTTGGTCCTTCGTGGTGGTGTAGTCCAGGCCCTCACAACTTTTTTGACTCTGTTGGGCGCTTTTGGTTCCATTGATCTAGCTTGAGGATGGATTATTTCTTAGTTCTTGCTATAGCTTGTTGACTTAGTCGTCTGGAGAAGTTTTGTATTGCAGCGAGGCTGTTCGCTCTTGTTCGATTGGCTTAGTTTTCCGGTTTGGTTGTGTATTACGTTGTATAATTACGAGTATTTCTTATACTCGGTTATTGGAATAAATTTTTTAGCCGCTTAAAAAAAAAAATGGTGTAACTTTATATGAGACCAATCGATTACTATGCCGTCTCCAAAGTAATGAACACGTTTATAAACGAGGCTTATAGGAACATAAGCAGACCATCAAAAACTAACTATTTTCTCTCATATCCGTAAAGTTAATCAGTGAGTCCGTTTGGCACGCACGATCTAATTAGCTAGTTACCCGAATGAAGTTGAGGTTGGTGAACAAGAGATGTAGGGCTCGATCCCCAACGGAGACATAAGATGGTTTAGTTGTGGAGATATAAGGTAGTTTACAATATTATATAGCAAAAGTGTAGAAGTAAATGTAATATTTGCCGTTTACAAAACAAGTAATTTAAATACAAGTTTACCATTTTCCGAAGTGATTACATTTGCAACACATAGAATACTCGTAGATTTTGAGCAGCTGGAAATAGATCAACAGCTGAATAGTTGAAATAGAGAGGATTAATGCTCTGTTCTTTCAATCTAAAAATTGATTAAGTTCAGTTTAGATTCGCCTAATAGTATTTTGTACTACAAATAAGTTCAATTCAGTTCATATCAGTTCAGAATTGACAACGAGAACAAAGCCTAATTAATAATATGGGTATATAGTTTGAACTTCGAACAGATCAACAGAATCGCATGTTTTGATTTGTTATGGAATTAGAAGTTACTTTAGATTCAGAAAGTGAAAAGGAAGAAGCATAACCAACAATGTCCGTAAGTTTTTTTATGAGGTCCAGCCACGAATAAAGAATAGAGTGGCCCTGACAATTCCAAATTGAAGCCACAGCACATACAGATCATGTGAGAATTGAACAATCCACAACAGAGAGAGCACAACTCTGACTAACCAAGAAGATTACGTACAAGTTATTAGGCAGTTTCGTAAGTGAACAATCTAATGACATGGAAATTTTAGCAAGAACAACCAAGACTGGAAGCGTTACAGAAACGATTATGCAACTAGAGCAACTTCCTAAAGAAGGTATGATGGACTACTACAAACTGATGCAATAGGCAATAGCAATGCAAGAACACCAACAAGGAAACTAATGTTCAGTCAAAGAGAGAAGGCTCATTGTTGCTCGAAAGCCTAAATCTCAAGTCTATTGCTCAAGAAAGCAACTTCCTAAAGAAGGTAGGTAATATACTACAAACTGATGCAACACATACAAACTCAGCCATTTCTCTACCAAGAAAGCCACCCATGATCCAACATTATTAACCACAAATCTCAAGTCTTTGCTCATTTCAACTACTTGATTGATTATATACTAATCTATAACCAAGATTAGCAAATATGTAACTCAATCTCTCTACTACTATCAAGAGCAGCTCATTTCCACTACTCAAGCTCATTTCCACTACTCAATCTAAAGTGCTACTGATATAAGCTAATTCGATTAGATTCTACTTCTAATCTCATTGTCTATTACTCAATCTCTATCTACTTTTAACAACCACTTGCTGCAACTCTTCGAAAGAAGAAACAAAACATTCAATTCGATAACAAAGACAGCACATAACAGAACAGAAACCAACAGGCACAGTAATACTAGCTAATTAGATTACTCAACCACTTAGATTATATTTAATTGCTGCAATTCTTCGAAAGAACGAAGATGTAACCCGAACTTAAACATAGGCAGGCACATAACAGAGACCAAAAGACCAAAAGAGAGACCAAAAGAGGCAGTAATAGCAAACTAAGTATCAATTAAATGAGTCTCCGAAACAGAGTCAAATGACAATCCGAAATCTCAATACCAAAAAAGTACTAATCAATTTGCATCAAAAACGAAAAAGTAACAAGCAATCACCATCACCAAATTCTCAACGGTAGGATTTCTGGAACCTAGCTCTGGCACCACGACCACCAAACTTCTTAGGCTCGCACCTTCTCGGATCAGCAACCAGCAGAGTCCTATCGTACCTGACCAAAATGTCCTTAATCTCCTTCTTCGACTGCTCATCGACGTACTTCTGGTAGTAAGCGACCAGAGCCTTAGCAATCGACTGACGGATGGCGTAGATCTGGGAGGTGTGACCACCGCCCTTCACACGGATGCGCATGTCGACGCCGGCGAACCTGTGGCGGCCGAGGAGGAGGATTGGCTCGAAGGCCTTGTACCGGAGGATTTCAGGCTCCACGAGCTCGATCGGAGAGCCATTGATTTTGATTAGGCCACGGCCGCGCTTGCAGTGAGTGACGGCGACGGCGGTTTTCTTCCTGCCGAAACATTGCACAGACTCGGTGAGCGCCGCCATGGTGGTGTGGTCTCTGGAGAATGGAGGAGAAGAGGTTTCTGTTGAAAGAGGGTGAAGAAATTATATTAGGGATGGTGATACCCTAAAGCCCATGTTTCATGGACTCACTGTTCGAATGGGCTCCAAATAGAGTTTGTTATCAGTTCTTTTTGGCCCAATTCCAATTTTGTTAATCTTTTTTTTTTAATCTCGTTTAAACCTCCAATAAGGTTTAAATTTTCCCAAAAACAATAAATAAAAAATTATAAATATTCTAGTTTCATAATCTAATTTTATAAATTACGTTTTCGATTTGATTAAAGATATTAGATGTCTAATAGGACTAAAAAAATAATCAACAAAACAAACGTAAAGAATAAAAAAAAAAGGGTAATACTTCAGTTTTTTTTTTTATTATTGTCTTTTCAAAAAATTAAAATACATTTAGTTTAGTTGTGTAAGATTTACAAGGTTCAAGGGGCATAGCTCCACAAAACTAGTACTAATCACAAAGCCCAATTAAACTGATGCAATGAAATGGGATGTCCTACTCCTAATTCAAAGTTCAAGACTAGATACATTGAAATTTGGCCAGTATGTTCACAATACAAATTGGAATGGTGTATTAACCTTGGATACAAGCTAAAACCCCGGTGTAATTGAATTTGTAATCTATGATCTGAGTATGTTGTACTATTTGTGATTTTCTAGGTCAGTAAATTCACAAGTGTTACATGTGTGCACATAAAAGGTCATTATTGTGAATTTCAACGTCTTAAATTACAATGACATTTTCTTTTCCTTTTGGAGTGCAACACACGCAGAGAGACAGAGAGAGGGGAAGTGGAAGGGAGGGAGTGTGTCTCAGACATGGAGTGTTAAAATTCCCAAATGCACTTGTGCTTTTATGAGAAGCCAAACAAAGCACAAGTTTAATACACTGTATTTTTCACATAATAAAATATAAATCTTTGACAGGTCCCTTTTGTCCGATAGCATTAGAAGTGCTACAAGGTCTCAAGAAATCGTATAACCCAAGCCATATATATTTACCATAAGTATACGAATAACATAAAGGAAAAGTACAAATAAACCACTAAGGTCTACTATAAAATATCAAAATAACATGACGTGATTTTGAATACCTCCTCAGATATCACGTGAATGGGACATACATAGGTAAAGAATAGAATATAGATAGCAGGGAACTTGGATTACCATCCTCCGAACGTCTCTCTTGTTTGATGCTATCTCTCGTCATCACGATTATCACCCCTGCCGCTGGGTAAATTACTCGACTATCTTTCATGTCGCAAGTTGAATTCCTGGCTCTTGCCCACGCGTTCCACGGAAGTCATCAACTTGATAGCAAACTTAATGACTAGGAAATTGAAAAGTAGATAACGTAATTAATAATGTTTTTGAATAATAATTAAATAGAAATATAGCAAACAAAACAAAGAGATCACGAGCTCCAAGTATTTATCAAACTCATAGTAAGTTACAAACTTATAAAGAAAACACGATCCTAGTTATGTCAAATTTTCATTGGTATATGCACTTCCTTGGTGGATATCTTGCAGCATTTGCAGCTTCTTTCATTTCGAGCAATGCATCCTCAAAACATGCATTTTTCTTTGAAATTTAACAAACACGTTTTGTAAAACACAAAAATGTAGGTGTTGAGAAGTTTACATTTGGGAAACTGCTGAAGGTCACCTTAATATGGTTTACGATGTTCCCTGCCAATGTGATCTCTTCTTGGGGACCAAGTATGCTCGAGATGGAAAACGTTGTATTTGACACAACACGATAGTTGAAAATGCTACATGGCTGCAAAGCAATCGAGGTCTCATAATTGATTAGTGGTCCACTGGTCCGGTCATTACATGACTTACATAGACAATCTAGTTTTACATTGCGTGTAAGGTGCACCTTTGCCCCGAAAAGAGACATGATCAAGCATCCAATTCTCTGTACGAGTAAGAGGCCTCAAGCGAAAGCTTTTTCTTGTCAATCATGTTTTTCGCTCTCTTCACATATTGGATTGGATCTGAACCATGTCTATGATAATAAGCTGGCAAAAAACATCCCCAGTTTATTACCCCCAATGGCCCCATCGAGTTCCAGAGCTATTCTTCACTAGCTTCGATAAATCCTGAAATAATCCAGAATTTCATTTTATCTCAAATATAATAAGCCTAGCTAGAAGAAATAAAAACTGAGTTCATAGTTCATTTGCCAAACCTGTAATCCTGGTTGTGGTCTCAAATTCACCATGGCCACACTAGTGAGTCGAAGTCCTTCTCGTAGAACTAGATTAAAAAAGTCATTTGAATCGTAACTCCTACTCCATTTAAAAATCAAAAATAAAAAATTTCTGTAAATGTCTCAAAATTAGCGTGCATTTTATCTTTCGGGGATATGATTTCTAAGTATCTTGAAAGCCCGCTTGACAAGATTCCAAACAGAACATCGTTGATGGTCTAGGAATTTAAAGATAATTTTTTGTTAGTATCAACTACTATATTGTTCCAAATTCAAGAAATGAAAACATGTACCTTTTTTTCTATAAGTTTCAACTTTTAGATAATTACTCCGCGCTATTTTTTGAAAACTGCATAGCATATCGTGTTTTTTTTTTTTGTTTTTTTTTCGCTTCAAAAGAAATGGAAACATACTCAAAACAAAATAGTACTAAACTATAAGGACAAGGTCCTCGACATCCTTATTTAAAAACTAGAAAGGAGAGACGGAGGTGACAACTCCCAAAGGTGAATCTCATCCACATCATGTGCTAACTTGGCCAAGGTGTCCGAACAAGCATTGCCATCCCGTTTGGTGTGACGCAATTCACCCTCCCACGGTCGGTGGAGGAAGCTCCGCACATCTTCAATCAAATTTTGGGAGGGGGTGTGATGTCATATCGCTCGCTTTAATAAGCTTATAGATGACCTCCGAGTCTGTTTCTACAATGATCTTGGGAACACGTCTATCCCAAGCGAGTTTCAGTCCTTGGCGCAAAGCTAATAGCTCTGTGGTGTTAATAGATACACCAAAAGTTTCTGCGAGAAACCGAAAAGCCATCCTCCCTGGTCATCACGAAGCAAACCGCCTGCTGCCACTGCTTCAGTTCCACCAAACAGACTTGCATATGTGTTGAGTTTAATCCAGCCTAACGGTGGAGCCTGCCATACCACCTTTTCAATGCCACGATTTGCAGTACTATGCTGCTTCCTCTCATAAGCCATCAACATATGTAAAAACAAGCATTTAATTCTATATGCCACCACCCGAATCGGAAGAACTTTATTCCGAAAGACAAAACTCATTCCGGGCCTTCCATATGTGCCACGTGACTGCTAGAAACACAAGATTCCACGGAGCAGACGGTACAAAAATATTGCCAAAAGATTTTTTCGTCAAATTTTCAGTAAACCACTCACCTTGCAGGATTGCATCGCATATCTTGTTAACGCTTACCGCACCCGCAACGGCTCCCTTAACTATTTTCATGTCATCGATCCTAAACCTCGCGGTGGCCAATCTCCTCGACCAGAGCTCGACCCCTGCACCTCCTCTCAATGCGGTTTTCTTATCCTTCACCCACATCCCCCTCAATGACAACTCCACGACATAAACCAACATATACCAAACTACCTTCAACGTCAACACACTCCCACCCCGCCTAGTCGAACCCTTACCGACACTACCAATAGTTAGTGTTTTCAACCGATCATCAACTCTTCGACAACACGACAATAACGCCGACATGAGTGAAATTTCATCGCCGAGCGAGTGGTGGAAACGGCACACTGTTGTTTTGTGCTCTAGGAACAAGTGAATCTCCCACAACGGTTTATCGGTTGGCAATGGCGAAGAGACACATAGATCGGCTATGTGGTTGTTAATTGCGTCCTCGTGGGAGACAGAGGGGTCGACCGAGAGTGGTTCGTGGTGGATGATGAGGTGGCGGTCTACACTGATCTCGGGTTTTCGCCAGTATTCACGGCCACGGGAGTCGCTTACCATGAGGCTGCGGAATCGTGGGTGGTGGACGAATACGGACGCCTGGAGTGCATTTCGGAAAGAATCTACGTCAAAATTGTTTTCGAAGGCGATTGTGCAGTTGATGACTTGGTCAAATAGTGGCTGGCTGAAGAGACGGCCAGCTGGATTTAGTGGCTGGTCCATAGTATCCGCCATTGGAGATGAATTGTGGCTGGTTTGTGACTGGAAATTTGATTTGTGCTTGTTTTATTTTATTATATTTTTTATATATATAAAGAGGGAAAATTTTGAAATTTAGCTTGTGACTTCGATGTGAACTACTGTATTAAATCCTTTTTCTTGATAGGAGTTCGAAAACGAACTCTAACGAGCCTCCCCCAAGCATTGATTAGGCCGAACACTTTGGACTGGCATCGTTATCAATAATTACTCTTCGAATGATACGTACATTGACTTTATAAATTAACAATGTACAAAACTTATTCTCTTTCAAAACAGTTGTAATGTATTAACTTATTAACTTTTTTGTAGTTAGCATTTCTTAATTTGGGATCAATTAATCTTAAACTATAATAGTAAATCATTTAACGAAATTATATACTAAAATTTAGAATGTAAAATTTCATAATATAATTTTGATAAATATTTTACCATTATAAGTTAAATTAATTGTTGATTGTAAAAAGTCAGAACGATACAACTGTTTTGAGACGAGAGAAGTATCATTTTCAGACCATTGTCTGTTAAACCCCATCCCACATCGATTGAGAGTAGGACCTCAATTCAACATATAAGATTGGATAACCTTCCCCTTACAAGACTTTTTAAGTGGAAGATGACCAAATTCTAATATGGTATCAGAGCGAGGTCCAAGTCGATGATGGTTGTTTGCCCGTGTTGGGTTTGAGCCGATGTGTATTCCAACATTTATTGTCCACGTTGTAGACCCGATGTGCATACTGGGCTACACGTGAGGGGGCGTGTTAAACCCCATCCCACATCGCTTGAGAGTAGGACCTCAATTCAACATATAAGTTGTCCCCCCCCCCCCCCCATCCCGGGAAGTAAGGTCGAAGAACATGGGTCGAAAACAAGGATCTATATCCAGCCTGTCGAAAGCACTCGGACCCACAACCTAGTACTTACCCATGTCCGGTTTGATAGCGACATCAAGTACAAAGGAAGGGCCCACCTCGTTATCCTCTATATATACTCTTTACTTATTATGCTCATACACACATTATTCTACTCTCTAATTAAACGTTGTCCATTTCAGTATACACATTAATTAAGTTGAGGTCGACCTAACCAAGGTAGGTCGATTCAACATCCCCTCCCCTTCAATCTTCCCTCATCGCAGGTGCTCAAGTTCTCATTGTC
The DNA here is from genome assembly GCA_028274465.1 of Plantago ovata. Lineage (NCBI taxonomy): Eukaryota > Viridiplantae > Streptophyta > Magnoliopsida > Lamiales > Plantaginaceae > Plantago > Plantago ovata. The sequence continues at coordinate 134,407,690 of CM051455.1, forward strand.
TTATATACAATATCATTATTCAACTCATAGGCTTCAATGGATTGAGAGAACATGTCGTAGACCCTTAGATCGGTTTTAGCCTCATCAACAACACAAATTCTTTATGCTGTTTAAAAAAAAAAAAAAAAAAACCACAAATTCTTTCCATTTTAGATCGTTACACTTGAATTTCAACAATGCGATTTGATAATATTTAGTTCACTTCTCTTGAAATGTCATCCTTATGTTATGGGGTACCCTTATCCTCTGCCCTAGCACGTACGATGGTCGATAGGTGGCATGATAAAAATTAGTGAAGAAAAGGAAGCTGATGACAATTTCACTCATCAGTCATCACATACTCAGCAAATTAACATGTAAGGGTGAGAGTCGTGAGACAGTATGCATGCCAAATAAATTCGTTGTTGAAACTATGTGGATTATGTTGTTTCTCCTGTCCTACGTAAGGGCAACGTCTAATCTAATTATATGGGTATGGGTATTAGTTCGTCGTTTCATTAATACTAAGTTGTTTGGTTCAAAAAGGAATTAATTCTAATATGACGAGCTACAATTTACAATACACTTGAGTTGTATGGGTGTATACCCGTAAGAACCCGCTCTCCACCCGGTCCAACCGCTCGCATAACGTAGGCATGGGTACGGGTGCGGGTGTTACACCCGACCCGCACAGAACCCGACCCGCTCAGAACCCGGAACTGAGCCATTTGTAAAAAAATAAAAATTTAAAATTAAATTAAATCACCACAACCCCGGATGTAATACTTTAATGTGCCTGTTGCGTGATTTTTCTCTATTATCTGTATCATTATTTTAGTTGAAGGTGTTGGGTTCGAATCTTATTGACGTATTTTTCTCTTTTTTATATATTATCTTCTTACTACGTATATCTTTATTTTTGAAGACAAAGTTTTATGGTCGTACTATACTTAATTTAAAATTTTAAAAATAATCATGATATATATACTTGATTGTAATTACTTAATATAAAGATGTGGGATCTTATAATTAAAGATGAGTATAGTAAGTAATTAATGGGCCTGAGTCCATGGCCCAACCTCGGTTTAAGTTATTAAATTTATAGTCATATAGCATGCCACTCGGTTTAATAACAAAATATCATCATAGGCATGGGGTTTGTTAAAAGCTTTGAGATTGCGTCAACAACTGAGCGAAGTAGAACAAACGACCACAGGGATTTGCAGATTGGCCTCTCCAGCAAAACTCACCATATGCATTGTGATCGGCTGAATACACCATGAATATCTTCAATACATACAGTGCTTAATAAAAGGTAACAAAAACAAACCGTGTCACTGAATAATTTTACATGAGGCAGGCCGCTTGAAGTTGTTGTCAGGTGCTTCACCGGGTTGCCTGCAAAGGTCATCTCTTCCCAAGGGCCGATAATGTTTGAGATTGTAAAGCTTGTGTTGCAAAGAATGCGATGATTGGCAACACTAGCTAGCTACAGAAGTACATATTAGATCAATTTAGCACAATTTTATATGAAACAAGCTATTATCCTGTTAACAATTTTGTACCCGAAACTTCACCTTTGGACCGTAAACAGACATGATCAAGTTCCCTACTTTGTAGGAGCAGAGGCCTTCAAGTGAAAGCTTTTTCTTGTCCATCATTTCCTTTGCTCCTTTCACAAATTGAAGTGGATCCGAACTGAGTCAGTGATAATAAATAGGCAACAAAACAATCTCAATTTGGTTACCCCATCTTGTTCCAGAATGGCCATTCATCAGCTTCGATGTATCCTGAACTGAACAGCAGCCTACTTCAACTTGGAAAATGAAATTGTAAAGAACAAAAGTAAGTTTCATAGATTTTATCATTTTGACTCAAATATGAACCTGGGGACCAGCTTCTCTTCTTAAACTCATAAGCGCCACGCCTGTGAGTTGAAGTCCCTCTCGTATAGCTAGATAAATCAGTTCATTCAGTTCAGCACATAGCATGATGTCAGTCCATGTTGCCTTTGATAATCACACATTAAAGTCTCAACTCAACTACACTTTTTACTTCTTCATAACAGCTCCAAAAACCTGTAATCACGTACGGTCTTGGTAAATAATTCCGTGAATGTGTTGTAACTTGTAACACAGTAAAAAAAACACAAAGGTCCAACTAGATATGGTTTTCAACTAATGCAGAATAATAATCACATCACGCAAATGTATCATAATAGAAAGTTTGCCACAATCAGTATCCGTATATTTTGCAGTGTATTATTGCACGAGAACTTACAAATTACAATTTACAACTACTGTTTTCAAAGCTTCTCAAATAATTTTCTCCTCAGTCCACAGGATGCACAATTGGATCACCATAAGCAGCAGAATTAACCAGCTGAAAATCAAAAAAGCAATTTAGAACTTCGACTGATTATTTATCAACATCTAATTAACACATAACGACAATCTCAGCATCGATTGAGCTACAATAAAAGGCCCTAATAGAAGACGATGATTTATGGAGATTGGAGAATACCTTAATCACAGAAAACCGAGACCGTTGGGAGGTTCAATTGGTATAAAGATAAGATTGACAGTCGTGAAGACAAAGGCTAATCGCCATTTTCGCCGGCGGTGAGGGATGAGATCCCCATTTTCGCAACCAAATTCTGATCGTTCGTCTGCAGCGGAATAGGTTTATGATAAGTTCTGTAATTTCATTTAAGGCTCAAATATTTTGATTAATTGTGAATAGACCTCCGAAATTCATTTAACTTCTGTCAAATTGCAAAAAGGCCCCACCTGCTAATATTTGTCCCCGTAATTTAAGTTTTCTTGTTAAGTCCTCAAGTAGAAGTGTAGAACAAAGGTGAAATGTTGAAATACCAGTGAGGTTTTTTTTTTTCTTTTAAATCCTGGTTACAACCATAAGGGGAAGTTATTTATTGAGGAAACATTATATATTCCAGCATTGGATATTTGGATATACGTAGGTATGCTAATTTCACGTATCAATTGACTTCTTCTCAAATTGTTTTTTTATATCTAAGCAAGTACTATAAGTGGCTTTGAGCAAGCAAGTAAGCCAATCTTACATTCGTGATTTCTTGACGGAGTGAGTACGCACGTCCATATCTAATTTGCGGTTTATAATGAATCTATCTTGTAAAAACTTGTATAACAATTTTAGTGAGAAAAAAAATGAGAGACTGGGGAAAAGAAAGAAATTGGAAGATCTCACGTAAACAACCAGAGACCATCAAAGAACGACTACAACACTGGAGATTTCTCAAGGTACGACTTATGGTGGTGGTCGCCGGTATAACGACAAGAGAAAGGATTCCGAAAATGGCTATCTCTTAGTGAGCATCCTAAGAAAATGGCTCTTCTCCTAGTGGGCCTTAAATGGTTTAGAGTGTTGGGCTACATTGGCTCTAGCATCTGGCTCCCTAAATAATTCAGCAAACAAGTGTAGGTGAAGGATTGACATATGAACCAAAATGGGTTGAATCAATCAGATGCCATTTAGAAAAAATTATTCAATTAGCAACCTTAAACCATAATGATAGTAGTAATGTTTTTCTAGACAAAAAACCACACTACACTATAGTGCAAGACCATTAATTAAATAATTTGTTCTACATATATAGTCTCGAAAAAATACAAACCCAATCATTTGTTGTAGAGTTGATATTTGTATGCACTGTCAATGAATTTTAAATTACAGTTTATCAACAAATAAGATCTTCTGGAGGTTTGATTATTCAATTAAAATTTGAGTTCTACGATCATGTGGTAACTTAATATAGCGAGTTCATTATTACCTTGGTTCATTCTTGGTGATTCTTGATATTTTGGTTCTCTATTGAGTATTAATGTATAGCATATATCAGTTTGTGCGCTAATTTTGTTTTTACCATTTCGAACTTAATCGGGCCAAAGGAACGGATCACATATGTGAAGTACGTAAGGGTGGCCACTAGGAGCTTACCTCATGTAAAGTTCATCACTTCTTTCACCCTTATTATTATTATACCAAAGCCAACACTTTTCCAATGATGGAATTACATAGAATGTACTAACTTGAGGCATATGAGCAGGCAATCTCAATGCATATGGTGAATTATGCCGGATTTGCTGATATGCAAATCCTCAATGCGAAAGAAATTGTTCCAGACCCAAAAGTTCTAGCAAAATGCCTCGAAGATGCTTTAGTTGAGATGAAAGATGTTGTGGAAGGTGCAAAGAAGTGTTCAGATGGGAGTATACACCTCTTGAGAGTCGAAATTGCATAGAACTACAATTGAAGTTGATTTGATACGCATTATTACACTACGATAAGGTATTTACAATTTCCAGTGAAGGAGTCAGTACTTCGAATTTGGAGGATTTTTCTTTATATAAAGACTTAAATGTCAAAGTTGTATTGTTACATACATGCATACTGAGTGTGTAAGTGGGAAGGTTTAATTTTCGTCATATAATTATGTCGCTGAACTAAAGTGACTGACATTATAGTTAATGTAATTTTTCAATACATTTTATAATCGATACACCTGCTACAGTCTAGGAACTCAGTATGTCTCAATTAATCTCATGATTGCTTTTTCGCCTCCTTTTTTATTTCTTCGTTTTATGAAGCATGCTGAAATGTTATGCATATACAACATAAAACTTGTGTACATGTATGAAAGGAGAGGAGCATGCACGATCTGCAGTATTCAAATTTGATCAATGTCAAATCAAAGCCAGATCAGAACATATAGGTTGAATTGTTGAAACCAAAGTTTCAAGAGTAAATGTAAGAATGTTGAGACTGCTGCAATTTTAATGCAAAAAAAAAATCACTGTGGCAAGAGATCAAACCCCTTCGCAGAAAAAACACTCAAGTTAATGAAGAAGAGAAGGTTGCTTAAGCAATTAATTCCTTAAACTTGAGGTATTTAATAATCATCTTGTTCTGATAATTGTGTTGCTCAAGTAAAAGGAACTAATCCTTACACATTCACAAATTGTACTATAAATAAATTAACAGGAACCTGTTCTAACTCGAAAGCAACTAATTTTTAAAGAACAATGAACAAAAATAAAATGGCCTTATTATTGCTTGACCACATAAATGTTAGGTCCGCTCAGATCAAACACGTGACCTCTGGGAAGGAGTGAACAATGAAGTATCGGCATATTCGTAACTAATCAAAATATTGGGCCTTTAAGCAAATTATACAAATTTTCATATTCACAATTAATCAAAATGTTGGGTCTTAAAAGCAAATTATACAAACTTTTTCAAAAAGTTTTTGCGACGGAAACGGAAGTGGGAGCGGAAACGAAAAGAAACGTTAAAATTTTGAAAAGTAGGAAAAAGAAACATGTAGGAAACATTTATTTTTTTTATATTTTTTAATATATATAATATACTGTATAAACTAAATTTTATAAACTTCTAAGCTACTAAATAACATAAATATTCAAGTAGCTATATTAGTCCAATTAAACCATATTCAAGTAGCTCTATTAGTTCAATTAAAAAAAAAAAAAAAGAGATAATAAGGACAAAAGAAGAGATAATGAGAGTGAGGACATATCAAAATTGCTCACATACACATAGCTCTATACATATTCAAACAATCAAACAAATGCTCACTTTTCTGGCATTACACAATCACGGTATCACACAACCCACACAACCTCATATACAAGCAGCAAGAGTCAACCTCATATAAAATGAATTGATGCAACAAGAGTCACATAGATCTTGAAATTGATACAAGAGTCACAAGTTTTATGTTTTATATGCATAACATTGATCAGCGAGTTTTATTGCCCCCTCCACTATTCCACCAGTTTCTTTATAACAATTTGTTGTTGGTTTAGCAGTTCATATTTAGGCAAAAATAGGGTCATATATATGCGTTTTTATTGGAAACAAGGGTGGAAGCTAGTCTGTTTAGTGTCAGGTCTGGACCCCATTTTCTGACATGTTGCTTAAGATTGATTGATGGGCATCCGATAAATGTTGCTCACTGGCCAATTATTTATGTACTAATGAAATAATTAATTTGATTGGCAAATCATAAATGATCATCATCAAATTAGCTATCAACTAATGAAACCATTAACCTATAAATTTACAATGTAATTTAGTCATTAACATGTTACTGTACATACTTTCATTTAGGCCAACATATTTGTCAAGAACACCACCTGAAATGCAAATGCATTCAGTAAGGCCAATTTCTAACCTAGATGAATTATGCCATACTATTGGGGAATGTCGCCGGTAAGATACTCCGACGCGGAGGAGGAAGAGCATTGTCACGGCGGCGGATCGAGCGGTTACTCGTCGGAATCGTCGAATTGGAAGCAGACGCCGCGGCGTACGCCAGCGAGGAGAGCGGCGGTGGCGAATGGGAGGCATCTGTCAGTGTTTTGTTTGAGTCCTCATCCAACCTAGAAGCTTCCAAAATCAAATCAAAAGTCTTGGAAAGTGTTGTAACCAACCTGCAAACAACGATCCCATATCTGCCAAACCCAGATCCATCATCATTGTTGCCTCCTCTACCGCCGGTGATGAGGGAGACCGAGATCCAGATCGGTGACCATTAATCGAACCAAGCCCCACCTCCGCCGGAACCATTAATCGAACCAAACCCAGATCCTGTTGGGAATTTTAGTAAATACGAATGAGCTTTCAATTCGTTCGTTGTATTGGTTTAAGGGCGCCCAACACGGTTTCGTGATCGTGTGTCACTAAAACGCGTTAAGTCACTAAAATCCCTTGGGGTGAAAGGGTGATTAATGCATAAGTGAGTTGATAAATACTTGAATGAATTAAGTCATTCACACACACATGAGTGAATGTTCCATTGTGCTAAAATTTGAGTTAAAGAGCAAGCGTATATCAAAAACCACTTGAAAATCCAAGTTTTGAGAAAAGGAACTCTTGAAGCAGCAAAGTTTATAGAATGATGCAACATTGATATTGTGATATTGTCTAAACTTACTGGAAAGCTACTGTAAAGCTTCGCCGCAGCATTGATGTGTAGAGCGTTGCAGCATTGATATCAAGTAAACGTCGCTGCATTATTATGAAATGAATGCTACATCATTGCGGTTTCTAACTCACTGTAAAATCTTTGCAATAGCAACACTAAGGCAATGCTGCAATATTGCGAACAGGTTCGTACCTTTTCAGCCGTGGCGAATTTTCAAGAGGTTTCCTGAAGAGATACATCCCTTAAATTGTGATGGGACACATCCATTCGTCTTAAAATCATCTGGATGGTGATTTAGACACAATTTGGAAGGGTTGTAACACTTGGGAGAGGGTGCATTTGTTGTATAAATAGGAGAAGAATTCATTTCTTCAAACACTTGCATATACTGGAGATACTTGCAAACTCATCTCTTTCTCCCTCTTTGCTTTTCTGTACTGTTCATACTCAAAGTAAGTTCGATAGATTCGTCTATTGTAGTGCTGCTTAGCCGTCTTAAGAGTAGTTTTATCCTGGGAGACTATTGCATGATCCCGTAAACACCATGAGCGGGGCAATCTTGTCTTAAGGAGAGATAGTCAAACTATCGACTCTACTCGCCGTTTCTTGTTATTTGTTACCATTTTGGAGTTGCTTGAAGACATGGAATTCTGCATCCATTGTGCTTGGTTCTCGTGGAGTACAAGGAATGCTCTATGGATGAATCAGCATTCAGGGAAGTTTACATTGTAAAGTTGATTATCGTTATGGATTGACATATGTCTTTGTACAAGTTTGATTATATACAGTATGTTTCTATTATTGTTATATGATAGTAACAACATTTTCTCTTGTTCAATCTTCCAACCCTCACATTCCGCGTGAATACGAATTTCTCCAACAGATCCATCATCATTGTTGCCTCATCTACCGCCGGGATGAGGGAAACCGACCTGGTTCTGGGCAATTAGCGCAAATGGTGGTGGACGACGGTGGTTGGTGGTGGTGGAAGTGGGTTCATGATGGTGGATGGATGACCAGAGACGAAGATTGATGATGGTGGTTTAGATTGATGATGGTGTTTTAGAGTGATGAAAAGAGATGAGATAGAAGAGAGAGATAGCTAATAAAGGTGAAGAGAGAGAAAAGGTAAATTGATTGCCATCCATGGTTGCCCATCCCGGAGTGGTGATGAGAGAGAAAAGTGTTATAGCCTTTTCAGACCTATAGTAGATATTAGACTTTCTAGCTAAGAGCAAACAATTTTGGTGACTAGAAGCAAGTTTGTGTACGCATATGGGACTGACAACCTAATTTCGTCTCATTGATCAGCATGCTTCATAAAGCGAAGAAATAAAAAAGAAGGCGAAAAAGCAATCATGAGATTAATCGAGACATATTGAGTTCCTAGACTGTACCAGGTGTATCGATCATAGAATATATGAAAAAACTTACAGTAACTATAATGTCAGTCACTCTAGCTCAGCGACATAATTATATGACGAAGATTAAACCTTCGCACATACACACTCCGTATGCATGTATATGTAACAATACAACTTTGAAGTGTAAGTCTTTATAGAAAGAAAAATCATCCAAATTCGAAGTCCTGACTCCTTCGTGGAAATTGTAAATACCTTATCGTAATGTAATAATGCGTATCAAACCAACTTCAATTGTAGTCCTATGCAATTTCAACTCTCAAGGGGTGTATACTCCCTTCTGAACACTTCTTTGCATCTTCAACAACTTCTTTCATCTCAAGTAAGGCATCTTCGAGGCATTTTGCTAGAACTTTCGGGTCTGGAACTATTTCTTTCGCAGTGAGGATTTGCATATCAGCAAATCCGGCGTAAGTCACCATATGCATTGAGATTGCCTGCTCATATGCCTCAAGTTAGTACATTCTATGTAATTCCATCATTGGAAAAGTGTTGGCTTTGGTATAATAATAATAAGGGTGAAAGAAGTGATGAACTTTACATGAGGTAAGCTGCTTGTGGCCACCCTTACATACTTCACAGGGATGCCTGCATAGGTGATTCTCTCCTTTGGCCCGATTACGTTTGAAATTGTAAACGTCGTGTTACAGACTACCCGGTAATTGAGAATGCTACACAACTACAAACATCAATACAGAGTTCAAGTTAATATTCTGTTTTAACCACACACACACAAAAAAAAAAAAAAAAAAATTCGCGAGTAGAGTATCACCTTTGCACCGAAAAGAGACATGACCAAGTCTCCAATCTTGTACGAACATGGAGCCTCGAGTGAAAGCTTTTTCTTGTCTACAATCTCCTTAGCTTTCTTCACAAACTGGATTGGATCCGAGCAACGTTTGTGATAATGAACTGGTAGTAGCATGTACCCGAACTTGTTGCCCCACCGTGTTCCATATTTGTTATTCATCAGCTCCGTAAAATCCTGATTGATGCAAATCCATAGTTTAAATCAATCCCGCGAAAGAATACATAACAAGTTAAACAAGTACAGTAAGATAAAAGTGAACCTGCAATCCGGTTTGTGGTCTCAAATTTACCATCAACAGTCCTGTTAGTTGAAGCCCTTCTCGTGGAGCTGGACAAGTAAATTCGATTCGTTCATACATAGAGCACATTAAGGTGAACATTATTGATAGTGTTAATGAGCAGAGTTGAAGATAGATTACCATGGGTTTTATCTTCGGATGATCTGATATCTAAGTACCTTGAAAGGCCACTCGAGATTACACCAAACAGAACATCGTTAATGGTCTGCACATTATATAACACTACACGTCAGTGTGTGTTTTTTTTTTTTTTTGAGGAAACCAACGATTATATTCACATGAAGATGTTCAGGTACATGTTGATTACACGTCTGTTACTACACAACATTACAATAGAGTATATCACATATTCAAGATGGGATAAGAGATTCATAGCTAGCCCTGGTAATTTGTACTTGCATGATCAATGGATTTTAATTGCTGGTATAGTATACATTATCCCTAAGAATTCAGTTCATCATCCTTTTTATTTAAGTTTCCTCCATTCTCCATCAAACCAACTGGGTCCTTATCTAACATGTACCAAGTACTAACCTGTTAATTGTGGAAATTTGACTATGAAAACTCAATCAATGATGAAGTCCTTAATCAATGCGGCCCAGGTTAAATGTAAATAACCCATCACTATTATAGTCTATATTAGCTTAGGAGTTATTACAAGTCTCAATCAGAATGCAGAATGGTGAAACAGATTAGAAAGGCCAATGGAAGCATGACTTATATACACCCAATGATAACTATATAAAGAAACAAGCAGATGCTTGTCTGAAATGCCTCAGCTTGATAGGACCACATGTTCCAATGTTCCAAATAAGTTGCACCAAATTCCAAATCAGATGCGCAATTTGTCATTTTGAGCGTTTTATTAAAATTACACAATTTTATTAATTTGTCCTATTAAATTAACTTTTACCTGACAAATAAATTCAGTCAAATTTAAGTTTTTCAGTTTAGTTTTTTCATTTTTTGGTTGGTTATAAAAGTTTGATGTATAAAAAAAAATCCAACGGTCAGGAGTAATTGAACTACCAGTTGCCACGCCACTTTGACTAACATGTGAGTATGTGACTTTATAGTTATAGGCATTAAAGTTCAGTATTTATAGTTTTCATTGAACTTTACCAACTCCCAACTTTATGCATAGAAATTTCAATTTGCATTATTACTTGAATATTGTGTCATGAAGATCTTTAAAAATAAAATAAAAATCTAATGAAGATCTTCAGTATAGTATAATTTTTTAGGATATTCAGGATTTAGTTTAATTCCATTAAAGTCAAAAGTGGTCCTTCAACTCGAGTAGTATTTATTAGTAATTGATTAATAAATGATGATTCAGTGTAACATATATATAATAATGAGGACATACTTCAAAACAGGATTCGGACCATAACAATGAGTTTTTTATTTTGAAGCTAAACAATTTGTTTAAAAGGCAAAAAAAAAAAAAAAAAAAAAGAAAAACTATTATGTTAAGTTATGTTTAATAAAATCAAGATTCAAATTATCAAGGACTAATAACGAAAGATACACACTTACCGCCCCGGGCACCGCACTTCTAATTAATCAACTTAAATTCAAATCTAAACGGCTAATAACCAAAGATACACACTTACCGCCCCGGGCACAGCTCCTTTAACCATCTTCATGTCATCCATCCGAAACCTAGCGGTCGCCAACCGCCTCGGCCACATCTCCACCCCCCTACCACCACTAACCACCGTCTTCTCATCCTTCTTCCACAACACTCTCAACAAAAACTCCACTAAATGAACCAACGTATTCCAAACCAACTTCCACACCTCCCCCCACCGCAGCCTCCTCCTCTCCACCTTCCTCGCCCCGACCCCGAAGATATCCGGAGCCTTACTCGGATCATCCTCCTTCCGACAACATGACAACAAGTACGACATCAGTGATATCCCGTCCCCCAGGGCGTGGTGCACACGTAACACAGCCACATTGTGCGCCATCAGGAGGTGAGCTTCCCATAAGGGTTTGTCAGTTGGGAGTGGTGAGGAGACGGTTAGGTCGGCTAAGTAGTCGTTGATCGGGTCGTCTCCCGAGAGGGGTTCCGGGTGGATGAAGAGATGGCGGTCAAGGTTTACGACGGTTTTTCGCCAGTATTCGCGGCCGCGGGAATTTTTGACTAGGATGCTGCAGAACCGCGGGTGGTTTAGGAAGAAGGAGGATTCGACTTCGGCGCGGATGGATGGAATATCTAAGGGGCAGTCGGCCGCGATGGCGATGTTGATGATTTGTTCCATTTTTGGTTGGGAGAAGAGGCGGCCGGCCGGAGTTAGCGGCTGGTCCGTGGTTGTAATAGTGTCACCCATTTTTGTGGAACTTTGGTGTGTACTAGTATTTGTTAGGTTATATTGTAATGAGATTGAGAGCTAAGTGGGGATATTTATAAATATAAAGGAGGGGCATTTTAGGTTTGAACTATGTACTAGTTGAGTGTTACACATATGTGTAGGTTTGAGTAAATGTGGTATCAAGTAAAGTATCATGACCTACAATGGCGTTTTTATTTTTGTTTTATAGTTCAAGAAAATACAAAAGTAAAAATTCCATACTCAATTGTTTATTACGAACGGTTAAAATTAGGTAGAAGCATCAATTTACACTTTTCTCAACTTCTGGCGGTTACCTGCTTTTTTCAGGAGAAGTTGCAGCAGAAGTTGTAAAATAAAACACTCAAAAATTAATTTTACTACTCCAAACAAAATTGATTTTTTAAGCATTTCTTGGGATATTATTTTTGGTTTTTAACCCAGCTCAGGTTTCACCGTTTCAAGCAATTTAATCATTATGCTATGCTATATGAGAATCAATGAGTTTATCGCCTATTGCGTGGTAAACTCTTCGACCCTCTCACTTGTACTAGTGTATCTTTAATCCAACATTTTTTACTCAATTGGACGCCGCCTTATATGAACGAACTTATATGAACGAACTATGTTCTGCTCCATGAACCCGAAAATAGTCATCTGATAGAGTTCATGGACTTGTATCGATTGTTATCTTAGCTATAAATCCAAGGGCTTAGTACGGTACGGAACTGATATCGATCGAGCATGGCTTAGTTTTTATGTTCATTTATGATGATCTAGCAAAAGTGTTACTAGAGACTTTGGAATGGCACTATCGATAAGCTTATTAAAGAAGTCCAACCGTTGGCACGTGGAAATTGAATGTTGAATCATAAATTTCATGACAACACATGCAGCATCAGCGTGGGTTTATACGTACGTTGTTCATGATTTGATTTGCAGGCAAATTTAATAGTTTCAATTTTTTTTTAACGGGGAAAATTATTATTAAGTTTTCAACCTTTGATATATTACAGATAACAGCCGTTTAACTATATAGTAAATATTTAACCCACATAGTATTTCGCTTCCCTTGCAATCACAATTCGTATAACCTTTTGTCTCATATGAACTTTTCTGAAGGTATTTGCAATTATCTTACTAGTATCTATCAATATATAGCTTCTTCTTTAATAAATGATAGGATAGTTAAATTGTTAACCAAAACAAAACTGATAAGCTCTGGATGGATTAGATGGGTTCATATCTACTACCTTAAGAATACCCCGATCCAACTTTACTCGCCTCCGCACAATTGCTCTTGGATCCTCGAGAACATTTTCAAGTACCGAAGTTGAGTCTATGGGATGCAGGAATGGCTCGATTGTATGACCAGTGAGTGGTCATTTTGAGGTAAAACGAATTTATAAAGGGATGTGTGGTATCAAAGAAAAGGTTTATCATATCGGAAGGACCTGGTTCTAGAAAACATAGCTCGACCAAAAGCTGTTTTTGTCCTCTGGCTTTGTTTGCATTAAAGGCTCGCAACTAAAGACCGACTACACACTTTTGGCATAGTGACGGATGGTAAATGCTGCTATTGCAATGGTGATGAAAACATTGACCATCTCTTCTTCCGCTGCCCTGGAACTGCTGCTGTTCTGGAAACCGTCCTGCAATGGAATCGCACGCAGGTCCCCTGGACCGATTGGGAGGCTGGTTGGAAAGAACTGAGCCGCAGAGCACGAGGCAAAGGGTGGAAGGCTATGTTACTGAAAGCGAGGAACGAACACATTTTCTAACAAAAGCAGATCGACGTGGCTCAAATAGGTGCGCATGTGATCCATACCATAGTGCAACGCTGCAACATGTGCCCGAAGCTTAAGGATCTTGTCTACGACTTGATTTTTGGTTAATTATTTGATGTTTTGATAGGTTGTTTTTTCTTTTCGTAGCTTTGATTTTAGGGTTGGCCTGGACTTTGTCGGCCTTTTTGTACCGAAACATTTTTGGAGTCTTAATGAGAAGGTCTCGTACAGTTTAAAAAAAAAAAAACACCTATAAAAATAATAATCATATACATTTGCAAGAAATTAAATATGATTCTGTAAAAATAAACATCAAACATTTCATATGAAACTTTATGTGAGTTTTTTCTTTTTTTTTCTCAAAAACTTTTTATTAGTAGGTCTCTTGTAATAAAAAGTTGTTCTCAGCGAACGTAAACCTCGATCAAGCACTCAAAGCTAAGAAAAAACTGTTCTCAAACACACCGTTAAAGTTTTCTTGTGTTTGTTGAGAGTTGGTGTACTTCAAAGTTGTAATTACTCCTATTTCATGAAAGTGATTAGTCCTTGATACTATAGTATACTGGACGTTTCAATGTCATGCCTCTAACATTTTTGTCTCATTTTTAAAACAGTCCTGTGGCTGTATTAATGTAATCTTAATTACTTACTCCATTACGCTTGTAGATGTACCCTTTTTTTTAAGGAAATGAAAAGGCAAAAAAACAAATAACAATGACAAATATAAGTCATTAAGTTGTCATCAAATTATAATTAAATTGTGATTAAGTTGGTGAAAATGTCTGTAATTAATTTGTACGTAGAATAGTTGTTTAATTCGGATAGCCTGGACTCGATCTCCTAAGTCCAGGGTAAATGAGAAAAAGGTAAAATTTTAGTAGTATAAGATCTCGATTACTTTTTTCTCGTTAGTTTTTTATTGTAGATGAAATTATTTATATTATTTCATGAATGACCCATATTTAATTAATGGGTCCGTTACCTCTAGTACCCTGATAGATGGCGTTTATCACTTATTATATTGAAACGCTTGTTAAATATTTCTCTCTGTTCCATAATAAGCTTCCTAAAGTTGATTTTTTTCGAACTTTGATCGAAAATTACTCCTACATTACACACTCAAAAAATATAATAAAATTATATTATGAAAGAAAATTAAGTATATTTTTCTAATATAACTCTATTATATACTAATCATGTGTAATATAGGAATAATTTGCGGTCAAAGTTCGAAAAAAATCAACCTCAGAAAGCTTATTATGGCACGGAGGGAGTATCTAATTACATCTATACCCGCGAATTTGACTTTTCACGCACTAAAGCTGTAAAAATACTTTTTTGCACCTGTCAAAAAATTGAATTTTGATGGAACCCAAACAAGTCCAACTTTGCTTTATTACATATTTGACTCAAAAAATTTCAATTTTACAACAATGACACTAAATAATTCAATAAAAACACACATTACTTACCAAAATTTCAAAACGGTCTAAGATTTAATTGCAAAAGAATCCCTAACAAATTTTTACATTTCAAATTAAATTCAAAACTAAAAAAATGACAACAACAAAAAAAAAAAAAAACTTCAATCGGAGCTCTGGCAGAGCTCTTATTGGACCTCACATAGCTCCAGATCAGAGCATTACAACTCCAATCGGAGCTCTGTAAAGCTCCCATTGGAGCTTTTACAAAGCTCCAACCAGAGCTGAGATCGGAACTCCAGTTTGAAGATCGAAGAAGATGAAGAAGAATAAAGAAAAATAAATAAATTTTAAGGAAAATCAAAAAGAAAATAGAAATATGGCTAAGGCCATGTTTGTTTTGCATCAAATGAACAGTGATTATTTTTTTGGTCAACTCTTTTATCCGATTTTGTACCTCAATGTAATAAATTTTTTAATAATCGAACCATTACAATTTCACAAGTAGCATTACAAAGCTAGTAATAAATTATAAATAATCTCGCCAACACTTGGCGAGAATTGAACCTATGACCTCTAGTGTCATGACACCTCAGTCTAACCAATTGAGCTAGACCTCATTGGTTACCTCAATGTAATAAATGAAATAGTTTGAACGTGGATGAAAACATGCCATCTAGCAGGGTGGTATATGAAATAAACCCTTAATTAATTGATATAATATTATATGGGCGAATTTCATCTAAACCCCCTCTTAGATTCTTTTATTATATATAAGGGACCATTAGATTTTAGATTACATCCAACCTCCACCTAGATATAGTTTAATTACATCTAAATCCACGAATTTGAATTTCAGCGAATTATAACCTCGCAATTACTTTTTGCCCCTACTCAAACATTAAAATTTTCAGTTAGCCAAACAGCTTAAACACACTTGAGGACCTGGATGTAATTAAATTCATCTCACTGGGAGTCTAATGTAATTGGACATTAATCACACACGTTATACTTTATTTAGTTCACACTTGTACCACTTGATTCAACTACTCTACTAATTATAGTAAACTTTGGATCATACTATATTACTATTACTCTACTAATTATAGTAAACTTTGGATCATACTATATTACTATTACTATGAATCTATGACTTAACAATATTCCCACGCATCCCATCTAACCCTCTCCTATAATTTGCTTATCTCATTATCTGTATAAACTTGTTACCACTTCTAATGGTCGCTCAACCCAAAATTCATAGTTCATACTACTTGATATTTCATACTACCGCGCACCCCTCACAGGTTTGAAGATTATATCAGCTCCGCTACAATATTTATAACACCCCATCCACTAATGGGCTAGTGTGGTGACTCCACAGTCTAAACTACTCTCCAGGTGAGATATATATTGACCCAAAGATCAACACGTGTTATTTTTCGCACACTTTGTTCTTACTCGTGCACACACCAGGAAACTTCACGCATAACTCGAGTTATTATGAATATACTTACAAAAGAAAATGTGCACTTGTTGGTATGAGTAACGTTTTTAATGTCTTTAAACACTCTTAATTTTGAGTAATTACTATAAGACTAATGATTAAATTCGGTATTTCCATCTCAAGAGAATTTTTTCTTGGAATTTTAGAAACGCAGTAGTGAGGATAAAGAAAAGAAGAAAAAGTACTTTAAAATCTCAGTTTCATTTTTTAATAATGTGATTCACATCCGTTATCTTTTATACGTGTATAGGGTAAATTAGATGTTAATAAATATCCTACAAACATCCATAGATAGAGAGGGTAATAATAAGCCAACAAATTCACTTCGTTCCACAATAATACAAGTAGTTTGAATTGTACAGACAAGAAACGAAATAAATGATGGAACAAATATACTAATTAACCGAGGATTTTATTTTTTACTTTCAATTTGAATTTTCAACGAGTGGTCCATTTCGTCCCACTCCCATCCATGTGACCAAATTTACGGAACACAATTCGGACAATGAAAACTAAAGTAAACTAATTAATACTGTTCACAAGTACAGATAATTCTGCTCAAAACCGCAACCTAGTTACCGGTCAAGAGAACCATTAATATGTATTCTTGGAGAGCCCAGGGACCACGTACCATAGCGTATCACCTAAGAGTGGAAGTAACTAAGAATACATATTTGTAAACCGTCATCCTCTTCGCTATGAAGTTTTTTTTTATATCAAAATCAAACCGTGTGGGTAGGAACGAAGCAGACAATATCAAAAAATATCGAGATGTGTGTGGTCATCCATTCGTGACCTCTCGGTCCATTGGGCCAGATCGTTATACATCCGATACTGTTGTGCTTTCTAGACGCATAGGTGTCCAAATTGTAGTTAATTCTTGGGCCAACAATTAAGTCCAATTGTGGACAATTCTTAGAGATAAGTTATGATAGATCTTTTAGATTTCTTTTCATTTACAGTTCTAGTTATCTAAAAATGGTACACAATAGCTACTATATGTATGTTGCACGACATTGCCAATAGTTATAAGTTCTAGTTACTAAAGACTGTTACTAATGGTGTCCAACATGTCGGGCCGGATCAGCCGTTAAAAGCCGGGCCAGTTAAGAGTTGGAACTGTTCCAGGCCAAATTTTAAGAGGTCGGGCTGCGCCGAACCGGGCTATTTATAGAATATGTAGGCCCGGAACAGGCCCGAACCTATACTAAAGGGGCCGGTTCGGGTCGAGCCCAACTCAATGTGGACCGAGCCTACTTTATTTAAAAAAGACCTACAAATCAGAATAAAAGATAAATGCTCAAAGTAATTATTCATTAATCTTTACTACCAAATGTTGTCTCACTTTTCATTAGATATCCATTAGTCGATTTTTAAATTCAGTCATACAAAAACTCGGCCATATAATGTTATACATAGGGCTGAGCATCGGTAACCGAACCGGACCGGACCGAACCGAAATGGACCGAATAATAATGGGTATACTTTGCTGAACCCGAAGACCGGACCGAATAATAACCGGGTCTGGACCGGACCGGACCGGACCGAACCGAATATTTCGGTCCGGTCCGGGTTAAACCCGAATAAGACCGTAAACCCGAATAAGACCGAATTAAAAAAAAAGAAAAAAAACGGAAAGTACATAGGAGGCAAATAGAACTATGGAACTAATAGAAGAGTCATAGAAATAGCAAATAGAACCAAAGGACCAAGAAGATTTCACCAAGCCCACAAGATAGGCATCAACATAAGCACATCATTAGTAACAAGCCTCCATGTGAAATCATCATTAATTAACAGAGCTTAATCACAGCAAAAGGCGCTCAGCCAAACCATGAGCTAAAAATTAATTTATATATTGAAATAAAATACATGCCTACATCAAAAGTTAAGGCAGCCAAGAAAAAACGGGAGGAGCATCCCAATTCCCACAGATCGACGCCATTTCCATCTCTTAGCAACCATTCTTTGCATTTCCGATCAAGCCAATCCTTCGAGTCCGATCAGGCGAACACTTTCAAACTCGGAATCGTCCTTTCGGACCTTTCTCATGCTAATTGCAGTCCAGATCTTATGGCACTAAGCTCCAATTCGGTGCCGTGATGGAGGTAGAAGGGGAGGGATCAATTAGGTGCGGTGATGGAAGTTGAAGGGGAGAGTCCAGAGATGTGGGGCGGAGCCAGAGATATTAGTTTAGGGTTTAGGAAATAATAGGGAAGGGGAAGGAGGTAAAAAGAGAACAATTCGGTCCTGTTCAGTCCAACCCGGAAATTTCTGGGTTTGGACCAGAACCGGACCGAACCTGAACTTCTAGAATTCTTAGGACTGAAGACCGGACCATATGCGGTCCGGGTTGGACCAAACCCGAATATTCGATCCGGTTTTTGGTCCGGTCCACTTTATGCTCAGCCCTAGTTATACAGGTCATATACTTCGTAATCTTGCAGAACTTCTTGATATTTCTTAGTACAACTACTTATAAACTAAATAATACTACTATACCTTGGTTTTGTTTCAATACAAAGAATATAAAATAAGAAAGACACTAAAAATATGCATAACAAGCGTTATAAGGTACAAAATAGAGCTATTTTATCACCTAGTCCATATATATAATTATAAAAATTAAAATATTTTTAAACGGGTTAACAAGCGAGGTCTGTGCCGGTCGGGCTTGTGCGGTTCACGGTTTTATGGGGTCGGGCCATTACATGGTGACCCCTAAAGGCCCCTAATAATATACGGGCCGGGCCTATATTTTAATGGGCTGGACAGGTTGTTCTTACTGTTACCCGGTAACTACTATATATATGTCGCAAGGCATTGTTCAATATTTACGATTGGATAAAATTGATCAAACCCCCTGAACTTTACTACAATTGAGACATTACCCCCTAACCTATTAAGTTTGAGACTTAACCCCCTCATCTATTTACAGTGTTACGACATACCCCCTATATAATATTTTCCCTTTAATTTAATATTTTTCATTCAATTTAATATTTTCCTTAAAATTTAATATGTCAGTTGACTCCAATTAAGCCTAATTCATACCGAAAAATAATTTTAAAAATTATATTATAAAAATATAAGATTTTACTTCTATAATATAAGTTCAAATCTTATTTTTCCAATACAATTTATATTATAAAAGTGAAAAAAATAATATTTTCATTAATTGTACCGGAAAAATAATATTTGAACTTATATTATATTATATTATAAAAGTGAAAATCGTATAGTTTCATATTATAATTTTCAAAATTAGTTTTTCGGTATGTATTATGATTAATTTGGAATCAAACGGAAATATTTAATGGAAAATATTAAATTGAATGGAAAATATCAAATTGATAGTAAAATATTATATAGGGGGTATGTTGCAACACTTTATATAAGTGAGGGGGTTAAGTATTAAATTTAATAGGTTAGAGGGTAATGTCTCACTTGTAGTATAGGTTGGGGGGTTCGATCAATTGTTTCCTTTACGATTTGATGTTAAGAAGACGATTACCAGAAATCATATGTGTATGTGTGTATTTTCCTTCTTTCTTTAGATGGCATATGTACACTTCTTTCTATCAAGAACACAATCGTTTGTTTCTCTATGCGCCAACCGTGTCGGTAGGAATTCCAATTCGTATGTTTGAACGGGAACTATCGCTATATTTTTCAATATCCCAACACTTCTAATCCAAAATTGTTCGGAGACAATCACACATTTAATTTTAGAGTTATTAGTAATCTATTCCCCAATAACAATAGTCATTGTTACTACTATTAAACTCTGGGATTGGAGTTACATTTTGTTCTCCGAGTTAGTAATTATTTATATAAAATAGAAGTATCACATTTCCCCTAGTAGTTCTCATGTGGAATGCATCCAATCTGGGTAGTTCGTAAACATAGTTTTATTTGCCCTTTTTCGTTTTTACAGTATATATGTAATACCATGCCTTGATAATTAGTTCCCTTACATTATTTTCTTGGCTTCCTGTACAGCTTCTTTCATCTCAAGTAAACCATCTTCAAGGCATTTTGCAAGAACTTCAGGGTCTGGGACTACTTCTTTTGCTGTAAGGATCTGCATATCCGCATATCCGTTATAACTCACCATATGCATCATGATTGCCTGCTCGCGCATCAAATCAGAAACACACGACATAAGTGCAAATATTTTTCGAAATTAAAACATTCTATACTAATGTGGATGAAATTTATGAACATTACATGAGGCAAGCTGCTTGATGTAGCCCTTATGTGCTTCACTGGGATGCCTGCAAACGTAATCTTCTCTCGCGGTCCCATTAGGCTTGAGATGGAAAACGTTGTACTGCAAAATATCCGGTAATTGAGTATGCTAGCTAGCTTTGGGCCAAACAGAGACGTGACCAAGTCACCCATTTTGTATGTGCAAAAGGCCTCAAGTGAAAGCTTTTTCTTGTCTATCATTGCTTTGGCTCTCTTCACAAACCGGACTGGATCTGAATTGTGCTTATGGTAATAAACAGGTAACATAATCATCCCGAACTTGTTGCCCCACCGTGTTCCAGATTTATTGTTCATCAGCTTCGACATATCCTGAATGGAACTGCAGGTCTTAATCAAGTCCGCAAAAGGATACAAAATTAGTTCAGTAAAATGAAGTCACTTAATGTGAACCTGCAATCCTGTTTGTGGTCTCAAATTCACCATTGCCAGTCCAGTGACTCGAAGTCCTTCTCGTGGGGCTAGATAAAGAGGTTCGATCCGGTTCAGTACAAAACATTGAACAAACATTACACATAGCTTTGATCAATATGAATGAAGCTAGATTGATCACCTTGTGTTTGATCTTGAAATGATCTAATCTCTAAGTATCTTGAAAGTCCACTCGAGATAACTCCAAACAGAACGTCGTTAATCGTCTACAGTCACCAGAATTATCAGTGTCACTAATTGTAATATACTTTTGCTCCGTATGATTATACGTTCATAATATAAAGTTTCCATTTAAAGTCAACAGACCTTCAAAAGTCAACAAAACATAGTTAAACTTACCGCACCAGCAACAGCTGCCTTGACAATCTTCATGTCATCAATCCGAAACCTAGCCGTAGCCATCCTCCTCGGCCACATCTCCACTCCAGCACCACCACTAACCACCGTTGTCTCATCCCTTGTCCACAACGCCCTAAACACGAACTCCATCACATAAACCAACGTAAACCAAGCCACCCTCAACCAATTCCCCGTCCCCACTTCCATCCTTCTCGCCCCGAGCCCACCAACATCAGGCGCCTTACTAGGATCATCCAACTTCCGACAACACGACAAAAAAAACGACATGAACGAAATTCCGTCACCAAGCGCGTGGTGCACACGCAACACGGCTACGTCGTGGGCCATGAGGAGGTGAAACTCCCATAAGGGCTTGTCAGTTGGGAGTGGCGAAGAGACTGCCAAGTCAGAGAGGAAATTGTTGACCGGGTCTTCGCCAGGGAGTGGGTCCTGGTGGATGATCAGGTGGCGGTCAAGGTTGACTTTTGTTTTACGCCAAGATAAGCGATTTTCAGAGTTTTTAACTAGGATGCTGCAAAACCGCGGGTGATTTAAGAGGAAGGAGGATTCGATTTCGGAGCGGATGGCCGAAATGTCCATGGGGCAATCGGCTGCGATGACAGCGTTGATGACTTGCTCCATTTTTGGTTGGGAGAAGAGGCGGCCGTAGGGGGTTAGTGGCTGGTCGAGCTCTACCGGGGAAGAAGTCATGTCCATGTTTTTGGGTATTCAGAGGGAAAATGCCAATTTCATGTTTGTACCTAAACTATACTTAACTTATAGTACTACTATATTATCTCTGTAATTTACACAAACACCATGATTTTCGCATGTGTTTAGTCCTAATATTTAAAACTAATTTCAATGTTTGGCGAACCGCTCATGATAAAATTCGATTGGTTCAACTTCCTCAAATTAGTACCACTTTGATAATACTCCAATTCAGCTTGATTCTTTAACATTCATAATAATGGATAAGTATGAATGTATGATTTTGCCTCAGGATGCCCAATAAATTTATATGTGTACAGGAGATCGATAAGAGTTAGGTTGCTCAATTGGAGCAAATTAAAACTCGACAATTAGCATGTTCTTGCGGGCAAAAACTATTATTGGGGAGCCTGTTATGAAATAGTGATATTGGTAGAATTCTTCTTGTTATAATCTTGCACCATGTTGGATTGTCTATATCTTCAGTAATACTTCCTACATCAACCGTACCATTGGCTGATTGGCAGGTGGAAATGCTATTGCAACATAAAATTAAATGGGGAGCTGTGTGTTCCTGTTTAATTACTTTTTTTTAACCAAAAAATAACTTTATTAATTATTAGTAGTAAAAATTATAAAATCATCTCGGATGTATAAGGAATACACTCCACTTGAATAAAAGAAAAATATTACACCTTAACCACTTCCAAAATCAATGAAAAACAATCAATTTAGTTTAGATTTGTTTAATTATTTTTTATACTCCTAATGTTTGTTTGGACAGGATCGCATTGGTGTGAGACAGTAAGTTTGTAGGTTAGGGCTCGTGGCAGGCTTTTCTTTTGGTAAATGGCGTGTTGGTGCCCAGGCATGATGGTGGGCCAGGGGATACCGGTTGTTCTGTTAGGGGTTGCTATGCCATTGGTTTTTTTGTGCCCGTCTAAAGTTAGGTCTGTTTATTTTCCTCTTTCTATGACATGGTTTGGGTGTTTGGTTATTTTATTTGGGACGATTTCTCTATGTTTGGGGTGGAGTGTTAAAATTCTATTGGAGGGTGATTGGTGTATATATTCGTATAACTCACGAGCGTCCACTTCTTAATATTCTATCTCCATGTTGGTTGTGATTAAGTGAATTTGATTACATGTACCTTTTGGTCATGCACAATCATTAATATCTTATGACTTTTTTGGTAGTAAAGTGGAAAGTTCGTAGAGGTATATTACATGTTACCATTTCCAAGAGTATCTTCGTGTTCTTTCTTGGTCTTGATTGCTCTCATGATGTTGCTAATGGTAAACCTGGAGTTTTTGGGATGTTTTCTATGTAGGCTTTGAAGTCTTTCGGTACTGTGGTCCATGGGTACTCAATGTACTTACTTAGGTGGCCATGATTTGGATTTAAACTCCTTGCTAGTTTACTACTCATTCTAAGGGGATGGTCGGGTTAGTATGGGCCTCGCTCTCTTAGCCCAGTCATTGTGAGTTGGTACATGTGTAAGACTCTAGCAAATATGATTGTCTAAGTCTAGTATGGTGAGCTACATGTGTTCAGTTGTGCTGCTCAGGTATGATTTCTGACCTTACCTCTACCCCAAACCACATTTTTAAATTGCTTGCCACTTATCCGAAAAGGCATAAGGTGTAGTAGATTGACAACTGGGTAAAGTCTTCTCTTGAGCTCATTTCGATTGTGGATTGCTTAGTGATTCGATGGTACTGATGTCAAGAGCCTGTCTACTTGAGGGCTTTAGGGATGTTTATTGGATGTTCGCTGGGTTGATGATCAGGAGGTGTTGGATTTTGTATTCATTTTTATTAAATCTCATTAAAGTAAGGGCCAATTACATCTACACCCCATGTTAGTTTCCCCAATTACACATGAGTGACTATTAGATTTTCAATCACAAAAAACTACTTCATGTTAGATATCTTTAATTACATTCAGCCCCACAAATTTGACTTTTGGCGAATTAATTCGTTGAAATTACTTTTTTGTCCCTGACTGAAAATCGGATTTTTGGCTAAGCCAAACACCTTGACTGGGCACGTGACTTCCACGTGTGGGGCTGGATGTAATTGAAATATATCTAAGTGGGGGTTGAATGTAATTGGTTTATAGCCATTAGAAAATGAAATATATTCATTAGAATTTGAATCTTTGCCTATTTATAGCCCTTTTAACCTCAATTTTGTTTTTATACTTTTTTCATCTCTTATCCCCTAAACTTTCATACTTTGCTCTAATATATCTGAAAATGAGTCATTCCGGTGTTACTCGTCCCGTTTGCAAGATTCCAAGATGTCGAAAGCGTGCAGTGTTAAGTGTGTCAAGTGAAGGTAGATTTTGTTGGAAGGGCCGGTATCTTTTTAGGGTATCAATAGCGTATCTAATAACAGATTAGTACCCATTAGACAAACAATTACATTTTAGGGTCGAATTTGACCATGGTGGCGCTCTAAGCACTGTTCCAAAATCAGATTTTTGGACAGCCAAACAAGATTGTGTGGGAGGACTAAAATGTAATTGAATTTTACATATTTTTAGTCTTTTCTTTACTTTTCTTTTCTTTTTTACTTTTTTCTTTTCATTTTTCTTTTTATTTTTCTTCTCTTCTTCTTCAAGTCTAGTACCGGATTCCGGTACCGAAATCCGATACTGACTTGAAAAACTCCCAGATCGAAAAAGCTCCGATCTGGGAGCTCCAGAGTGCTCCCAGATCGGAGCTTTGTAGCTCCGGTCAGGGAGCTTGCAAGCTCTAATATGGGAGCTTAAGTGCTCCCAGATCGGAGCTTGCATTATTCCGGTGGGAGCAGAGCTCCGGTCAACGGAATTATTCCGGTGACCGGAGTTCTGAAGAAGAAGAAGAAGAAGAAAGGGAGAAAAAAAGAAAAAGAAAAAAAATATAAAAGTATTAAAAAAGAAAAATATTTTTTTCTTACT
Organism: Plantago ovata; assembly: GCA_028274465.1. Lineage (NCBI taxonomy): Eukaryota > Viridiplantae > Streptophyta > Magnoliopsida > Lamiales > Plantaginaceae > Plantago > Plantago ovata. Next base: position 134,432,929 of record CM051455.1, read on the forward strand.
GTAGTTAAGGCCTTGTTTGTTTGGGCATGAAATTCTCGGTGGTAAAGTTGTAAATATTGAGCAGTCAACCCAAAAAGGTATTAAAATGTTATTGTTGAACTAAAGGGTATTAATCTGTTATTAGGTGTCACAAGGATACCCTTCCATGATAATAACTCTTGTTGGAATTAATTGTCCGACCCATGGGTGGTCCGAATGGCGAACGAGTAAGAGAATATGTCAGGGCGGGAAAGAGATTTTGGAACCCGAAGTTCTATGGGAATTTATTGTTCCACAATGAAGCTGACAAAATGTACAACAAGAAGGACAAGATGTGCAGCCAAGGGAAAGGAAGGAAGGAAAATGCAAGCTGAAAGTGGAAGACAAATACCGCGTTGTTAGGCAACTAATTTGCCTAAATTTGGTCTTGTTTGTTATGTATTTATGTGTTCAAATTTTTTGCTCCATGAAGTAGAAGTAGAGCAAACAATGTAACTGAAATGTTCAACAATATTGTACTAAAGCTAATGAAATGATGCATTCATGATATGTTTGCTTACAAGTTTTAATTCTCATGAACCAAGACGATAGCCAACATAGGCTATAAAGTATAATAGCGTTATCAGTTTTGCTACACCAAAAGAAGCCTAAAACTAACAAATGAGCACAAGCAGCTAAGGCTCTCCTTTTCCCCTACCTGCCTTACCCTTTCTCTTTGCAGCAGTCTTGCTACATTATGCTTCATAACCTCTTCTCCTCTTCTTTCTTTTCTGGTTGACATCCTATCATATAGAACACAAGATGAACATAATAAAAAAGTGGTAAGCTTACCAAAATCTCTACCCGTCGTGACATATTCTCGTGCTCGTTCGCCCATTCGGACCACCCATGGGTTGGACAATTCCACCTTCACTTGACACACTTAGCAACGTACGCTTTTAACATTTTGGAATCTTGCAAACGGGACGAGTAACACTTGAATGAATCAGTTTCAGATTTATTAGAGCAAAGTATGAAAGTTTGGGGGATAAGAAATGGAAAAAAGTATCAAAATATGAGGTTAAAAGGGCTATAAATAGGCGAAGATTCAAATTCTAACGACTATATTCAAATTTCTAACGGCCATGTTACAATTACATTCAACCCCCACTTAGATATATATCAATTACATCCAACCCCACTGTATTGCGCCCAATCTCTTGTTGCACTACGGTGTACAAGATAATATCAAAAATCATTACTAACCGTTTGGGGAAAGTTGTCAATGCGGTAGTGGATGATAGTCAATCTGCTTTCATACCGGGAAAGCACATATAAGATAACATTCTGATGGCATAAAAATTAATTAGAGGATATAATAGAAAGGGTGTCTCTCCAAGATGTATGATTCAAATGGGTATGCAGAAGGCATATGATACAGTGGAATGGCCTGCTTTTGTAACGACCCGACCCACTAACGTGCCGAGACCCAGCCCAACGGGCCGGCAAGGTTACTCATGGGTGCTCTCCGGGGTGATATGCTGGCCCCACAGACCAACACGGGTTCTAAACCGCACACTTTGTCCTCACTCGTGCGCGCACCGGGACTTCTCAGTGGGTCACCCATCCTAGAATTGCTCCAGAGCAAGCACGCTTAACTCTGAAGTTCTTATAGGTGGATTCCCGAAAAGAAAGGTGCACCTTGTTGGTATGAGTAGCGTTCTCAACCCTTTTAAGCCTCTGAAATCTGGGGCGTTACAATCACCCCCTCTTAAATTGCGCAACGTCCTCGTTGCGCGCTGTCCCGAGACCAACCATCCGTGCAGGATTCTAGAGGTGGCCCCTCCAGGCTCAAGAGGTGGCTCCCACCGTCGATACGGTGTAGCACTTTGCCCCGGATAGCACTTAGTTCCTGCAGTTCCGGATAGTCCCGCTCTGATACCAACTGTAACGGTACCGGTTTTGAAAACATTTTCTTGAAAAAGGAAAATCGAAAAATACTTTAATAACAACGGTCGGCAATAAATGCCAAAATAATCTTTGACGCTAACAGTAATAAACAATATACAATGACAACACAAGTTCAAATGAAACAACGAATGAAGACGGTAAAAGTTTATCTTCTTATTTTGCAAAAGGAACCCATGACACCCCAAACCCTTCTCTCAGTCGCTGGCATCCTAGTCACGCACATCCTCAGCAACATCTGGAAGGAAGGAATTTTGAAAACGAAAGAGTGTGAGATAAAGGATCTCAGTGAGGTTCTAAGTTTAAAACAGAAAGTAAACAATTTTGAAATCAAAATCCTTTTCAGAAAACAAACAAACAGAACAGATCACATATAACAGAATATCAGAACAGATAGGTTGTAGACCGTCGGTGCAGCCCGCCTTATTGTTCCTACTCCCAGAATGCCCTTATAACTCCCTCCAGAGGGTGCACAACTCCGGACAGAAACAGAAACCCCCGTGTACTTTGGGGAAACAGATCCTACGACCCTAATAGACCTCAGCGACTTCTGCCTCGCGTCTAAAAGGGAATAGACTAGGCCACGATCAAGCAAACCCGATAGTCCTCTACTACCCAAGCCTACCTGACCATAACCTAATCGACCGGTCACACAGAAACAGATCAGAACAGAACAAACAGATACAGATAGTTAACACCGAGAGGTGTTCCTGCAGAAAAGTCAGTCCAGAACAGAGTAGTAATAACCGAAATGCAAAAGTCATACTTAGGACTTATACTTTTACGCGGAAGCATACAGTAAATAGTATACAGTAATGGGTACAAACAGTCACATAGCCTTCCAGTTTTTCGCAAATAATAGCTTTAGGGGTGAACACTCACCTTAACTTGCGAGCAAAAACCTTCAACGAGTAACGAGCTTTTACGGGTTAACGAACAAAGGAGAACCTAACACGAAAGTACTAAACACTTTAGAAGTCGAACGGACGGAAGGAAAAAGGTTGAAAAAGAAATGGTAGAGACGGGATTCGAACACGGGACCTCTAAGTTAGTCAAGCAAGGACCTAACCAACTAAGCTAGCAAGTCAAGTTAATACTAACTTACAAAAACAGAAAGTAAGTTTGAAACATTTTCAGAAACTCTTTCGGTTTTCAGATTCTGGAAATTACCAAAATACCCTTTCTCAAAAACAGGCAGTACAAACGAACCAGTAGGTTTCCAAACACTTAACAGTCCTCACAGAATTAAAAGATTTACGAACAAAGCTTACTGTCAGTCAACTACGGTCAAAGGTAAAACTGCAAAAAGGTCCTTTAGGTTTTTAGGTTTCCCAAATCAGTCCACAAAGTTCCAAAACAGTAATATCCAAGTCCAAAAGTCCTTTCGAGGTCAAACAGGAAATCAAAGTCAACATACGAGGTCAAAAGTTCACAAGTCCAGCCAAACAGAAACTACACTAACAACCTAAGTCCCGGTTCTCGGTTCGAAATAATTAACAAGGTCAGATCGATCAAGGGCAAAATAGTCCAAGGGTAAAAAGTCCAAACAGAATACTAACTTCGAATGACAGAAACAACCAAGGACTCGAGATTTACCTTCGAATCGAAAAAGAGAGTTGAACAATCTGCAAACGAAAGAATTAAGAAGAAAGGAAAATTAAAACCGAGATTCAAATCAAATTCGTAACCAAAATCGAATTTGAAACGGAAAGATCAGAAGGAACGAAATCTCTTACCGATCGAAACAGAAAGGACCGGCGGCGGACGAGATCGGACGGATCGGAAGCGGAGGCGCGAAGAAACGGAGCGGCGGCGGCGCGAAGAAACGGAGCGGCGGCGCGCGAGAGGCTGACAGACGGCGCGGATCGAAACGAATAACCGGCGGATCGAGGCGGCGTACGGCACGGACGGACGGCGGCTCAGAAACGGAGACTGGAACGGCGACGCGGGTCGGATTGACGGGCGAAGCGCGGCGGTCGCGGCTCGAAACACACTCAGGCGGAGCAGCAACCGGACGGCAACACGGGCGAACAGATCGATCGGTCTAGACAGTACGGACACGACGCGGCGGCGGCGCGGCGAGGTCGGGCGGCGATCGGAGCAAGGCGGCGGTCGGCGGTACGAGATCGGGACGGGACGGTAGCAGCAGCAAAGTCTTCCTCTCTCTCTTTCTTCTTTCTCTTTTCTCTTTTTCTCTCTAACCTTCCTTCTTTCTTACTGAATGTGTTTGACGGCTGAAGAATGAGGAGGGTAAGGAGAAGACTAGGGTTAGGGTTAGGTTAAAGGGCTGGTCAACAGGCCTCTTTGACCGGGCCAAGAGTTGGGCCAGAAAGGATAACAGATCAGATAGTCCAGCTTGATCCAAACGAAACGAAACGAACTAACTTACGCGAAAATAATTAACTACTTATCGAATAAATAATTTACTCTGATAATTAATTAACTAAAATAAATAATTAAATAAAAAAAATAATTAAATAAATAACTAAAAAAAAACGGGGTGTTACACTCCACCACCCTTACAAGAAGTTTCGTCCTCGAAACTTAACTCGCGTAGAATTAACGAACGTGGAACAGGTAAACGAAAGTCTTCAAACTTCAAATGCCGGATCAACGAACACGTTCGCAAGCCAAAGGTTAAGAGAATTCGTAAATAACCTAAGGAAGTTAAAGCTTGCCTCTTCAACCAGATCGTCCACTATTACTCCTCAACCAAAAAGTCGGTAATTAAGCTTCAAGTGAATCTATCCTAGCGAAAGAAAAACAGCACGGTAACGGAAAAGAAAAGACTTAGAAGAAGTTTGTCCACGTGAGCGTACCTTTAGCCACACTTGTCGAGGGAGTCTCACGTCCCACCATGCTATAGACTCTTGGTTTGGCCTTCGCACTAGTTCTTTGATTCCTTGAAGCGGTGCCTCCAGGTCTTCCTTCTTCCATCAGGGAGTTGCGTCGCGGACAATCATTGATCTTATGCTCCTTGCTTCCACATGCCAGGCATACACCTTGCTTCCTCCAGCAGTTCTTCTCCTCATGAGTTGTGCCTCCGCAGAAATTGCAATTTCTTCGAGGTGGTTGTTCAGCACTTTCGGCCACATGACGAGATCGACTTCTCTGCTCGGTGCGAGAATACTTGGATGGAGAATGACGATCCTTGCTACTTCTGTGAGCAGAACTCCTCTTTCGAGACCGTCGAGGTTCATAGTTCTCGAGTTCTCCCAGACCACTCTCTACCTCAGCAGCTAACTCCACTGCTTTAATGTAGGTGGGCATGTCGGTCCCGAACAGGCTGTAACGGATCTCTGAGTTCAAACCCTTCACAAAATGGCGCACCTTCTCCCTCTCGTCGTTTTGAAAGTGCGGCACGTACTTGAGAAGTCGAGTGAACTCGGAGTCATATTCGGCGACATTCATATTTCCTTGCACCAAGGCTTGGAACTCATCTCTCCTGTTCTCGCGAACTAGGCGAGGCACGAACTTATCCATGAACTCCTTCTCAAAGTTCTCCCAAGTGCGGACAACTGCTGCTTGTCTCCACCTTGCATCTACGGTCCTCCACCAATTTCTTGCTGCTCCTTCAAACTGGAAAGCCGCGAGCTCAATCAACCTTTCATCAGGGTAGTGCAAGATCGAGAATAGATTCTCCATGCTCTCCAGCCAAAGCTCAGCTTTGCGGGCATTGGGTGCCCCATCGAACCTGTCGGGATGGAAACGAGCGAAATGTTCCGCAGCCTGATCGATCGTTTGAGTCGGTGGCGGTGGCGGCGGAGCTGGCTGAACAGGTGGTAGCTCAACGTTGCGTACGCTCTCACTGAAGTTGCCCAAAGCTGCAATGATCCGCTCCACTTGGTCCTGATTGCCAGCGTTGTTGTTGTTGCCATTGTTGTTGTGGTTGTCGTTGTCATTGGTGTTGCCATTGCCATTGCCGTTGCGGGTAGTGTTCCTTGGAGCCATCCTATCGTAATTAGTCTAAGGTCAGTAACGTAATTAACCATCTTGAGTGAGTCTAACTCCAGGCGTAGACGTAATCTAAGGCACTATCTTAAGTCGTCCTAGTGAACGAGCAAGAGACGCGAAAAAGATAACCAAAAATGCTAAGGTCAAAATCAAATCAGGGAGGCAAAAGGAAAATAGCAACTAATCACTAAGTAAATCCTCGAGTGTGTCTAACCTAGCATACAAGGCAGACATAAATTGAAAATAAAAGTAATGATAAGGCATAAATAACAAATTCATATGTTGCAGAAAAGGATCATAAACATTAAGCATGCAATGAAAGTGTTCTCTCACAAAGTGATCAGTCATTTGACCTCGGTTAACATGAATCACTTAAACAGTCGGCCGCCTGCCAGTGATTTATGTCGACTTTGGTTAAACAATAGATTACTGTATGACAGAATCAAGCAGGATCATGTATGAATTTCAACAAGTAAAATAGATGCATATATAAATGTTTAAACCCTAAAACACGCATTAAATGACATTATAGTAAGTAAACATGCTTTTAAACAAATTCTCATGCATTTAGAAGAAACAATGTTATCGCCTTAAGGAAAATGAACAAAACATCAATAGGAAGCTTGTGAACTTAGTAGGAGTTAATCAGAATGAACAGCAAGACAGTTTCGGAAGACGGAAGACAGTAGGACAGTTAAAAGACGAACATAATGGTTCAGAGTTAATGCGGAAGACCAAACTTTAGAAGAGACCGAACGAAGACTACTCAATCTAATCCAGCGACTTGGACCCTCACACGCACCCCAAAGGCCAGAAGACCCTATCCTAGCAAGCTCGAGTTTGAACTCAAGCTTTGATACCAACTGTAACGACCCGACCCACTAACGTGCCAAGACCCAGCCCAACGGGCCGGCAAGGTTACTCATGGGTGCTCTCCGGGGTGATATGCTGGCCCCACAGACCAACACGGGTTCTAAACCGCACACTTTGTCCTCACTCGTGCGCGCACCGGGAACTTCTCAGTGGGTCACCCATCCTAGAATTGCTCCAGAGCAAGCACGCTTAACTCTGAAGTTCTTATAGGTGGATTCCCGAAAAGAAAGGTGCACCTTGTTGGTATGAGTAGCGTTCTCAACCCTTTTAAGCCTCTGAAATCTGGGGCGTTACAGCTTTGGAAGGATTATGAAGGAGCTTGGATTTCCGACACTCTTTATTCAGTGGGTTATGTTGTGCGTTACCTCTGTTTTCTACCGATACGCAATCAATGGGGTGCCCTCGAGAATATTAAAAGCAAACCGTTGGCTCAGACAAGGTGATCTCATGTCACCGTTGCTCTTTGTTCTAGTGATCGGATATCTCCATCGGTGCCTCCAACAACTTTCGCAAAATCCTAACTTTAATTTTCATCCAAGAGGCCGGAGGTGAGTAGTCCTTAAAGTAATTACTCTTTTATATTAAGACGCTGCGGTTATTAATAAATGTTTTACCCTAAAAAAAAAAAGAGAGAAAAAAACTCATTGATACTTTTTAGAAAAATAAATGTTTAATACAAATATTTGTTTTTCAGTATAATGTTTTGGTAAATGTATATTATCCTTTTCATTGATACTTTTAGCGACAATGCGTACTGTAAGTGAAAGGTAAGTCGTATGTTCATGAATCTGTGAAGTTTGAATCTGTTTGATGGCCTTTATTTAAGCCGACAATTTTATTAATTCGTTTTATTCTACGGTCACAATATTATTATTTCAACTTCTAGGTGGTATTCTACATTTCTGGCCTACCTTTCCCATGTGGAGTACTTAATTTTTCTAACCTCTTAAGATCGATCATCATGTGGGAAGATTGCCAAATTCACTAATACAGCTTGGTTATCTTCGTCCGAATAAAAATTGGATAGAACTGATAAATCGAATCGAATTGATTTGTTGTATTAAAATAATTAAATAAATTTAAACTAAACTAAATAATTTTTCAAGTAAGATAACAGAGTCTACGTGAAGTCGTGAAAGACAAATTTCAAAACTGATCCTTTTCTAGGTTTAATGATGTGAGTGATGTGTGATGTCTCAACATCGTGAGGAGTTGAGTCAGTACTGGTGCCAACTCAGAAAAACAAATATAGTTAGAAGAAGAAAATTGTTGTTAATTAAAACAACAATTTGAATGGTCTTAAGATTCGTATTAGCTACAATATTGTTGGTTATATATAGGGACGAAGTATGTATTGTTTAGACATACTTCATCGACAACCTATAGGTTTTACCATACCTTTAGTATATTGCTTGATATTATAAGTTCTAACTTAAGAGACTTTGATTCCGTTTCTTACATCATGTTAAGTACTTGTAATTGAGGTTGCGGTAATTAAAAGGCTTTACAGATAGTGATCATGGATCTTGTGAAGATACAAGACGCAGCATCACAGGATATGCTATTTTCCTTGGAAGCTCACTTATATCTTGGAAATCAAAGAAACAAGCTACAGTTAGCAAGTCAAGTGCTGAGGCAGAGTATCGAGCGGCTGCAACAACAACATGTGAAATACAATGGTTAATGTATCTACTCAAAGACTTCAACATTGATCATTCCTCACCAGCAACACTGTATACAGACAGTTTATCTGCTTACTACCTTGCCCATAATCCCGTACAACATGAACGAACGAAGCACATCGAAATTGATTGTCACGTGATCAGGGAAAAGATTTTAAACAACACCATTCAGCTTCTTCACATCTCCAACGTCGATCAACTAGCAGATATATTGACGAAGCCGCTAGCATTACCATTATTCAAGAGGTTCACTTCCAAGTTGGGATTGTTGAATATCCATTCTCAACTTGCGGGGGGGGTGTGAACTAACAACGACAGACGAGCTAAGACGGATTGAAGAAAGAAGGCTTGATAAAGAGAAACAACGTCACAATCCGGGTTGTACATGAAGCTACTATGATTGTACTCTAGGGATGTTAGTTATACCTTGTGCATTAATAGTAGTACAGGAAGTCAGTTATATCTCTACTATATAAACAGAGATAGAACTAGAACTCCTTCACTTTTCACTTTGAGATCATTATGATCTTTGTAAACTCTATCTCAATTCATCCTCTGTAATTGTATTCCTTTCATTACCAATGCAATTTCAGTTTATTTTCACAAATGGTCTAGCTGAGGATAACATGCCGACTGTCGTTGTAGTTCCCAGATCTCTGCACTATATCTGGCCCAATATGAGACCTGTTAGAATTCAAGTATGCAAAACGCCGTGATGATATCGAAGGATTGTTCTTTTCATTATGAAAAATGTTTTACAATTGACCGAGTAAAAACCTAAAACTATGTTCCTATTTATACAAAAACTACAAAGAACATTCTAGGTCTCTAAACCTACAATTACAAGTGAGAAATGGTAAGACTGGTGGCGTACAACTTAAGCCCTAACTTAATTCTTGGATAAGAATAGATTTTAACCGTTGATTTGATCCTCCAATCGTTTGTGACCTAAGTTGTACCCCTCACGCTTTACATTTCCAATCCTTCGGTCAAGAGCTTCTTGCAAAGTCGTGTGACGCGTTATGTTCTTATTGGCTTCTCCTTCTCTGTTTTTATTTTGAGTCCTTCATATTTGTAGCGCATTTCTTCTCAGTCATCAACATTTCAATTATTTGCAACTGGAGATTTGTAGTGTATTGTCTCCAAGTCCTTTTTGTTTCTTGTAATTTCCAATAAGGCCCAAGCAGCTCGTAATTGTAAAACTTCTGTAACTTCTTTGGATTGCATAAACGATTTATGTGAAAGCCGCTTTTATCAGCTATGCTTTTCCTTGTATTTCCTTGTACGTTTGACAATTTCTTTTATCAGGTATATTATATTTTATACCTACACATAATTGTTGGATTTTTCTTCATTGGTATGGATATGTAGCGCGTTTTTAACTTACTTTGTATAAAGGTGTTATTTCCCCTAAAGATTAGTAAAGATGGTAGTCAAGAAAGATTGTCTTTCTTCCAAAATATATCAATGTGCAGGTTCTAAAATGAATAATCAACACCAATGAGATAAGAAAAAAAATCAAGATCCACATTGAAAAGCTTTTTATAGTAAATGATTCACTCATTAAAGTTGAAATTACATTTCATCTTTCCTCGGTTTCATTACAATATGGGATATTAAACGCGATAAACATCAACATGTTATAATAATATCATTGACATAAAAAGACCGCTTCAATATATAGAGAGCGCGATTAGCTGACACGACGGCACAGGGTAATCCCATCACCCACAGGCAATTGGCAAATCTCAATCCTTGGATCAGCAGCAAGATGCTTGTTAAGCTCAAGCACAAAGTCCCTGTAATACCTAACATACTTCCTGAGTGGTGCATCTGGTGGAGCCACCACTGAGCCGTTCCATAGGGTGTTGTCGTAGCCGATCACCCCACCAACTTTAACCAAGTCAATTAGCCTCTTGTGGTAATTGATGTAGTTGTCCTTGTCAGCATCCACAAATATGAAATCATATGTTCCATGGTACTTTCCCTAATTATACATTATGTTAAGCATTAATCAATCATTACTCCAAAACAAATTAAGAAAGATACCAGATAGCAAAATAGCTATGTCATTATAATTAATATCAGGTTGGTTTATTCTGATAGAATGTGTTATACGTTACAGAGCACATAGACATATAAAACAAGTGGAATAAATTTTAAACGATTTGAAAGGAATGTCGCAGTCAGCAGTATGCTATATTAGTACACTTCACGTTTATATCAATTTTTTAAAGTAGTGACTTGTAAGTGGTATTATGGTTGTATTTAGGTAAGATAGGTAAAATGTCAAGTTGTTGAACTAGCAACATTGCAATCTTGACTAGTTTTCAGTTTGGTACACAGACGTAGAAAAGCAGAAAGTGTCAATGGAATATTTAAAATGCATTTAAAGGCATTAACAACTAGATGCATTTTGGTGCAATGCTTCCACTGACATTTAAGAAAAAAATGTAATCATTTGGAGTACTTGAAACTATTACAAGCATGAAAGCACCATTCATGGCTAATCATTATATTTATTTATAAAATCAGGAAACTTTTTCTTGGGGAAAAATAAGTACATACGCCGCGAATGAAAACAATAAAATGTGTGTTTAGAAAATTAGATTTAGAGCTTACATCTTCGATCATTTGATCAAGAACGGGGAGTGCAGGGCCTTCCTTGAACTCGATTTTGTGCGCAAGGCCGGCCTTTTCGATCACAGGCAGGCCCAATTCATAGTTTTCCCTGTTAATGTCCATCGCCAATATCTGCATCATCAAACAGCACAAACATGGAAAATGGAAAATATTTAATTTTGTTAATGAACATAATTGATTTCCATATATAGTGGACTCATTTGCTAATTAATGTTGCCAATAAACAACATTTAATATGTGGACACCCTTTAATTGTCAAGTCTCCTTATAAACTGAATCTGGTCAATATTTATTAATAAAATTACCTTCCCATCCTCTGGAAGTGCAAGGGCAGTGGCCAAAAGAGAATAGCCAGTGTAAACACCAATCTCCATGGTGTTCTTGGCATTGATTAGCTTCAAAAGCATGTTCAGGAATTGTCCTTCATCAGCTGATGTTGTCATAATATTCCTATTTTAAACACAAAACAATATTCAATATTTAAAAAAAACAAATAAAAATCGTAATAGAGCTTTTAACCGAGTGTCTGGCATTGGATTTTGAAGTTGAATTTCGGTGAGAGACGAAATACTCACCATGGATGCTTGGCAGTGATTTCCCTGAGCTCTTTCATAGGCTCTGGCTCCCTTGGATACACACTTGTCTCAAGAATATACTATTAAAGCAATTAAAGAAGAAAAAATCAAATAAAAGTCATTTCGGAATTAAAAACCGTGATATTCTTAGAACGAGTTCGACTCGATTACCTGATAAAGAGCATCACTCTGCAAGAGGCTCTTGTGTCCGACTTCTTGATGCCTGCTAACTTCGTTGGTCTTGGATTCTGCCATTTTCTTCAAAGTTCTTTTTTATGCTTTTTGCTCTGTATAAGAATGAGAAAGTGATTCTGTTTTGTCCCTGAGATTTAGAGGAAGTGACCAGCTATATATATAAACAGGAGGCCCTGAACCGGTTGAGAACGGTTTGAATTTCTCCAATCAATAGTGGGTGGAAAGTGGTGGACCGGTTGCCAACCCGGTCGGGGGTTGGTGGAGCGAAAGTGGTGGGGCCCAAGTGGAGTTGTTGGGTGGGGTCCGTGAAATAGAGCCAGTGGCTCAACTGGGCTCGTTTGGTAAGATTAGAATGGATGACTCTGGTGCTATTGGTGCATGTGGTCCGTTAGACTTAGTAGGTGTCTGATTGGTAATGACTAATGGGAGAGTGAGACCCAATGGTAGGATTCCACGTGGCGTTTGAGTTCGGTAGAGAGTTGGTGAGGTTTGGAGAGAATATTGGCATGGAGTTGGATTTTCGGGTTTTGCTCGTTGATACCTTTGTCCGTGGCGTGCTTATTGGTTAACTGAAGTCAATTTACACGTGGCTACCCTTTAGTTTTGACCTATTTACATTTACATAATCCTGGCGCCGTTAATGATGCTATACTAGTCGAACCGTATCGAATATCGACTAGGCTCAACTCGTCTTGGCTCCGCTAATTGGAAAAACGAGTATAAAGTAAGGCTCGAGCTCGACTTATTTGGCTAGAACAAGTGGAGCCGAGTTCGAATCGAGCTCGTGATTAAAAAGAAAAAAGAAAGAATATGTGAAAATATGAAATAAGATGTTAAGATAAAGAAATTTAATATTACAAATTACAAATCAACATTGATAAAATCATCATGCAAAAAATAGCTTCAAATGCACACATAAGCACATGAGGATATGATTTGATAACAAGAGGTTTTTTTTTCCTTTTTTTTTTTTTCCAGAAAACACACATTAAGAGAAATTATTCAGGTAGCGACTTTGCATCATAGTGCATAGTTTTTTTTTTTGCCTAAAAAAAACACGCGGCTTCTTAAGCCGAGTACTTAGGGCTGCGCACGGACCGGATACCGATCGATCCAATCCGTTTGATCCGATATCCGGTCAAACGGATCATAAAAAATTCAATTTGTGATCCGATCCGTTCTGGACGGATCGGATTGCGGATCGATCCGTACGGATACGGATAAATCCAAGTCCGATCCGTTATTCGCTCTTTTTATTTTTCAATGTTTTTTGTAAAATAAATTATGGTGTAAAATTATAAAACGATAGCTACAGAAGTTTGAGTTCAAATATCCGAAAATAATATATTAAATGTGAACTTAAAATGTCCGTAAAAAGGACACAAACATATACTCAATATGTACTTGCTCCATTGTAGACGGAATTCTAAGATACCGAATCACCAAGATCGACAAATACATGGGATGGAGACAAGAACATACATATTTCTAACAACCTTAAAATCTTCAGATATGCAAAATATGCATCTAACAAGTTATTTATGAGTCAACTAATATATATGGAATACAAACATAACTAAAAAATATGAGTTTTACTTTTACTCACTTTCCTTTTCCTTTGCTATATATAGTCTTATATATAAAAAAAATAAAAATAATAATAATAATAATACTAATGGATGATCCACGGATATCCGCGGATCGGATCAATCCGATCCGTTATTCGTGGATCATAAAAATGCAATCCGTTATCCGATTCGTTTGCCAACGGATCGGATTGATCCTATCCATAAATGCGGATAAATGGACCGGATCAACGGATCCGGATCATTTGAGCAGCCCTACGAGTACTTACTATATTCAGTGACGACCATGAGCTATTCCTTGCACTACAAGAAAATAGCTTTTTAGCGGCGGATCGCATCCGTCGCTATTTGGGCTTAGCGACGGATAGTCCGTCGCAGAAAGTGGCGTCGCTAAATCATTTAGCGACGGATGAGCTTATCCGTCTCTAAATTTAGAGACAGATAAATTTATCCGTCGCAAAATTAGCGTTGACCGGGCAGCCCATGGTTTCTTGAATTTAGCTACGGATAAGCTTATCCGTCTCTATATTTTATTAGAGACGGAAAGCTCATCCGTCTCTACATTTGATTTTTTTTCAAAAAAAAATCTGTTTTTTTTAATTTATTTAATTCACCTACAATATATTAAAATATGAAAATATAATTTTTTAAATGCAAATAGGGGTGCTGCGAGAATCGAACTCGCAACCTCTCTCATTTAGCGAGAATCATACCACTAGACAAAACACCCATTTTTGTCATATTACACATAAATAATCAAGATTCAAGTTAATAGAAAAACATATAATAATTAAAAAAACTAAACTCCAATAACATAGCAGGAATAAAGAAATACTACATAACACACATAAGGCTAAAACAACACTAACAAGAAAAGATGGATTGTAGCCATGTACATAACCTTTCAAAGATGGATCGAATAAGAGTACATCCTCTCCAGATTGTTCTGCTATGAAGAATCACCAGTAAGAACAATAACTTGGATTTTGTATCTGATAAAACTTGCACAAGGTTTTCACAATATTAGCACATGCAAGTGCATATATTAAAATAAAACCCACTTGATGTCATATTGAAAATTAATTATTCTTGTTAATGAGATGCCATGAGAGACAAATTTAGTTAACTGATACTTATAGATATGCAATTCACACTCACGAAAAAAGGGACTCCAGTATGCTAAACTTTTAGTTACCACACACTTCAGTCCCTCTAATTATAAATGTTATGAAGTTAATTATAAATGTTGTAGAAAAAAGAAGACAATAACACATGCACAGCTAACAAGACTAAGCAATTGACTATAGGGATGATTACTTGGAGTTTTCACAATCCTATGCTGGTTGGATTTGGTAGCATAGCCATGACGCTTGTGATACACGTATCTTGTCACCCGTTGACGAAGTTGATGATACAAGCAGAGGCATACAGAGGAATCCAGAAATAGCAATCTGAATTTTTTTTCCCCATAAGGAAGGAACTTGTAAGTCTCAGTGAAGTAAATCTTGAAAATGAGCATAGTAGTGTAGTGCTATTTACCTGAGTCATTGAATTGGAAACTTGCTGATAGTGCATTATCAACATTACCAACTCTTTTCCATATTACATACAATAATCGAACTCCATTATCAACGCTCAAATGTCATTTCCTTAGAAGTAACTAAAAAATTAGCAAGTTATAGCACCTAGGCATATTATCAAACACTTGCAATGCATAACTACATGGGGCTATCTTAATTTACCTAATTATTATCAAATACTACAGCCTACCCGAGATTAAACATGCTATCCCGCAACAACTCGAGTTCAGATACACATCACATACCCAATAAGCAAAGAAGTGAAAACAAATTACAAAAAATTAAAAATTCCCAAAAGTTAGGTTTAATTAAATTATCTCTTCTTGATTGATTGAGTAGGATTGAGATGAAAAGAGTGAAGTTGAGGGCTCTTCGGTTGTTAGGAGTACCGGAGGCTGCAAGTAGGATGGCCGGCGGTGGATGAGCCGGTCAATGGTGAGAGAGGAGAAGTCACTAAATACCGGTGGGGAGGGAATAGATGCGCGGCTGATTCGAGGTGGAAGGTGGTGCCAGTTGGGTGGGTGGGATCGATGGTGGGTGACGGCGCCGGTGGATAATGGTGGTGGTGGATGGTGGGAGAATAATTCAATGGAGGGGAGGAATCGATCTGATCTCATTTCAGAACTGAGTTGTTTTATTCTTTCAGAGACGGATAAATTTATCCGTCTCTAAAATAGAGACGGATGAGTCTAAATTAGCGACAGATGAGTCCATCCGTCTCTAAATTAGCGACGGATGGACTCATCCGTCTCTAAGTTAGAGACAGATAAATTTTTATCCGTTGCTAAATACCGGTCAGATTTGCATCCGTCGCTAAAATCACCGATCCGTCGCTATTTTGCGACGGATCGCATCCGTCGCTATTCATCCATCTCTATTTGGCTGTTTTCTTGTAGTGTTGACTTCCCAGTCAAGTATTTCCTCTGCTCAGCAACCTTAGGGTTGTTACTTAGCATCCTTCACCAACTACTTTCTCTACCCAGCATCCATTTTCCTTAACTTCCCAAGCTAAGTACTTCTTGTACTCAATGCTCTTGAACTCTTCGTTAGTGTTAACTGCCAAGTAGTTCATTTGCTCTACACGTTGGTGTTTTTGCTTTGAGTGTTTGTTTGTCAAATTAACTTATCCTTGTAACTTTTTAGTTACTTAGATATGCTTTAGCATCTCCATAACTTTTCAGTTATTGAGATAGCTCCTAGAGAAAATATTATAATATAGTTTTAGCATATTACAAAACACTCTAATTCTGACTCAAGTAGTTGACAAGTGTTCTTGAGAATGAATCTTGAATATCACTTGTTACTACTTGTTAATACTTTTAAGTAATTAAAAGACTTATCTACGTCTCCAACAATTAAGGTTATTAATTTATCGAGTATTAAACTAGTGAGGTTTTACTGTATAGTGATCTCTATAAATTAATAATATTAGCGGTAAGTGATTTTATTAATTTAGTGAGATTTTATTTAATCGATAAATTCATAATTCAAAGAGGTCCAACTTATATGTGTAGACTACTAAGTTGACAATTATATTTTCAAGATAAACTTGTATACTAAAACAATATGAAGGATATAAAACAACGATGGTAAGTGTATAAGACACCGATGATTCAATAGTTTTGGTAACGGTCATCCCGAATGACCTATTTCCAATGGAACAATTTTTCCCAACTTTTTATATTATAATATGATAGAAGAAACTTTATTGCATTAGAAAGTAGTAGTATATAAGACAACGACATAAATCTCGAGTACAAGAATTCTCAATCATTTTCGTCAACTTTGCAGGTGGGTGACGTTGTTGGGCTTCCATTTAATTGTTTCAGATTGCGATTTAGGCATGGCCTAAATGCAATTGGCAAGAGGCGATTCAATATAAGGATATGTCCACTTGTTTGGAGGATTATCGAGGGGCGGACACTCTTTCAGTTTGTCTTGTATCCACCGACTCGATTTGTCCAGTTGTGAGTCTGCTACTACTTTTGTGATTTTGCTCTTCAGCTGGTGAGTGGTTATTGAGAGGTCCTTTTACACTTTAATGACAATTCTTAATGTGATAATATCATTCTTTGTAGTAAATTTTGACCAGGATGATAACTCTACTCTAGTATTCTTTTTACGAAGAAAAAAAATAAATAAAACACCACTACAAAAATTCTGGATTTTAGCCATGAATCTATTTATGGCTAAAAAGAACGATCCGTGGCTAAAAACCTTTAGCCACAAATAGACCCGTTACTAATAAGGACGTGACCATTTTTGGCGTAGCAACTATATTATCCGTGGCTAAAATTAGCGACGATTTCAGTGATGATTTTGTGACGGATAAAGGGTTGACCGGTTGGATCCGTACTTTGGATGATTTGTTGCATTTATATTTTCGTTCTAAATTTATGATTTGTTGCCCATGAATGATAGAGGAGGTCAAGACGGACTAAACGGCGAAAGAATCGTCGAATTTGGTTGAGAGATGGATCTGTACGCAGGTTTCGAAAAGTTTCAAGTCATCAATGGTGAATTCTCGAAAAGGAGATGAAACTCCAAACAATAGTTTGGAATGTGTAGAATAGGTCAATACGAATCCAATAGCGTTGGAATCATGCGATTTCGTTAAGAAACGAAGTCAAAATGACATTTCGAAGTTTGACCATGATGAAGAAGGTGTGAATAAGGAGTCCGGGTTATTAGGGTTTTAGAAATCATAACCCGTACCCAACCCGTACCCTTTAATTATTAACGGGTCGGGTACGAATTGGGTTTTAAACACTTTCGGGTTGGGTTCGGGTTTCAGCCCGTTTCTTAAATTTTCGAGTTGGGTTGGGTTCAAACCCAACCCATTCAAAAGCCTAGGTAATCTGATCAAGTTTTAGGTCTTTTTTTTAATTCAGTGACGGTATCCGTCAATAGTTAGTGACAGATAACACTATCCGTCACGAATTTGTTCATTATGACACTGAAGAAGAAATCATTGATCACATTCTCAAATGTGTTGCTTTCGAACAAATTAGAAGGCACTTCATAGCTCAAATCCACTTTACCAGTTATCACTTGACATAAACTCTTTATTCGTTCACTTCCGTTGATTAGCCGGGAGAATAAGGAATTATAAGATTTTTAATAATGTGGAGGTAAATATTCAGCTCTTTTGGCTTAAGCTAGCTCCTGGAGTTGGACCAAAATGTTACTTGCCAATTACAATTTTATCTTTTAATTTATTTAATTAACTAGGAACCGCGTCACACACTACGCGTGTGAAGCGTAATCTTGTAAAACATTATTGTTTTATTAAATAATATTGAAATAAATGGAGTGAATATATAATTTTCACATAATGACTTCAAACGTAATAAAAAAATAACTAATTGAGTAATTAAACTTAATATAAATGGTGTGGTATAAATGTATATAGTTTTTGTACTTATGCAATTAATAGTTTTGAATTGAACTATATTAGAAATACGAAAAGTATTCTTCCGATGAGTTAAGAACCATCAGATACATCTCTAGACTTTGGAAACATTCAACTTCAAAATCTGCAATGCATCTTTTTCGCATGTTAATTGGTATTCTTCATTAGTTGAATATATTGTCAAGTGTTTCATATAAACATTCTAGTTTCATAATATGATGTTTTTAATTATTTTTATCATATGATTTAAGAATAATTTAAGGTCAAAATGACCATCGAAAAAGTCAACAAAATTAAGTGTTACATTTATAATTGGACGGAGAAAGTACGTCTTTTTTTATAAGAACAAATCATGGTTACTTTTAAAATTAAGTATAACACGTCATACAACTTTATGTTAAAAAATAAAAATTTAAGAAGAGAATAAATAAAAAAGAAACAAAATTACGTCAATAATATTCGAACCCAACACCTTCAACTAAAATAATGATACAAATAATAGAAAAAAATCACGCCAACAAGATTCGAACCAAACACCTTCAATAAAAATAATGGAGAAAAATCACGCCAACATGATTCGAACTCTACATCTTTAACTAACTAATGACACATGTACGCAACAGATTGAAATTGAATAAGCAAGATCAACGGATTAAAATTGATTGGTAGATCAATCAATTAAATCAAACGACTTATTATATTACTTTAATTTGATTATATGGAATAATTCGTGAAATACAAGTATTAGTCAAATTCTTGCGGAATAATACAAAAGATTTCAAACAATGGAGAAGATATATTTAAAATATATTTCCCTAAGAGATTTAACTATTTAAGACAACTTAAGACAATGGATGACAAAAATATAGCTACATTATTAATTAATTTATATAATAATAATAATAATTAAATTTTCCTTTGCTATTGCAGTACAGAGAAGAAACTCTAGAGATTCCTTGAGAAACGCTTCTTACTCTCCACCAACTGCTCTTCATTCCAATCTTCCTTCTTTCATCCCCAGACAGAAGAAGAAACACAAATCCGATTGCTCGCTCGCTCGCTCGATTTCTCAGGTTTTCTTCCCCAACCCATCTCATGATTTTTGCATTCTTTTCCATCAGCTGGTACCATAATTCTTGCTTTTTGTTACTTTGATTTTATGGGATTGATTGTTTCTTTTCATCAGAACTACATTAGGCCAAGATCGAAACTTTTTGGTACATGGGATCTGTGCTTTGTGCTTTGAATTCTTTCATCTTTGTTTTCTTGTTCTTGCATACCAATTACTGTGTTGTTTGTGAATTTGAGATGTTTTTGTAATGGTAATGATTGGCTGAAAGGTTAGAACTTTGTTTCATGTGTGTTGATGGCACCAAAGTTTTGATCTTTTTTTACCTTTAAGGACTAGGTGATGATGAGATGATGATGAGATTATGCTCAAAGTTTTATGATGTTTACTTGTTCAAGATATACTTGCGTACTTTATGATTTGTTAGCTTAATGTTTTGAGATATTAATCTGTATCGCTGTTGCTTAGCTTAATCGATTGCGTGAGCGTTTCCAATTGTGTATTGAAGTACATGTTTTGATGCCAGTGCCTCTCTGTATTATGACTAACCATGAATTGCCTTGTTGTTTCGTTTCATCAAGTACGCCGTTGTGCAATCATTGCTTGGTCTGTGTTGGATTTTGTCTGTTCAGTGTTCTGAAGAATTCATTGGATACGTAAATCATGTTTTGAAACTAAATGGAATTGTACATTGCTTTGTAATCTGCCTCGAGGACCTAGGCCAGGAGTAACTTCCCCCCCCCCCCCCCCCCCCCCAACATATGGTTAATGTGTGTGGTATATGTTAATCCATGCTGCTTTCTACAGCTGTGCATTGGACACAGATAATGTTTCATATCACCACAGCAGAATACTCCTTGTCTCTAAGAAATCCATGGTTTAACTATGTTTTTTTTTGTTCTTGGATTTATCCATCTTTCTTTTGTTTCTGTGTAATTTGAACAGTTTGTATTTTGCTATAAAGTTTAATCATGTTTTCTTCAATTAATGCAGACTCTTCTGAACAAAGCTAAGTAGTCTCTGGTCCGAAATAACTGGACATGCAACGGGCAAGGGCTATTGGTTCCTTTCCTGAACCATTTGATCTGAATGAAGGATCTTTACCCAACAACAATCCGATGGATCACTCTGGTTCCTGGGATAACAGTCCTGTTGAAAATCGAACTGATGGCTGGAACAATGGTGGATCCAGCTCAATTACACATAATGGGCACGAAGAAGCTTTGGGACATCATTCAGATTCAAGAAATGTTTGGTCATCTGCCTTCCATCCCTACTCTGGGACTAACCCAACATCACAAGGTTGGCCTTTTCAACCATCTAATGTAAGCAGTTCCAGTTATGCTGGCAATCATGTAGCTAGCAGATTGCCAAGTATGGAAACTTTTGCCTTAAACAGAACTTCACATAATATTGATTCGTCAGAAAGAGATTCGACTCCAACGAACTATTATCCTTCAAGTAACAGAGGAAAATATTCAGGTGCTTCTAGTTCACCTTTTGAAAGTAGCAACTTGCCAAGTTCTTCTTCTAGTTGGGGTCAGTCCTATAAGAGGAAGTCTGTTGAAGGTACCTCTGGACAATTTTTTCAGGGTGGAAGTTCGAGTTCTAACCAAATGACAGATAATTTTATTCAGCATCATCCTTTTGGTAGTTATACTCCTTCACCACATCTCCCCGCCAACATGTCTAGTAACACTGAGCAGCTAAATTCGAGAAGCGGGTTTGGTATGAGTGGGGTTCCTCCTAGGCTTTTCCCCTCTTCAACCAATTCTAGACTGCCAGAAGGCTCCGCAGGACATCCCAATGTGACGCTAACTAATGGATATCGTGATACTTTTCAGCTTGACACACTAAGAGGCACTTCTGTAGGACATCCAATTGTTTCTGCTCAACTGTCACGACCTATCTCGAATAATGAGATCCCAAGTACCGTCACAAACCAACCTCATCTTGCTCGTTTAAATGAGCAAAGAGAGATGCATGCATACCCTTGGAGTGGATCAGTCAGTTCTGGAGGCCGCAGTTCTAATTCATTGATGGAAGTTAACGAGGGAATCTCTCTTAGAAATAATCTGGAGTATCCTCTAAATGCTGCTTCCCCAGAGACTAGAAACATCTCACGAGACCAAATTGATTGGAGTTTTCCTTGTGTAACTTCTTCACCTTATAGAAGCCGTCCATATGGTGCTCGGATTGGGTCCTCAGCTGGTGGACGTCCTTCTTCTTCTTCCTCTTCTTCCCCTTCATTGCCTTATCAGAGCCAGACATTGCAAGATCATCGAAGGTTACGAGAAGCCTCTTCACGGCTTCCTTACCAGCCATGGATGGAATCAGAGTCTGGAACTCGGAGTAGTCACTTTGAATCTTCTTCGTCAGTTGAAGCTGCTGTTGCAAGTAGACAGAGACTGGTAAGATGTTATTCTTAATTGGTTCCCTTATCTAAAACACAAGCTCACATACCTTCTGTTTGTTAGTATCTGGTAGCTTTTATCATTACTGCACTATCTCTTTTAATCACGTCACTACATTGTAGTAACGACTTTAGCACTTAAAAACTCATATACTGTATATAGGTAAAAGTAAAAGTGTAAAACCATAACAAAATCTGTGTGAAAACAGGTTCTCATATAATTTATGTTTTTGTATCCACTATTATATTTCTTTGACATTCTAGATCTCATTAGATATAATTACATTTTTTAGCATATCGAACTGTTTCATGGGTTTGGAGGTGGGATTAGTCGCACCTAGTGGATACCATGGGAAACCAAAATAAATAAAAAATGCTGTTTCATGATTGTGATGACCCTTACTGCTGCTTCTAATAGCTTCACTATTTTTTGGGAGCATATTAGTCATAATCTTTTATCTTTTGATTAGTCATTTCATTATGTTCACATATTGCAATTAACAAACTATCGTTTAACTCTTTTTGTCAAGTCTTGTTAAATTGCAAATTTGTTGATTTTCTAAGGTTTGCTTGTGTGGTGTTACCCTTGCATTAGTGCAATTGAGCCATAACCTATTTACTTGATACTCTGTATAATATTGTGAACAGAATCAACAGATTCGCCACGTCTTGAGAGCCATGAGCGGTGGTGTCCACTTGCCACCTGAGGTTTGTCTAGATCTCTGATAACTTGATTTTAGCTGTCTTTTAGTAGCTGTCTGTTCACTATTTTAGAAAATTAGTATATTTGATCTGTATTAGCTGTTTCTTACTTGGAAAGTACAGTGCGTACAGCAGAGTAAATTCATTAAGCTATAGTTGATTGAAATTGTTTAGCCTACTGAGCCGAATATGGAGTAGTAATTAATGAGGCATCGTTATTTTTTAGGGTGACAGATTCATAGGTTGTGATGCTAGGAGGAACGTGCTTAGTCCAAGTATGAGCATGATGACACTGTTTCTGGCCATATAATCTTGTAGCAAATCAACCACAATTCAAACCTTAGTTCATTTTATCAATACATAAATCACTTAATTTACATTTCTGTACCATTCAAATCAATCAAATGATGTGATATCCAAATTGGTTGTGGTGAGACTTAGCTGTATAAAAATGTATGGTACACGAAAACAAAGAGAAGCGCAGAATAGACTACAGGAAGAAAAGAATCAACTAATCAAGTATCATATCGAGGATAGTTGCTTTCACTTTGTAGATGTCAAGTAGAACATATACTTTACTACTTTAGTTTAGCCAATAAGCTGGATTGACAGTTTTGTTCAAGTTGATTGGAAGACTTAGTTTTAATTGCCTTTTCTGTGTCTCACATGTTTCAGTTGGGAGAATATGTGCTTATTGACCCTTTTATGGATGGATTTGTCGAGTTGCATGACCAACATAGAGACATGAGGCTTGACGTCGACAATATGTCCTACGAGGTAAGCATATCTTCTCATTTGGCTCTTTCCGTTCTCCGACATAAAGAAATCTTTCGTGTAAGGTCAAAACTCAATGTTATGCAACAGGAACTGTTGGCTTTGGAAGAACAAATTGGGGATGTGAATACTGGGCTGAGTGAGGCGAAAATCTGGAGTTCTATGAAACAGAGGAGGCATGAAGAAATGGGAGCCTCACCAAACGTGGAGCCATGCTGTATTTGCCAGGTTAGATATATATGCCTTTACAGCTCCGATAGGGTGTGTTTTCTGTTACCAGTATGCTTGTGTTTTAAACACAAATGCGCGTGTGGAGCGTTCCAAACTGAACCCTTACAGCTTCTTTTCTTACATAAGTAGAAATGTAGTAGAGTTTAGAAGCAGGTTAGAGCCCTGTCTTGCTTCTCATGGTAATCTTGTACAGTTGTACTAGTAGTTATTTCAAGCATGATGCATCAGAATTTGATGTCTTCTGTATGATTTGACTCGCATATCTACTCTCTCTCCCTCCTACTGTTATAAATTCACTGACACAACAAATCAGAAGCTTTATTACATCCTGTATTTTGAATTCTATTCTACTTTACGTACTGTCTAAACTGATCCTCTAATACTTTTCTAAGCTCATTTTTTACAGCTCGTAAACTTCTTAATGCACTAGAAGCTTTAGAAAATACTCCCTAATGGGACATCCGTATGTAAAAACGACATGTAAAATTGCCATCCATGCTTTCAGAAAACAGTACTACACTACTGCTCATATGATACTGATGACAGAGTGAAATTTGTTTTCTGGATATATGAATCTCTTGTAGGCTGTAGCCCTACTATAGCAAGAACTTTCTTTATATGCTGGACACCCTTTGCAGCTTTTCTAGTTGCTTCTGTAATGCCACAAATTGAAATTGTCCGTCTCGGCAATTTTTTTTCTTTTTCTTGCCTCTCCTGCTTATGCCATTTCCATTAGTACCATAAACTGCGAAACAATGCTGCTTCCCTGATTTGTTACATTCAATTTCTAATTTGCTGCAAATTCGAGCTACCAGACATTCTTACAATCATTGAAATTTGGACTATAACTGTAAGGTAGCTCGAATTTTTGGAGTTTGGACACCCTAAGGTGGTGTAGCCAAATTTCATACATTTTTTTTTCTCTTGGTTGGCTTGAGTTGCAAATATGATTTTCTAGTAAACATTACTCATCTTTTTCCTCCATATTTTGAGCAGGAGAATTACGTTTCTGGAGATGACATCGGGATGTTGGATTGTGCACATGAGTTTCACAGCGGTTGCATTACACATTGGCTAAAACTGAAGAATCTGTGTCCCATCTGCAAGATGACGGCACTGAAAACTTGAAAAATGCAAGAAACTTCAACCCTCACCAGCCAGAAGCAAAAGGAAAAAGAAACCGCAGTCCGCAGGGTCGAAACTTTAGCATCAAGTCTGTCTAGCTAGAGTCAAGACTGGCCCATGATGGATTTAAAAACTTGTTACCTGAAAACCTTTTCATGCCTATTCCATCAACTTGCTGGTTTTGAGGAATGAATTGAAAGGGTGCATTTGCTGGGAAACAGGCTTTACTTTTGGCATGATTAAGTTTTTACTTTTATTATGATTTATTTATGAAACCATGGATTTTCTTCAAACGATGCTATATACTATATCTAGGTTACTTGATGAACTTTTGGTAATGATTTATCTTTTGGAAACAGCAAAGAATTTGACATTTGATAATATCAGTAATATGCTGGACATGGCATTTGCCTTGGTTTGATTTCTTAGGAAAACTATAACCGATGATGAAATTAGGCTTAAAAAAAAAAAAAAATTTAGTTCTCTATATGCGACTGTATGTTCTTCTCGTCACATGACTCAAAGCTGAGATATTTTTTAAATGAACTCAGAACGCTTACCTCTTGAGTTAAATGAACTCAAAGCCTTGAGCCGAAAGACTTTGTTCTCTTTATTTGAAAATTTATTATTTTAAATTCAGTTCAGATAATTTCAGTCTTAAGATGTATCAGATTTGCTTAATACTAGTATTTTATATTACAAATAAGTTCAGTTCAAATCAGACCAATTAAGTTCAATTCAACTTCGCTAAGTTCAGTTCAGACGAAGAGAACAAAACTTAATTGTCGTAGCTGAAAAAAGTTATTAACTAGTAAACATACATATATAATTACTTTTAAAAGTTTGATAATATGGACAAAATTTGTTGTAATAATTACCAGTAAACTAACTTGCAATCACCACCAGCTAAAAAATATCACGTTATTTATTAGGTATTGCATGTAAAAACAAACATGAGTTTACACCGTGTTATGCAATATTCATTCTCGGAAAAATCTGTTTGCTAAAAACACAGGATTTACGTTGAATTTGGTGTATGTATACGTACTAATTCTAGGAACGTTCCAATTACCATTACACAAGATAACAAGCACAATATTGGATTAATGCAGATAGGAATCTACGTTGGCGGGGTGGATGGGGTTCTTCTTCGCTACTTCCCGCTCAGGTGGATATATAGGAAACTTGATCGGGTATATGGATGAACATATTTAAAATTATATTTTGGTCGTATGATTTTTGGTTATTGAAGCCTTTATACTTTCATTATATAGTAAATTAAAAATAATGTTCTTCAGGAATAAGACATAGTTTTGAAAACTTCGGAGCTGTGAGTGTGTGTATGTTAAGTGATATTTTTAACGAATACGAACGATCGATATATTAAGTTACAATTCAGGCAAAAACGGGTGATACTTTCCCTTTTTTTCTTGCTTTTTTTTCTTCTTAGTTTCATGTTGTTTGTTGTCATCTAAAAGATTATTATCATGGACTCACTCCGTTCCAAATCAAAATTTTTTTTTATATTTTAACCGTAAATTACTACTATTTTTATACATATGATTAGTATATAATAAAGTTATATTAGATAAATATATTTAATTTTCTCTCATAATATAATTTAATTTATTTTTTATTGTGTAATGTAGGAGTAATTTGTGATTAAAAAAAAAAAAACCTTTTTTGGACCAGAGGGGAGTTTTTTTTTTTTTTAAATCGGCTAAAAGTTTATTAATAATACGACGAGTATAAGAAATACTCGTAATAATACACTAAAAAACAAGTGTAACATCACACCGTAGCAAGAGATACAAATACTCAACCGCCTATAGACCAATAAGTAAGGCAACAATAAAGCAACACTAGCTCTCGAGGGGAGTATATAGAACAAAAGAACTTAGGGGGTAATTTTTTTAACGGCAAATGCGGTAGAAATCTTCAAATCCACATCCGGCATAATTTCCCCTCTATGTTCTGAAAAAAAAAAATGAAAGTTTATAATTTTCAATATCACGATGCGATACGGGAACGAATTGCGTAATATACGGGTGGATGTCAATTTAAACGGTCTTTAATCGATTTTAGATAACACAAGAGTAATCTAACGTATTTACACTTTCCACCAAGACTCGAACAGATTATTTCCACTTAATATCTTCTATGATACTTGTTGAATAGTTAATTACTCAGTCTGATAAGAAATTAGACGGTCATTCCCGTTTATGTTGGTTACTTGGTTCGACGAGATCCTTCTCCTTCACGCGGTGTTCACTTCCTGTTTTGATTTTCATTTGATGCTTGGTGGAGTTGTTGGTCAAAAGTCTCTGGAGAATTACATTTCCTCATGGTGAGGTACTGGAAGTCATCCTTGGAAGCTTCATTCTGGTTTCTCCCCTGTACACTAGTGCCGGTTTGGATTGGTTTGTTAGTAGCTAGCCTACTGTTGTATTATATTTGCCTTGCTAGATGTCATTCGGTTGGTTGTGTATTTTTATTTCTTGTTCCGGTGTGGATGTTACACTCGATTTCAAGTGCCCTATCACGAGCATATCTTATGCTCGAGGTGTTATTAATAAAAAATTTAGCCGTTTAAAAAAAAAAAAATTAGGTAAATATTTTAAGTGGGGTCCTTTTCCAGTGCGGTAAACCTAAAATATATGCTTAAGCTACTGCTTTGTGTTTCGAAGGCAGTAACGGCATTTAGGCTTATGATTGTATTTTGGCCTTTTCTACTTAAAAAAGTACCTAGCTCTCTTCATTTTCATGTCCATAGTTACAACTTACAATTTCTTGCCACCTTCTATATATAGTTTTTCCTCTACACATTCTATACATACATACTATTCATCTATGTCGACAGAAGAAGTGAATCATGATAAGCCCTTTTGGGACGACGACGGAACGTGGTCGTTTTCCCTTCTAGAGAGTGAAGAAAATGATGGGGTCGAAAAGTTGGACATGGGGTTGAATCTTCCAGATGAAAAAGGGGTGGAGGCCGCCAAGGAACTACCACCGCCACCACCACCACTGGGCAACAAGGGAAAGAGCAAGAAGAAAAGAAGTGCATCCGCGGTGAAAAGTGGTGATGAAGGTGGAGAACCGGATCACGAGGTGCACATAATGACGGAGAGGGAGAGGAGGAAGAAGATGAGAAACATGTTTGCCAATCTTCATTCTTTGCTCCCAAATCTACCTCCAAAGGTAAAGTCATGTTTTCATTACGCTTTTTTATTTTAGAAAAATTAAATGAACTCAAAAAAT
This sequence comes from Plantago ovata, assembly GCA_028274465.1. Classification (NCBI taxonomy): domain Eukaryota; kingdom Viridiplantae; phylum Streptophyta; class Magnoliopsida; order Lamiales; family Plantaginaceae; genus Plantago; species Plantago ovata. The sequence goes on from CM051455.1 coordinate 134,460,930, forward strand.
TGTTTAAATCGGCAGTCATGAATTAAATAGGCTTGAAACGAGGTGTTATATAGTGTGAAAGATTATAGTATGTATTATTTAAAATTATTATTCGGATTGTTCAAAAATGGTTCTCATAAGTATTTTTCGAGTTGCTTCATTAAAACAACTTTGAGAAGGGTAGATCTTTGTGCCTCTTTTAGCTTTTGTGATAACAAGTTATGTGGTTTGTTTCTTGGAAAGGTACATTTACTTTTTAGGTGAAACAAACAGCACAAGCTAATTTTACATGAGCATATCTACTCAAATTTGTTCGAAGATTACAACAAATAAATATTAATTTGGAACATTTTCATTTGTCATAGAAATTATTCTTTCTTGATCGAATAGCTAGCTAATGCTTCTCTTACAGAAAGTACTAGTTAGCTTATTTTCCATGGGGTTTCCAAAACAAGTTACAATTATATGGATTTTTTGTTACATTATATTCCTTCCCTTTTTATGAATAATTAAAAAAATTGACAACAATCACAACAAATTTGGTTTCACTATATAGTCCTAGAATAAATCTCACTTTTTATCATTTAATTAGCTTAGCTTGTGAAGATTGTAAAAAGAGTGAAGAGACATATCAAGACTATAGTATGGTTTTCGACACAGATCGATCTCTCGTATATAATGTTTGTACAAGAAAGATATAGCTAGAAGGGATTAAAACATTCATTGAATTATGATTTGATTAGCCCCATTTTTGAATTAACAGGCAGATAAGACCAGCATTGTGGATGAAGCAGTACAGTACATCAAGGATCTGCAAGAAACCTATGAATCCCTCCAAAAACTGAAAGTTGAAAGGATGAATGGCATAAGTAGCAAGGCCATCATCAATTACAATATTTCCTCAACAAGCCAACAAAATCTTGACATCCCATTCCCATCAAGAGAGGCTTTTCTTGCTGATATATGTTCCCAAAGTTCCATACTTACCCCTACTACGTCCCAGTTGTTCCCACCTGTTGAGTTCCCCCCTATCGTCTTCACCAAGACTTATACTTTCCCGAATGTGGTGATCAGTTTGACTGGGAGAGACGCCCATATCAGTATCACTTGCCACAGGAAACCCCGCCTCTGTGTTGGCATTTGCTTTGTGCTAGAGAAGTACCAATTAGAGGTCATGTTTGCCGATCTTACAACTGAAATGAATAGGTGCACGGCCATGTTTCGCACACATGTAAGTAATTATTTGTGTACGTAATTTCTTCCTGTATTTTTTAAAATTTGTTCTGCATCTTTTAAATATTGAGATTTACTGTGAAATCAATTTTGAGTTTTGCTTATTTCTAACTGCGCCATAGCATAATGTGTTGTATAATGCACATACATAGATAGTTAAAGAATAGTATAATAGTTTAAAAGCCACTATCTTAGAAACCCTACATTCATGCGTGCATTTTTTTTATTCTCACAAAATTGTCTTTATTTTTGCCCTTATTTTGTACTTTGCCATGGAAATTATGTATAGGGCTTGGAATACTATAATATTTAGTTCTATCTGAATTTAGGGCTTTCCTCATTTGGAGATGTTATTTTTCGCGTGTTGGACATAATTAGTCTTGTGTTAACTTAGAGAAAAAAACATGAAATGCTAGTGAATTGAAACATTAGATAGTTGCAAAATCACACAAATAGTCATAGTAGAAACACATTTTAAAAAGTTCACTGTAGGTATGGTAAAATTCATTTTAGCCTTTTAAACTCATTCTTAGTGTGATAGTACTACAACAACTCGTGATTTGCTTAAACAATTGAATGCACAAAAGGCACGCCCCCACCGTAAAATCTATTTCTAACTTCGCCTCTGATATCATGACACTGAGTGTTCCACCACATGCAAGTCGTGATGATTTAACCTTCTGTGATTAATTAGTTATTACCACGGTTTTATTTTATAATGAAAATTTGTATTTGTTATGAATGAACAATTGCATATGAATCAGGCAAAGACAGATATGTTTCCGATGGCATTTCCAGTGGAGGAGATATACAGACAAGTTGCTGCAGAACTCATGATGTGGGTAAATTCATAAGGTTGTGCTTGGAAGATGAAAACTCTTCGAGAAATTTGTAGATTTGTTTTATATATCTCCCTGTTTGTAGATTAATTTGAATATGGAAATGTATATTATGATTTGCTATATATATATAGCACTATTTGAACCCTGTTATGCTTCTATCCTTTTGTAATTTTTGTGAAACTTGGATGAAACAAGTGATCAATTATTATCACTTTTCTATTGATTTGTAACAGATTATTATTGCTCTTTAAGTCTTTAACCTCTAATTTTCTTTACTCTTTTCTTATTTTATTACCACCAGGACCTATATTCGAAAAATGATTATATCCAATTTTCGATTTTATTTGACATTTTTAACTTTCCACGTGGACCACTATGGTATGAGTATTTGGTACCACCTGGTATCAACAAGGATCAATATATAATATATAAGGGTATAATATAGATTATGTCATTTTTATAAGTGTTGTTTAGAACTATTTTGTCCAATATTTGGACTTTGAGAGAATTTATTAATGTCATTTTCCTAATTTCGTGATGATAATGTAACATTACCATATGGTTGGGACGGGGTAAGTATTAAAAAGTAATATTTTCCAGCCTCAATCCGATATAACCCCATATATATAATTATATAATTTACATCTCCAAGTTCACACACTGGGTGAGCACCGATTTATACTGAAACTATGTATATATTCACTGATATATATTCAAATCCGATTTTCAGCTTCTCGGAGATCGATGGTCTTAACCCATGTTGCGTCGAACCCGTTTAAAAGTTCAATTCGAATTGCGTTTATTTTAAATATTTTTTGGGTTACGGTAAAACGACTAAAACCATTTTTTTTAAGCAGCAAAAAGATTTTATTAATAAAAGAGGGCATATGCTCCAGAACAAACTTACAACTGAAATACACGCGGAACAAAAACTTCGGAATCTAACACATGATACTTCCGTTGCCAACCATCAGACTCCACACCGGCCTCAAAACTTTCTACAAAACACCTCATCTCTTTAATACAAAATGCAAGTATCATTTTCCTAACCAAATATGAGCATCCATAGCCAATCATCCTTTCGTTCTTTATGACCATGTTCACAGAATCGACCATCATCCAACAATTAAACTAAAACCAAATTTAATTGTGCTTCAGTTACTTTTTACACACCAATTACTATTTCTGGTCTATGCAAAATCATCTTTAAACCTTAATTATTACTAACTTATCCCTCCTCCAAGCGGACCGAACCCGTCCCTCCGGTTCACCGAACGCGACACATAGCTTATCAAGAGGGCTAGCAAAATAAGACAAGATTTGATGACAAGTTCGCAAAAGGACATGAGATCATGATTAGTATTACCCAAGAAACGGCAGAAAAGACTGAAAAATAAGCATTAAATAGGCAAAAAAAGTAGCAGAAAATAGGGTTTAGATTCGAATTCTGCAAAGAACACAACAACGAATAATGAACTCAACTCAATCACACCACGTAACTCGGTTCAATTCCATCTACATCTCAACCACAAAGACAACAAACAGAAACTTCAAAACTTGATCCGCAATTTGTTTCTTTTCCACCAAAATATTGCTTTGCTTGGCATTTTTGGTTTTTAGCATCTCGATTCAGCAGCTATATATTATCTTCGAACATAAAAGGAGAGAATATGCTTAGATTATTTTCATTGTCTCTTAGATTATTGAATTGGATCGAATGAAATTGAACTGAATTAAATTTAAATTTATATATTTATGTATTATAAAATACAACTAAATAAATCTGAATGAATTTGAATACAAATGAACATGAACTAAAGGGGACTCAATACAATAAGTATCATATTAAAAAAAATAAAAAATAAAAGAACGGTCGATAGAATATTTTTTTCCGCGGAATTTTATCTCCGTAAAAGTTGTGTGAATAGTACTGTAACAAAGTTAAATTTTGGAAGGAGGGAAGGTTTGAAGATTAGATTCCGTTGTGGATCTTTCTCGACTTGAATATGTGCCATATAACTACTTTTACATATGCAATTATGTGTACACGACATCCAACCATCAAAATGCACCGACATTTATGATGTTCTCCCCCCAACAAAGTTTATGAATTGTATGTTTGGTAAAATCCAACCAATAATTGATAAGGTGATTAAAATATGATGATGTTACTCGTCGTTGATAATCCACCTTATATTTTTAAAATCTAATTTACCTCAATGTAGCATTTAGAAAAAGTATGGTTATTTGTCATGTGACTCATGTTTATGTGTATTTGGTAACTGATTAGAAAATTATTTTATATAGCCTTTAAAAAGGAATGTGATTGATCATGTACATAGTAACTTTTCAAATTTGTCACCTAAATACTTTGTACATTGGACCTGAGCTCGTATGGATTTACTTTTGAAATCATCTAAAATGTCTCATGCCATTTTCAAATTAGTCTACATTGGACATGAGCTCGTATGGATTTGATTTTGAAACACCTAAAATGTCTCATGCCATTTTCAAAATTAGCCACCTAATGTTGTCTACATTGGACCTGATCTCTCTTTGTTTAGCAGAATATTAGTCAATTCATGAGTTGTCCTACTACAAAGCACATGGAAGTTGCACATCTTGTTCAGAGCGCTACATTAAACAATGACGAAGACAAGTACTCTTTTGTCTTTCGACAAATGACTTGAAACTAAAAGCATATTCAGATAGTGATTGGGGTGTTGGCCCAGAAACTAGGAGAAGTACAACAAGTTATGCAATTTTCTTAGGAGATTCACTCATCTCTTGGAAATCAAAGAAGCAAGTTACACCTAGTAAATCTATTGCTGAAGGAGAGTATGGCCGGCTTTAGCAACTTATGAAGTGCGGTGGTCGAAATATATATTGGAAGACTTCAAGTTTCCTTATCACAAGCTAGTATAATTGATCTACATAGGCAACATGTAAGCGTATCACTGGACATATAATCTTGTTCAACATCAACACACAAAGCTCATTGAGACTGATTGACTCATTACAAGAGACAAGATTATGAATTGAATGACACTGTCAAATTGCTTAACATCATGCAGTTATTCTCACAAAAACATTGTCAATTCCACTGTTCCAGCACTTTGTATCCAACCTAGAATTTTTCAATATCCCTTCCCAGGTTGAGGGGGGTGTAAGCAGAATCAACAAGTATAACAAGTGGAGTCGAAGTGTGAAAGCAGCAAAGACGGAAAGAGTTGAAAGAAAATCGTGTTACATTTAATTTATCATTTTAGAAACGGTCCTTTTAAAACTCTTCCCAATTAAGGGATTACACTAGTACCTAGTGAAATACTAGTTGTACTTCACTCTTCACATCAGGTAGTTAGACATTTTAGACTTCACTTCTCCAGTTCATCATTCTTCACATTGTAAAATTCTGTGATCTCCTTCTTCAAGATTAAGTTATAGGGTTCGATAATAGTTTATTCCTCTATAGGAATTTTACACAAAACAAAAATAAAAAAATAATTTAATGAAGTAGTAGTATGTACATATATGAAACACAAAATGTTATTATCACCATCCGGAACGATACATTTTGAATATTGGTTATTATTGTTTTTGCAATAAGAATGTAGGCTCAGTACCGGTTCTGCAATTTTTTTTCTTTAGTTATTATAATATACTTATATTAATTGATCTATGCAAATTCTCAGGAAAGACGGTCTCTAATAAAGACTGTATCATTATGCAATTAACAACACCATCTTATAATATAGTAAAAAACTCGGTGGTATAAATGTAATAAACTAAATATGAGGTCCTTGTTGCAAATTACCTTTCTTTCTCTATTCTAAATTCTAATATATTAATACACATACACTGATCAATACTTCTTCTTTCATTCTTTCTCTCTCTTTCGTCTCTCTCTTCTCTCTCTTTCTTTTCTCTCTTCTCTTATTCTTCCCTACGAATTCAGAGCAATTACCGCCACTTTTTTAGCAGCATCTCGGGCTATTGAGTTTCCAAGGAAGAAGGAATATGATAGTTGCGGATCATTGGGTATTGCAAAGGGGTATAACCTAATAACATTATAGAGACCACAAGACATCCAAATCACTAAAAGGAATAGAGAATGTTAACATAAAGTTCTCTCAATCCCTATAGCCTGCGCGCCTTGATGAAAGATTGGAAAAGGAATAGAGAATGTTAACATAGTGTTCTCTTTGATGGTGACACGGAGGAGAAAAGAGATGAATAGCTGCTTTGCCTGCTTATATGCATACCATGAGAATGAATTCAACAGATACGAAGTGAGAATCCATTGCACGTTGAAGAAAGAAGAAGTCGACTGGAGTATATAGAACGGGAACGGGAAGCAAAAGTATTTAGCTAGGGTTAATTATGATTTGGACTGGATTAAGATAATTAGCAATGAGCAGGAATGAAGTGATAATTCATAGGTTTGGTTCAAAAGAGTAGATTGGACTCGAGGTACATTGGGCTGAAAGTGAAGGGATCAAAATTGGGACAACGGTACATGCTAGACGTTCGAACATCACTATTCACTCCTACACTCCGATTCGTGCGAAAACACTAAAATTCTAATTAACGAATCTCCGGTCATTACAATATACATGTACTATATTCATTTTCCACTACATAGTAAAGTTTTAAATCCCCCCATGCATAGGCGTTCGGTGAGTGCCTACCTAGCTTCCCTCCTGCCATCTTTAGGCGCTCTGATAACGTTTTTGCACTCCGGTCTCGGTCTTGTATTTTAAGTTTTGCAAAAATTGCACTATTAGATTATTAGATTGATAACATTTTTTTTTTTGAAACATATTAGATTGATAACTTAATTACTATGTTTGGTAATATATTTAAAAATAAATACATAGTTTTGAGTAAACATATATATGCTAGATTGTACTACTTATGTTAATTAAGATTTATAATACGATATTCCAAAAGTTACTATAAAATAAAATTATATTTGTAAAATTTCTAAAATAAAATTGATGTACATACTATACTATATATTTTATACAACTAATACTAAGCGATTTTTGGCGCTCTTACTCTCATATATATTTGTTTTCGAATTTTAACATTTTTCTAATTGTACTTACGTCCCCGCTCTCGCTCACCATGATGTTATAAGTGATCTAGGTACCTATCATAGAGGCAAAGGCAAAACTACGACCTGTTTTGACCTACATATACATCAACATCAACTCATTCGGGTAACATATCTTGTTATGTTTATCGCTCTATTATCCCTTGAAAAATATTTGTTAGACTCATAGTAATTAGTACTTAGTAATATTATCAATTTTACTTGACTTCAAATTGTAGCGCACTATGAACATCTTATAATCAAGTAAGATGTCCACGTATAGTTGCAGGGCCTATCTCGTTAGCCCAATTGGTATTTATAGTTGCACGGCCCAACTCTTCAGCCCAATAACATGATAGATTTTTTTAATTTTTTTCGTATCACTTTTATAACTTCGAACGGTAGCAGTAGCATTGTCTAAGTACAGTACCCTACGAATTCTAGTAACACTAAGATCTTCCATAAGTACATGATTGAGCCATTTTGGGCATAAATCCCAAATCCAAATATAACAAAATAAATTCTGTCTTGCTTGAGTTTCCATGTTGGTTTGATTTGCTGTTTGTGTCATCAAGCTTCCTTTTTGCCAAAAGATCAGCAGTTTCATTACACTCTGGGTACACAAATTGCATCGGCCGGGGCATCATCAAAGGTAGAGAGCAGCCGCATCATCAAAGGTAGAGAGTAGCCGTCTGATGTCGCCTATCATGTGCTCGTGGCCAGGGGCGGAGTCAGGACTCAAATTGACGTGTGGCTAATTATAATAGGGTCAAGTTTCAAGTTACGTATATACCATTAACACTGATTTGAATGTTAAAAAATAGGAAAAGTAATAGAAAAAATGAAAAACAAGTAAAAAGTGAAATATGTTACTGAGAAGGATTGAATACGAGCACAAATGGATAGTAGCCACATCTTAATCCGTTTGGAGAAAAGAAATTATGTTTATTACTACTACGATACTAAATAATATTCAAATCTAGGGTGTGGCTGGAGACACGCCTGGCTCTCACACACCTCGGCCCCTGCGTGGCGCCATGGAACTGGTTCCTTCATGTGAATGACATTTTTTTTGAAACAGTAATCTTGTGAATGACATTAATTAAATATTTGGAATCAATTTGGATGATAATATTTCTCATATTGCATTGCATGGCCTGTTTTAAACTCATAAGTAAATTATTGATTTCCGTGGTGGTCTCGTATTATGCACCCAGCTCCTGACATCTTCTGGTGATGATAATAATAATACGATCCCTCCACATTCATGCAAAAGTAACCTAAGGGTGGAGGAGTCCATTTGCAGGGGAGTAGTGTGGTTTGATGTGTGCATGGTGTTATACGCTCCAAGTGTAGGTCTTTATTTAAAACAGTTAATTAATCGGTGTATAAAAAGCTTTCTATTAAGTGGATTGTTTTTTAAAATCTTTGCATTCCGCATTCTCCATATGAGCCAGCAACAATGCAAAAAATTTAACTGTCAAAAGTATTAAAATGTAACTAAAAAAGCAATTGTGATAAATTCTCTATCGGTTGTTCATGTAAATGGGGGTGATTGTGTATCATCAAATCCATTGTTGTTGGACATTCAAAAAATAGGTGGTGTATGGATTCCACATCTTGAATACATAATTGAAGTATTCTTGTAATAACCCCGTATACTTTTATACGATTTATACGGAGTGGACCGGACTTAATTATATTTTTTATTGGAGCTGAAAATACTATATGGACTCAAGTTGGAAGTTTGATTTCATTAGATTTATTTATGGACGAGTAATTCGAAACGGGTTAATTAACTTCTATGTTTATGTAATTATGTTGACTTGATTAGTGGGTTTTGCCTCCAATTAGTATAGTATTACCGTCTACCGGTGGATTGGATTATTAATTAATAAGTGTTCCTAGTTCGGCTGTTGGAGAATTACGGGAATGTTTTATACATATAAAGAGTTGATGGACATTTAGGTTAGTTTTATCATTTCGAAAAAAAGGACATTTAGGTTAGTTTTATTAATTTCCTTCGTGCCGATAGAGACAAGAAATTTTAATGGAAGTTTATTTCTTTGACATCCTCGGGAACTGAAGCAACTTGTGCATGGATGTTAATCATCAATTGGTTCAGGTACACCGGTACTTCCATGATAATTATGTAACTTATGTTACTTTTGATCAATTAGCTAGGTTAATTGTATTAGTACTTTTTTCTGTTGTTAGATGCCGACAGTGGTGGATTTGGATGTACAAGAATTCATGCTGTGGTTGATGAGGCTTCGAATTGGTGGATTAAGAACTGCGATATTATGGTTTATTTGGACAAATTTTGTGAAGAAATATATACACGATCGTTGCACAATATATATTATTTTAATATTCTTGAAAGTCAGATTTGTCGTCGATAATAATTGCGAACAAGAGCCAAGTATATATGTAAAGTTGTGTATTTTCTGTTTTGTGTGTATGTGACTGTCTGATATGTTTGAGTGGGTGTCTGCTGAAGTCAATGGAACTAAGTGTCATGCGGAACAAAGTGTCACACTGTATGGGACGGTGGGGGCCACCTCTAGAGTCTTGAGAAGACGGTTGGCACATCCCTCATTTTGTGAAAGTGTTCCATTCAGTGATATGTTATGTGAAAGGTGTCAGTGTATGTTATTATGTATATATTATTGTGTGTGATTGCGAACATACATGTGCTTGGCTCGATAAAGGAGCATTGGAAACTTACTTACTGGACCCCCAACTCACCCCCCTTCTCCCCTTTCAGTGTAGAAGTGTGTGTGGCTTTGTGGAGGAGAATTTCATTGGAGTAAAGCGTGATAGAGCATACATGGATTATGGATTTTGTCAAAGATCATTTAAGCTATGATTGATTGTATTTTTGGAGATTAGTTATTTGTACTCGGATGGTTATTATTATTATTCAGAATATTAGATAGTAATTAGTGAGTATTGTTTATGGGGTTTAGTTGCTCTTTATTACCATTCGAGTTGATTTCATTGTTTTTTATGGTTTAAAGTAGAGGCTTCGTGTTGGCGTGAGCCATCTCACGATGCACGGTCGAACGTTCCATATTTTGATTTTGGAGCGTTACAATTCTATTTCTTTTATTATTATTATTATTTATTTATTTTTTTATTTTTTTTTTGAGGTAAAACTAGACTTTTATTAATCACGCAAAATTGGAAGGGAGTCGGGAGACAAGCTGTGCTCCCACCCCTTTCTGAATACAAAAGCTAAGTCTAGAAAAAAGGAAAACACCACTCCTAACATCATTGGAATGGCTAACACACAAGTGCTTAAGGCGCGAAAAAGTCGTCAAGGCCTCCTCATCGAGCTCCCCAAAAGTGGAGAAGGCAAACGGGATGAATGAGTAGCCGTGCTCTGCACACTTAGAAGAATACTTGCTCTTCTTCTTCTGAACGACAGACTGCAAAGCTGCTCCAGGAACCCAAGAATCCAAACCCCCACCAGCAAAAGGAGAGACACCTGTAACATCCAAGCAGGCGTCTCGACCTTGGGACCAATTGTATAATAACAAGTCTGCCGGGCGCAGGTCCCGTCCAACATCTGGGAGGAACCCCATAGGGACCTCTTTCCGCACTGTCACACCAACCTTAGAACAGATGTCAGCCAAGGTATCACGCACAAGGTTGTGTCGAAACTTCACCCCCACCTCGCTAGAACAATGAACAGCGTGGTCACCCCACTGGTCCATCCGTCGCACAAGACAACTCGAGCAAGAGGAACCATCAGGGAACAAAGGGACTGCAAGGCGATAACACAACACAGCAACTGTCGAGGGTTCATCCGCTGTCCCAACCCATCAATAGGAATGGTGAATAAGTAATCCTGCGCATGAGGAGCACGAACACAACTAAGAAGAGCCTTTTGCCGATGACTCAACCCATATCGTGACGTCAGATGTGCATCAATGACACCAAAATAGCTCTTTGCCAAAGACTGCATAAACTGGGGGGGCAGGAGAGCTAGATGTAACAGAGAGAACATCAACACCACAAAAGGCCGTGAAAGTGTCAAGAGCAGACCGAAAGGTAGGGCCAGAAGAAGTAACCCCGGACCTCAACAGAATCCTATCCTGCAAAGAGCTAGACTGCAAGCGGGAAGCAAGAAAAGCAAACTGACTGACATCCTCCGCACACAGGACCCCCAGACCTCCAAGTCTGATGGGAAGAGTGGCTATTACTACAAGAAAACAACAATTTAGGGACGGATCGCATTCGTCGCTATAAGGAGCGACCCGTCGCTATTTCCACTTAGCGACGGACTATTCGTCGCTAAATAGGACGTCGCAGAAAGTGGCGTCGCTAATCCAAAAAGCGACGGATCGGGCTAATCCGTCGCTAAATATATCGACGGATTAGCTCATCCGTCACTAAATTAGCGTTGACCAATTTAGCGATGGATGAGCTTATCTGTCTCTAAATTTAGAGACGGATAAGCTCATCCGTCTATAAATCTGTGTTTTTTAAAAAAAAAAATAAATTTTTTATTTCTTTTAATTTCTTTAATTCACCTACAATATAATAAAATAGTAAAATATAATGTTTTTAAATGCGGTGCTGCGAGAATCGAACTCGCGACCTCTCACATTTAGCGAGAATCATACCACTAAACCAAACACCCAATTTATTTTTTTTAATTATACTATATGAGAATAAGCAAAAGAATAAAGGAACATGCATAATTTAGGATATAAAATCCACTCTACAAAAATGAATTCTTACATAATTACTAAACAAGAAATTTTAATTATGTACAAAAACAATCACCTAAGAGCAAATAGAACTGAGCACATAATTAAAGTTGTACATATCAAGAAGCATAACACAAATTATCATACCATGCATACATAATATGCCACTAACACAAAGATCAAACTCTACCTCCGATTCAAATAAGATCGATATTTAGCCACGTACCATACTAAAGAGATTATAGTTCCCATTCAATCTCTAATACTCATAGAAACCAATGAATAGAAATAGTCTTTGTTCAATATGATAATGACAACAACGAAGACAAGATGATGAACAGAAAAACAAATTTGCATCTACCAAAGGAAAACAAGATAGAGACATGATTAACTAAGAACCTTTTCAGCATGCTTACAAAGTCACCATGCTCCCCTCTCTTTGTCTAGTCTTGCCAGCTCGTTTCTATTGTTTTCCTGCAAGGGTAATAAAAATCATCAACGAAATTGACAAGTGCATACAACTTTAGGCATTCACGAAGTAGCACAACGTGTATATTGCATAACATATATCAAACATTCTATAGCCTTCTTATTTCCATTATGGATTTTCAAAGTTCTTAAGAGTACAAGACGTGACAACATTGATGCAAATGCCGGCTACAGTGATGGTAAATTAATGGGATATAGTATGTATTCTGGTACTGATAACCATGAAGCTCTATAATACCAAATTCAAAACTAGCTCCTAAATAAATGGAGGATGACATAGAATTACCCATTCTAACAAATCCAACCAAAACCAGAGAGATAACTTGTACACACGGAAGGCAAAATTAATCCAACACAATTTAGTATGTATGAAGCAAATGACAACAATATAGTTTAGTCTTATCAGTGTAATACGAAATTGAAGCTACTTGATATACATTTTACAAAAAATTAAAAAACCCAAATTTCATGGTGAAAAATCAACTGCAATTCAATAACAATAAACATAACATTAGCTATTAATCAAACATATTATACAATCCATACACAATCCCAACCTCGAGCTAGGGTTCAAGGGTTTGGCCCAGATTCGAAACATAAGAGTAAAACTATCCAAAATTCAAACAAAACGAAAGGGTAAATCGAAATTTTACCTTTGAACAAAGGGTGAACCAGATAGATCGAAGTAGAGAGGATGAGCAGCGGAATAGAAGCAGCAGATCTGGGGGGAAGAATTAGAGAAGATGAGAGAGTGACGAAGAGACAAATAAGAGAGAGATAGAAGAGAGCTGAGAAGAGAGAAGTAGACTAACCAGTGGCAAAGACGGCGTCCGATCTGGGTGGTGGCGGTGCCCGCTAGTGGAGAAGAGAAATACGATGGTGGAGGCGATGGTGGTGAATGGGGGAAGGGTTTAATTGAGTTGGGGATGGAGTGGGGAAAAAGACCTGATCTGGGTCTTTGTATTATTTATTTTTAAATTTTTTATTTGTTCCATCCGTCGCTAATCTGGAAATATCTTTTCTTTTTTTAATTTTATTAATTCAGGGTCAACAAGACATAGAGACGGATGGATTTATCCGTCGCTGAATTTGCGACCGATAAACTCATCTGTCGCAAATTTGCGACCAATAAACTCATCCGTCGCAAATATAGCGACGGATAAATCCATCTGTCGCTAAATACCAGTCAGATTTATATCCGTCGCTAAAATCACCGATCCGTCGCTATTTTTCGACGGATGCGATCCTTCGCTATTCATTCGTCTCTATTTGGCTGTTTTCTTGTAGTGTATTATTATGATTACTATTATTATTATTTCTTTTTAATTTTGAGAAAACAAGTATTCCCATTCAGATTACCAAAAAAAATAAATTTTCATAGTTAGTTTTACATATAAAAGAAGATTACTCCCTCCGTTTTTAATTATAAGTAGTTTTAATAGTTTTCACACATATTAAGAAAATGATTGATTTTATTTATTTTATTCTTTTACTAATTAATGTTATAAAATCTATGTAACTTTTATTGTTTTAATAAGAAAGAGATAGAGAGAAAAGGAAGAGATGCACTTTTAATACTACTAAAATTAAGGAGAAAGTACATGGAAAAGAGTAAAATAATCTAATAAAAGCTAAAACTACTTATGTTTAAGGAAGAGTACTTCAAAATGCTAAAACTACTTGAAAATAAAAACGGAGGAAGTACCTACTAAAGAGTCTTTGACTCATTGTGGTATTTGCAACACTATTCATCATTTTACTTCTAATATCATTTTTCCATTTTTTTAATCACTTCCTCTTTCTCTCTCTAGCCTATAACTCTAATAAAATCTCCAACCTTTATTTTTTTTCACTCATCCTCCATATCCATATCATTCATATCCTCCATTCTCCTCAATTTTCGTACCTAGTACAAAACAAAAAAAAAATTATTTCTTACACATCATAATTATCCTACTCTATACATCTATTTTTCTCCCAAATTAACACCAAACACAATTTTTCTACACACCTAAATCACTACAAGAACTGGATACTTTACCGACGGATGGTATCCGTCGGTATCCGGGTACCGATCCGTCGGTAAGTACTTACCGACGGATCGGTAACCACTTACCGACGGATAAATAGCCCGTCGCTATTTTATCCGTCGGTAATGCCGTTACCGTCGTTTCTTATTCGTCGCTAAATTTAGCGACGAATAATACCGACGGACTGACGAATAGGGGCGTTGACCAGCCCTTATTCGTCTGACCGACGGATAAATTTATCCGTCGGTGACGATTACCGACGGATAACGTTACCCGTCGGTATGACCGGTTGACTTAGTCAACCGGAATTTACCGACGGATAAATTTATCCGTTGGTATATTTTTTTTTCTTAAAATTTTTTTTTATTATTTTTCTTGATAATTGTACAACAACCTGTTTAATAATATAAATTTACGTACGTACTAAAAATTAAAAATCATTAAATTTGAATTGAAAATAAAATTCGATTCTTCAAAATAGAAAAACGTTTACTACAAATGTAAATGTGAAAGTTTTACTACAAATGCCCAACTAAAATGTAGAAATCTAGGGACGACGACCACTGGAACCCGAAGGAGCATGAGAACTGCCTTGCAAACCCGCACTCCCCGCCGTACCAGGGCTCCCCTCCCCGGTCTGAAACACAGCTCCCTCTGCGAACGGGTCCATGCCAATGGGATGCTTCTCCAGAATCTTCTTCAGCACCAAATTCTGCGTCTCCACCTGACACAAGTAATGATCGATGTAGTTAAGAATATGAAAGATAGATGCAAGCAATGTAAATGAGCATACAAGTGGTTATACATCTACATGACATATAAACATAATATTAGCATACAAATGAATATACCTGAGACACAAGTGTGTCCTGAATGCTCTTCATCATAGCATTCTCGGCCCTAAGTGCTGCCAGCTCCTCAGCCAATCGAGAATCTGTGCTGGAGGTAGAACCGGAAGAGCGCTGAAATGATTCAGCTGCAAGAGAACGTCCCAAGTTCCCTAAGCCATAGATCGACCACTTAGGGCCAGGAGGGTTCACCTCGAGGAAGGCAGCGTTCTCTTCCTCCATCGTAAGTATGTCACCCTTCTCTTGCATCTTAACCAAGTAAAAAGCCTCAACCTCCTCCTACAAGCAGTTAAGCAATACATGAGTTGATATATTACAATACATAAAGAAACTTTTTAAAAAGAAATACAGTACAAGTAACTCAAAGTACTCATTTATGTACTTACATTCAGTTTCTTGGCTTTCTTGCATGTCCACTTGCCGTTCTTGAACTTGGCATTTCTCACCATGGTCAAGTACGACAAGCATCCTTGTCCAGTGAGCCTCTGTTCATTTTGCAAAGTAATAAGTGTCAGTGTTTACAATAAAATTTTAAGAATATTGAAAGTGACTGGAGTAAAGCACAAGTTAACTTACTGCATTGAGGTCACGAGTAGCCTGAGACTGTGTGCCGACATGGTGCTTCGAATAGTCCTCGTCTTCACCGGAGCTGCTTCTGTCCGCCCGTGCTCGATTCTTCTTGTTCTGATCTGCTAGGTCCTCGGCATCCTGTGTCTTCCAGTAAGCCAACCACAGAGGCCACTCGCTTTCGTGGATGAATCTAGGCCTCACTCGAGACTCCTTAAGGTCGTGGACCTTGTCTCGGTAACAACGAGCACCAACAGTGTTGAAAACAAACCAAAGCTCCTTCAATAGCACGTTTGGCAAGTAGTAGTGTTTCTAACCACCAAAACAACCAATTTAGAACGACACAACAATCAATACAACAAGAACAAGATCAACGTAAGCACAATGGTGACTAACATATCACCCAAATATAGTGGCTAACATACCACTCACATTGCCCTAAAAAAACAACTAACACATGGTGACTAACATATCACCCAAATATAGTGGCTAACATACCACTCACGTAAATTTAGAATAAAAATAAAACAACGTTTACTAAACATTTAAGATTGTTACAATACCCGCAGCTCATCGAAGTAGAAGCCAATGACATGGTCAGGCAACCTTGACCACTTCTCTCCACCACGGTCCTCAGATGGTGTTGGAGCGATGAACCTGGAGTTGATGATGTCACCGATCTTCGAATGGGCAGATGCAGGGTAAAACCTATTATGATTGTTAAATACAAATAAGAATGAATAAGCATAATAAAGTTCTACTATTATGCAGGGTAAAACCTATTATGCAGGCTTGTAACGCTTGTATCGTTCCTTCCCACAATGTTTGCAACTTAGCAACTCTGCATCCTCCTCCCAATAAATCATGCACATATCGGGGCAACAATCAATCTTCTCCATAGGCAACCCCAAACCACGCATCTTCTTCTGCGCGTGATAGAAATTGGTAGGAATCAAGTTAGGCTCGGGAAACGCCTTCCTAAGGATGTTTAACCAAGTGTTGAAGTTCTCTTCTGATTGGGCACCCTCAGCTTTGGCACTCAAAGTTTGAGACACCAACTCTAACTCGGTCATAGGACTGCCTGGAAAGATAGGCTTCTTTGAGGACTCTAACATCTCGTAGAATGCCATAGTCTCGGCATTTGGAGACTCCTCAACATCCTCCATATTACTGACACCAAAATCAATACCATGTGCAACATTCTCCAACATGGCATCCATATCACCATGTACTGACGATGGACCCGAGGAAACGGCGGACAAATCCTTGGTCCGTCTCATCTTTCTCGCGCTCCCATAGTCTAGGAGCAAAGGAACAGTCTCACCGTGATGATTCCATACCTCATAATCAGGCACGAATCCCCTACTTCTCACGTGCTGCTTAACCATATTGGGGCTCAACCATCGCGTGTTTCTACATTTATTTGCACTACAAGGACACTTCATATCCCCACATTTCAAACAATCAGGGTGTGCAAGTGCAAATGCAATAAATGAATCAAGCCCCTGCTCGAAACTAGGCAGAATCATCCCATGCTTGGTCCGTTTATACATCCAAGACCGATCGGGTTCCATTTCAACAATGACTAACCTGAAATTCTTTAATTATTAAATTCATACATTTTCAATATTCATATTTAGAATTGAAATGTAGTTTTAAGGATATTTATATGTCTTATACAGATTTGAAGTTAACATTATAATCATTTTATTATTATGTTATAATCATTTCATTTAATTTTACCAACCATCAACAACATCTCTAGACTAGCATCATCAACAACAACCATATGAACATATCTCTAGCCTAACATTATCAACCATATCACCAATCAACCATATAACAACATCATCTCTAGCCTAACATCATCAACCTTATCACCAATCAACCAACCATTAACAACATCATCTCTAGCCTAGCATTGTCAACAACAACCATATGAACATCATCTCTAACCTAACATCATCATCATATCATCATCTCGAACCCATTTTCACTTTATTTCAAAACCCCCAAATTGAGCTACAAGTCTCGATTTTCATAAATTACTCTATTTTATCGTATTCAACTACAAAATTAACCTTATATAAGTACATAACCTAGTTATGGAACATTAAATTCGATTAAATACAAAACTAAAAAAAGCCCTAAATTGATCTAAGTCTCGATTTTAATTAACAAACCCAAATTAACATAATCCAAAACTAACATTCAACTATAACAACTAATATCTACTTAATACTAACATACATTTCCATAATTTAATAAATCCCCAAATTAATAAAATCCCAAAATCGATTCATTACTCAATTTTAACAACAATCAACTACACATTTAAGCAAAATATACTTGTATCAACTACTATGTAACATACATTTGACAATGTAACCAACAATTAGATAATTCCCAAATTAAAAATCAAATAAGGGTTAGAGTTCATACCTTTGATTTTGCACAAATTGACCCAAAAAAATCCAAATTGAAGGTTGTTCCTTGTTCCTTGTGCAATAAGCTTCAATTTGCTACCAAAATGGATGAAAATGGTGAAGTTTTGAAGGAGAAATGAAGATGAGAAATGTGAAAAACGGAAAGAAGAAAGAAAGGAGAAGAAGATGGAAATGGCGTTCTGCTAGTCGCGGCCGGTATAAATGGAGCTTACCGACGGATAAGCTTATCCGTCGGTAAGTGTAATTTAATTTATTTTTTTTGTTTATTCTTAATATTTAGCGACGGATAACTTATCCGTCGCTAAGATACCGACGGATAAAAACCTATTAGCGACGGATGACGAACAAAGTGGTCAACTTTGTTCGTTATCCGTCATCCGTCGCTAATAATGCCCGATCCGTCGCTATTTACCGACGGATAAAATCCGTCATTTTATCCGTCGGTAAAGTTCTGATTTTTTGTAGTGAATTGAGTTCACTATTCATCATTTTACCACTTTTTCTTAAATGAGGAGCAAAGTTGAGCTCCAAACACCCTCTTAGCTCTTGCGTAGAATTGTATGTTACACGAAACTCTATCTCATACTTGTATATATACTGTCCATGTACTATCATATTGATGAAGAAGATACATTCTTTTAACATTCCAATTCGTTTTTAAATAAAGATGTCGAAGACATTGGCCTCGTAGCTTAGTACTCTATGTAGTAGAGTAGGATTTTTTTCAGATTGAGAAAAAAAAATCTTTCATCCGTTTTCTTTTTTTAGATGTATTACAAATCTATACCAATTACGTAAAAAAATTCACCTCACATATTAAAAATATTATATATGAACAATAATATTACATCTATCAACACACTATACTTTTTCTACCCAACGAAAACATAATTTGAAATGTCGACATGATATTCAGAAAGTGGTTTATGTTTTTGTAAGCTATACTAAACTTGATTTCATTAATAAGATTCTCCGAATGTGTAATAATTAATTAAGTTGAGCATGATTTCGGCGGGGCGATTTTGTAATATTGTGGAAGGCACTACAATTGATGGTTCAACGCCATTTGACCGTAATAATTGTGGGCGGGAGCATGAATGGAGACATATATGTAAAAGACGATTCTCGTCTTTGGTTATATTATTTGCTACGTAGTAGTTCATGTAATATAATCAAATATGCATGGACCACTATGATATGATATGATCAACTCTCATTTTCAACGAAAAATAATACTATATGTTATGTGGCTAGTACAACTTTTGGAACATCGTTAACATGGCTATGTCTTAACATCCAAAATAGTTGATGAAAAGTATGAAAATTTTAATCCACATATATATCAAACAAGGTGCATAGGCCAAGATGCATGATTGAATTTGAAGCTGTATAATTATGGGATTTTTTTTACACTTAAACATCACCTAAAAAGCTACTCCAAAATTGAGTTGGTACGTATTTTTAGAAGTCTTTGAAGGGGAGTATGTATTTTTTTGTATTTTGCACAATAGTCCATTATTATGTTTAACTTTCCCTTTTCTTTTTTTTTTTTTTATGTTTTTGGGTCATTTCATCTACTACAATAGGGGCTATTACTTTTGGTACCCCTACTATTGTTGAGTATTACAGATTAGTCCAGCTATATTTTTTATTACACGAGACTCCCTTACTAAACCAATGTAATTACATTTTAACCCACGGATTTGACTTTCTGCGCTCTAAGCCCTGGAAATGACATTTATGCCCCCGCCGGAATTTCAGATTCTGAATTACGCCAAACAACATGAAGTTTCGTTTATTACAAATTCACCCCAAATGTTTTGAATTTTACAATATTAACACAAACAATTTATAAATTAACCCACATAATTTAGCTATATTTCAAAATAGTTTACAAATTATTTTAAAACAAACCCCTACAAAAATTGAATTTCAAAATGAGTCCCAAATTTTATTTTTTACCTTTTCTTTTTTTCTTTATTAAATAAAAATAAATAACACTAAATCATAAAATAAAAAAATAAAAAAAAAAAGAATGAGGAAGACGATGAACAGTAGCTCCGATCGGAGCTTTCAGATCGGAGTACAAAGCTCCGATTAGGGCTCCGATCGAAGCTTGGCACAGCTCCAATCGGAGCTGTGTTATACAGCTCCGATTGGAGCTGTGTTAAGCTCCAATCGGAGCTTAACAAAGCTCCAATTGGAGCTTAACACAGCTCCAATCGGAGCTGTATAACACAGCTCCGATTGGAGCTGTGCAAAGCCCCAGTCGGAGCTTAACAAAGCTCCGACTGGAGCTTTGCAAAGCTCCAATCGGAGCTTTGTTAAGCTCCGACTGGAGCTTTGCACGGCTCCAGTCGGAGCTGTGTAACACAGCTCCGATTGGAGCTGTGCCAAGCTCCGATTGGAGCTTAACACAGCTCCAATCGGAGCTGTAAACTCCGGTACCGGAGTTAGAACTCCGGTACCGGAGCTGTAAACTCCGGTACCGGAGTTCTAACTCCGGTACCGGAGTTGGATTTAAAACAAATGTAAAAGAAAAGAGAAAAGAAAGAAAAGAGAAAAGAAAGAAAGAGAAAAAGAAAAATAGAAAAAAGAAAAGAAAGAAAAATGTGTCTTAATTTGATGTTTTAAGTATTTAATTTGTCCACAGTACTTTTTCCCTTAAGGCCGCGTTTGGTTCAGCGTAAATCACAAAAGTCAAGTGACCGGAGTCAACACCGGAGGGACGGCTGGACTAAAATGTAATTCTCCGCGAATGTTGGACTAGGATGAAAAGTGAGTGCTTAGTGAGGGTGATAGATGTAATTTTGTCACTACAATACCTACTGACGAGAGGGATGTGGCAGAAGACTGGAAACTGCCGTATAACATTCACGACATCCCCTTCAAAGTTGACCTTTTTTTGCTAAAACTAGGTACGATTTAATTGATAAATCAGGACACAAGCAAACCGCGGACTACTTATAGTAGCCGGGAAGGAGTCTAGCCGCAAACGCTCTTTTACAACGGAAAGAAAAAGTACGACTAGCCTAAAAATTGAAAGACAAAATCCTTCAAAGTTGACCTGAAAATAAGATAATTTGCGTGCCAGTCGCACTGCACAACGAGCAGCCATACACTCAGCAGTTTTCGAACACAAAATATTAGTGGAAAGTCCAAAATTGAGTTATGAGTGGCTCTAAAAGGGGCCAGAAATTGTACAGTACAGATTGGCATATCCAATCGGAGAAGGATTACGAAGCAGAGGAGATTGTATATCCACCCCCGATTCATGGTCCTGGCGAAAGTACGGGCAAAAACCCATCCAAGGCTCACCATACCCAAGGTACCACACCTAATTTCATCATTTATTTATTTATTCTTTAAAAAGTTAGTGATTGTAGTGAATGTTTGTCTATTCATCTGTTTTTGGATCCACTTTGATTTATGAGGATGATATGAAAATTAGTGATTGTACAGGAGGTTTGTCTAACTCAACTTTTTTTTTCCAGTCCTGACATTCAGCTCATGTAGAAAAAGTTATGGTAATTGATTGCTGAGTGATTGATTTTCGAATTCCAAAAAAAAAAAAAAAAAAACACCCGTATGCACCCCCGATTTATGCACCCCCATCGCACACCCGTAATGCACCCAATATAAGAAATTGATTGATTGATGCACGCTAATTTCCTATTTTACAACTTACATATGTGTTTCTCTTTTCAGCGTTGAAGAGCGGGAATTGCAGGCAGCTCCTCCATCTTCCAAGAATAGTTTACTGCAGGTATGATTTTGTTGGACTTCATTGTTGATTTTTCTGGTGCACTTACGCCACATTGCAGCCTGCTTTTTTTTTATTTATTGTTTGTTATTATCGGCTTCGCCGAAAGCTTTGACTGGATGTGTTTGGGATAGTTTCGGCACCTCTCATGTGTATGTTATTACCCATGTTCTAATCATATATTCCATATTTTTTACATTATTACCCATGTTCCTTATATATGTTCTAGCCTCTAGGTTGTAAACTCTACTAGTAGTAGTAGTAGAGTTTATAAGAGCTTATAGTAGTAATAGAAGGAGAAAAGAGTTTGTGTAGTAGTAAACTCGATCCACTGTTAGTACTCAAAGTTGTTTTTCGACTTACTACTGCAGCTTTGATTAACCAGATGGGAACATATGTAGGGACTTGACGTTGATGATTTACTTTTCCTTTTATAGTTTCTGCGGGACTAATTAATTGAACAATTTATGTGCATCTTGTGCTGCAGGCCGATATCTTTATGTTTCGAGTGATCTAACCGTGGAAGTTGACAGATTTTGAGGAAGTGCAATGGACAGATTTTGAGGAAGTGGACATATTTTGATATAGAGGCTTTTGAGGAAGGTGTAGCGATTGAGAACTGAATACTGACTTGTTTAGTAGATGAAGGGGCCGTAGATGAAGTAATTGATAATTTCCTTTTCTAAAGCCCTGTAATAAGATCACTGTACAGAGTATATTAATTAATTATATTTCCATTTACTTTAGTGGTTTGTTTAGTCATTTTAATCAAATTGTCACAATAATATTGATCATTTTACATTACAGAACTGAATGTCACATGACATCAAATGCGGGTGAATTTGTTTTCCTTGCAGCTAGTTGTCGCATGTAAAAAGTAGCTGGCCTAGGGTGGCAGCTGTCGGTTCTGAAAAATGTCTAGGGGTAAATCAGGAATAGATGTTTGGGCCTTCCCCTCTAAAGTACAGATTTGTATCTCAACCCATGTCCATTGTAGCAAAATTATGGGGAAAAAAATGGTTGTATCTTAAACCTCAACCATCCACCAATCTGTATGGTTGTGGAATTAGGTCGTTCAAAAAGAATGGCGTGAGGTATCACAATGTCAAAATTGTAATATAAAAAAATATCATAAAGATTTCACAAGATAATTCAGGTGGTAGAAGAGGATTGAAATCTCAAGAGAAAATTCTAGGGTTTTCCGGCGACAAATGTTTAATTATGATGAAAATTTATTATTTAAGATCTTAGATTATAAAGTACTACTTTCTTAATTAAGTTTTGGACCTGACCTCATATATAATAGGTTGACCCATATAATGTAGTACTACTATTAATCTATTATTATGTCGTCCATAAATTTTTAGAGCTATTTAAAAATGTAGCATGAAATTGATATTGAACAACATGAAGTTAAAGTGTACACATCAAATTTACGTTTTCAGAGGAGCTATGAATTAAAAACGATTGTGATTTGAGACACCAAATTTATTTGGTCAAGGTGACCGATTTAACTCCAGTCACATCTGTAGAAGTGTAGATCGCGAATTTTCATGGAATATCTCTATCAGTTATATATATGGTCAAATTTGTAATCAATTCGCTCCATTTATGATTTTCCCATTCTTTCTCTTTTTTTTTTTTTTTCATACTCCTCCTACTTTTGAAATTACAAAATTTGCTATGTTTAATAATCCATTATATTTGAGAGGTGTAGGACTCTAGGTTAAGTTTCTACTTTCCATTATATTTGCTATGTTTAATAATCTATTTATGATGCCATACTTAAATACAAATGCCAAAACTTCTAATCATCAACAAGTTTTCTACTTGTGCCCAAACATGAAATATGCATCTAATACAGGCATTAAAATATGCATCCCACTCGCCATTAACCAAGAAACTATTATACCTCAACACAAATGCCAAACACCTTTTGATTTCCAATGAGTTTTTAGTTATGCAAAAACATGAAATATGCATCTACTACGAGTGTATAAAATGTGCATCCAATTCTCACAATTAATCAAGAAAATGTTATTACTAAACACAGATGCAAACCTTTTTCTAAACAAGTGTCATGCCAAAACCAGAAATTTGCATCTAATACGAACGTATAACATGTGCATCTAATGCGCCATTAACCAAGTGTATGAGAACCCGAAAAGTGATCTAAGTATAAAAGATTTTATACTGAAAAATTCTATTTTTTTGGTTCTTCAACAAAAAATCTGTCCCGCAAAAAGATAAAAATTTACATACCATCTTCTTCCTTTATGCTTTATGTACCCAAAATATAATCTAAAATCCTCTTAAAAAACCAACCTTATCCCAGAAATTGCACTATAGTCCTCACAAAATTAACATATTCCCAAAACCACCCCTAAAACAGAACCACATCGGTTCCACCATACTCATCCTCATTCCCCACCGAATATTCCGGCCACGAATCCCTCAACAGCTTCAACAACATCTGCGCTTTCCTCTTCGCCCTCTCCGTACAATCACTCTGCACCAACAGCAGCAGCTGCGTCAAAACCCCCGCCACCACCGCGTCATGCTTCGCCCTCTCCGACGCCGAGCACAGCGACAGCAGCGCCCCCGCCGCGTACTCCGTCGCCCGATCCGATACCTTCAGAATAATCTTCACCAACAGCACCACCGTCAGCGCGTGCGCTTCAAACGCCGCGCAACCTGCCGGAATTCGGCACAGAAGCTCCACCGTCGCCAGCGCACGTTCCGAATCGCACTTCTCGAACTCCGCCAGGCGGTCAATCAACGCCTCCACCGCACCGGCAGCCACCGCCTTGCTCCGGTGCTGTTTCACCAAACACAGAGCGAACAGAGCCTTAATTCCAATCTTTAACGCGCGAGGATAGGCCAAAGGATAGTTTAATATACCGATTATGCCCTCGAAAACACCGTCGGAGCCACTGATCTGAGATCGGAGCTCCGACGAGCGTGTACCTGCAACCACGGACTCAATAACCGCCGCCGAGTTTATCCTGACGTCAATAGACGAATGGAACAGTAAATTCACCAAAAACCTAACCCGATTCGAATCCGAAGCCACGAGCATACACTCATTTTCCGATAACGCAAACATCGACAGAATCGCAATCGACTCATGATTGAGCTCGTTCGGCTCCGAGCTTGCAGCATCGTGAAAAGCAATCCCTAACAGAATCTCCCGCGCGTTATTCGCCGCAATTACAGACCGGTTCTTCTCCGAGTCACGCGCCAAGCCTCTCAGCCTCCTGAGCGCCGAGACTCGCAGACTGTAGGGAGCGGATCCGGAAGAGGCCTGGTTGAGCAAGTTCCTGACCATGACCGGATCAGCCGGTTGTTTGGGAGTCGGAATCCGTTCGACACCGAACGAGCGGTTCGCGACGCACCATTCCTGAATAAGACGGCGGAGCGTGTGGTTCGGGATGAGGCTGAAGTCGGTCAAGGGCGCGCGGGTGACCGGGCAGGTGGTGTTGCCGGTGGCGACCCAGGACTCTATGCTGGAGCGGTCGTATGTTTGACCGGTGCAGACGGTGACGGGGTCGCGCATGAGCTCGAGGGAGATTGGGCAGCGGTAATGGTAGGGGATTTGGATGTTGATGTCGAGAGGATCCAAGCTGGCTGGCATGGTGATATATGGGTGAAGGAGAGAGTGATGAAATGGTGGGATTGTGGAAATGTATGGACTGTGGTTTTTATATGTGGGAACAGAGGGACATCTCTCTGTGTTTATATTCTGACGGATTTGTACTGCTACTTGGAGTGGTAATACTCGTATTTTCCCTAATTTTCATTTATTCATCACACGTGTGGTTTGTTTTTTAACTATAGACCTGGGTTTGGGGGTTAAGTTAACCATGGTTGGGTTGGTGGGGGAGTGTTTGTTTGGATGGTCAAAGAGAATTCCGGTGGGGTCAACAGATTTTGGGGGTGGGGGCATGTGCCATAATGTGTTCGCAAACACTCTACCCGTTTGATTTCGTAATTTTTTAACTCTTGTTTCTATACGTTGAGATATGAAAATATTTCAATTTTTGTACTACAAGGAAGATACGGATAAGCAAATTAGCCCCTTGTTCATATCGAATTGAAAATCATCTCAAAATTTCAGTAGTTTCTGCTAATTGGTTCGAAGGGGTGGATTAATTATGAAAATCATATCCGAATTTCAGTAATTTATGGGCGGATTTCTTTCCCTAGTTTTATTAAGCCTGAGAACAAATTCAAGGCAAATTACTCAAAAGAGTGACAAGTTAGCATGTGAACTACAACAAAATCCCCTAACTTTGAGTGAGAATTAGTAAAGTTTTTTGATCGAATTATAATTGATTGATTTATTTTCGTTAAAAAATACTTCTATGAAATTATTATTATGATATAAAATGACGGATGAGTTCGTAATAAACACACTAATTCACTTATGGGTCCATATGAAATTT
The DNA here is from genome assembly GCA_028274465.1 of Plantago ovata. Lineage (NCBI taxonomy): Eukaryota > Viridiplantae > Streptophyta > Magnoliopsida > Lamiales > Plantaginaceae > Plantago > Plantago ovata. The sequence goes on from CM051455.1 coordinate 134,487,386, forward strand.
TAATCTATGTGATTTTTGTGGTCCCAACAAGTATTCCTCTTTACATTTTGACCCATGATGAAGTGGGAATAGAAGGGAGTTGAAATCCAACCAGTGATTACGTAACATCAGTGGTGAAATGAAGGAAAGGTTGCTCCACTCCACTTATGGTGTTTTTTTTACTGTTTGAAGTTGATTGTGCTGCTCTTGGATTGGCTTTGGACTTTGGTGGTCCTTTTTGGTATTCTGATGTGTGTGTGTACATTAGTTTGTTTGCTTTGTGGTTTGTCTTTATTTTAGCATTGGTGAACAAGGTTGATGATAGACAGAATGTTTTCTACTGGACTATTATTGGACATGTCTCTCTGAGTATTTTGTACTGTTGTCACTGGGTAATTTCCAGAGGAGGCCCTTCCAAAATCCCATTATTGATGCAGCCTGTTTGGAAAGGGAGATTGTCCTCCATTGCTAAGAGAGGATGTAGACCTATCTCACACCAACTTAGTCTTTTTGCATGTTCGAATGTTATAAAAGCAAATGGTGTAATAAGATGAGGTTTATTAGTGATGTCGGAGATAGTACATGTAAATCTAACAAACGACAATGCATGTCCTTGGTTTTTCGATACCCTACAATTGGAATAGTCACACCAACGTAGTCTTTTAGCACGTTCCAAGGTTCCTAAAACGAATGCAAAATAAATTGATATTGTCACTAATGGGGCGGATTGAGAAGTACATTCATCACTAATTATGTGATTATAGCTAGGCATATATATGACTGATCACCAGAAGACCATCATATGTCCTTATCCTAAGGTCCCAAGAATTTTTGGTTTTACAGTTGGAAAAGGCAATAATAGGCCTACCTCATCTCCCTTACTGGCCAGAGTGTAAAAAGGAAGTGAAGCATGCCAGTGTAGAATCAAAAGAAGACTATTCACCAGAACAATTAATTCCTTTTATTGCTGATACTTGTGAAATTTATCATTCTTTCTCTAAGTACAATGTTTCATTTACACATTCACTAGTCGTTTGAAATTTGAACATTTGAATCAGCACGGCTACTCATTTTATGTTCTTCGGGAGATATATGGTCCATATACACCTATACCATTGTAATTCTCTCTTTTATTTTTTCCCAAATTTCTAGTGCATCTGCTTTGGCGATTAATCTGACCGAGCATTGTCGGTCCCTTTATTAGGGGACGACTCTCCCAGCAGTGGTTTTTTACATTCACAAGACTCGAATCCGAAACATTATTTAAGTGAAGTCAAATTTCTTACCACGTGAGCTAAACTCTTGGTATATATGGTAATTCTAATGTACAATGTACTGTGAGATCCGATGGTTAAGGTGCTATAAGGTCTTGAGAAAAATGATTAATTGTGAGATACTAGTGTCTTAAATATATGTACAAACTTTATTATCCAATACTAGGTCAGGTCATTAAGGTACATGACTACATGAGATGAGAAAAGTGGGCATTTATTGGGAGTAATTAAAAGCAAGCAAAATTTAGGAAAGAACAAAGAGTAGAAAACTGGTGATGAGATTCAAAAGATAGGGAAAGGTCTTGGGGAGTAAATGGAATTAGAGGTGGTCAATCTTGGTTGGGTGTTCATTGATTACAATGCTGCAGCTTCTGTTAAGTTGGAACATTTATGTATGGCTGCTGGTTCTAGGTGATTCAGTCGAGAGATGGAGGAAAAGTTAATTAGCAGCAGCAGACTATTCAAATTTCAAAGTTTATAATCTTGTGATTTGTGAAGTAGTAGTACGAACCAACCCAATGTGGTAAAAGTGGTACACTTGCCATTGGCCTGGCTACCTTGACCAGTAATTTATCGCGCGCTCCCGTGAGTCCTGACTTGTTAGTTGGATGAATTTACTGCTGGAGGAATATTTTGACTATTCAGTGATTACACTTGGAAGTAGTAAAAATGACCCAGCTCTGAAATTCAAGTTGTATCGGTTTAAAATTCGAAAGTGGACCTGAAATATGATACTCCGTAGTCAAATCAAATATGAATATGATTCGAAACCGACTCAAATTAATTAAAAACTATTGAGTACTTATAATAAAAAAATTCAAACTCAAATACGAAACCGACTCAAATTAAAAAATTATAATAAATAAAAAAGCTATAACAACTTATATTTGTGGAAGAGATAAAAATAGTAGCATTCTAAATTAGAAAACATAGGGAGTATATAATTAGCTCTGTTCCTCAACCGTGCATATCCAGTCAAGTCCGACTTATTTATAACACGAATCGATAACCTTATTTATCGATCTTGAGTTCAAGTTTTAACGAGTCAAATAGACTCACTTCACTTGCTTAACATAACTTACTATAGATTTTATTTTATGTGACTTAGGTTATAATAATAGTAGTATTAGGATCTATTCTTTTCGTCTGAAAATTATTATTTTAAGTTCAGTTCAATTCAAATCAGTTCAGATACATTAAGTTCAGTTCAGTTCAGATTTGTCTAATAGTATTTTGTACTACAAATAATTTCAGTTCAAATCCATTCAATTCAATTCAGATCTGTTCTGTTCAGAAGAAGATAACATAGCCTTACTATAAAAATACGAACTAGAAATATATGTATGTACTTCCTCCATTTTATTAATAACATTCTCTTCGGTCAACACACTTTATGTTTGACCACACATTACCCTTAAATCGTACAATGCAATTCTTTTTCAAACTTATATAAATAAAGTTCATAAGTTGTAGTGTTTTTAATATTTTTTAAATTTTTTTTTATTAATATATTTTAGATGTAATGTACGAGTCAAACATGACTGTTGTTGATCAAAGAGAAAGTTTGTAATGAAATTGAGGAAGTATTAAATTAAGGGCTTATTTATAGGAAGAGTAACATTTGTGAGAAGCAGTTCTATAGTAAATGATATTGCGAGAAGTAGTTTTATTTGGGCTGACGCATTTACAAATTTACTCATGACATGAGAGATTTGTGTAGTCCATTTCATGAGTTATAAATAATTGTGGCAGTCTAAAAGGTCGGTATCGATGGATTAGATGTTTATCAAAATGTAACAATATTTTTTTTTACGGATTGAGTATAAAATGAATCTTTAGTTTGATAAAATCCAAGAATGCTTACAATTAATCGAACTTTATCCAATATTGCACAGCTAATAAGATTATGGGTGAATGAAATGAGAGAAGGTGGGGTCATGGGGTGGTGACTTGCTGTGGGACATGGTTGGTCAATGGTCAAACGTGAATAAGTGGAATTAATGTGCCAATTGGGGACAGCTTGTCTATCTCTTGTTGATTATTCCCAAATCCGATTTTTCCAGCCCAACCATTTCTACTCCAATATCTTGGTGGTGGTGGTGGATAAAATTCACACCATCACACTCACTATTTTTCATAAGGGTGCTTACATAAAGGTATATCCCTTTTTACTCCACCTCTTTCTATTTTAGGTTCACCGTAAATCTTGTTAAAATATTCTCCAAAAATGGTACCCGTATACACGAGGAAGTAAGGGATAGAGTTAAAATTTACACCCATTTACATATTTGAATAATATATGTTACACTACTCAAATCTTATCGACTTACATATTATTTTACTTTGTATGTCTCAATTAGGTAATCAAAATGCATAAAATATTAGAATGTGTACACCACTAAGGACTAATAGATGTCAGTATGTTGAGATCTATTGTGAACTGGATATATCTAATCCGTTTGACGAATTACCTCTAACGATTGTTGGTAGGGCTGTAATCGAGTCGAGTCGAGCATTGGCAAGGCTCGGCTCGAGCTCGAATTATAATACTCGGCTCGAGATCGAACGAGCTTCAGCTCTAAGACTCGAGTTCAAGCTCGGCTCGTGAGCACGAATATATATATTTAAATATAAATAAAACTATATTTAATATAAAATAAATGAAAAATAAATAAATATATAAATATATAATATAAAATAATATATATATATATATATATATATATATATATATATATATATATATATATATATATATATATATATATATATATATATATATATATATATATATATATATATATATATATATATATATATTTTAATTTTTTTCGAGTGGCTCGTCGAGCTTTCGAGTCGAGTTTTTTAATATTCGAACTCAACTCGATAAACTAAACAAGTTAGAATATTTGCTCGAACTCGAGCTCGAGTTCAAATAATCGAGTTTCGAGCCGAGCTTTTTTCGAGCCAATCGAGCTCGTGATCAAATAATCGAGTTTCGAGACGAGTTTTTTTTTCGAGTCAAACTCAAGCAGCTCGAAAAACGCTCGGCTTGGTTACAACCCTAGTTGTTGGCGGGTAGTAACAAATATTTATAGGGCGACGAAAAATCCCGCAAAACTAGGGGTCTTGCAAGACAGAGGGAGAGAGACTTCAACATAAAACATAAATTAATTCATCAACTTGTGGGCTTTTACAATGACTTTGATGGAGCTTATATATTGGATCATACTTGACTAGACTAGAACTCTAATGACTTAACTTGACCAATAGGAAAGATAATGACACAACTGGACAAAGAGGAAAGTGACATGTGACATGTAATACCTAAACTAAAGGGATTTGGTTTAATCAAATAGATATTTAAAATCTTATCCAACTTTAACCTTATCCGTACAAAATACGAAATCAAACTGAATATCAAATATTAGAGAATACTAAAATATTCTCTAGATCTCGAGTTAACTAACGAACTGGGCCTTAGACCACGGACTGAGCGGATGAAATCCCAGCACAGTATATAGGTTTCTGGAAAGAATTGAACTGAAATTTAGATCTATTATGTTGGTACTCTGGTGATATGAGCGGTGACTCTTTAGAAGATGGTAGGTGGACCTACATGAAACACTTCGGGTAGAAAGATATTTATGACACGTTGAGTCAAAACATAGTTTATGTGTTGGTACTATGTGAGGACATTAGTGGTGGCTTCTTGTAAGACGGGAAGTAAACCTACGAGAGAGGTTTACAACACGGCACGTCAAAACATAATTTAGGTGCTACTACCTTGGAAGTCGGAACCTCTTGATAAGGACGCCAAACTTGTGATAGTTTGTGTATATATTCAAGGCAAAACACTATGGTATATAACACGTCAAACTTATAGCACTTCTATTATTCGAGGTCGAACATAACTATAGAGCATGTACCTTACGTGCAAACATACAATCTAGAGTATTGGACGGGGATGAGTAAATTGGTCATTCATGAAATTAACGACATGTTCAAGTGATGTCGTAAATTTAAATTATCACCCATCTAAAAAGACGAGACGGAGTGGTCACCTTATTAATAATAACGAAATATCTTGGGGGATTGTGTAATTTAACCATTGGAAGTGTTTGTTTATCAAGTGAGAATTTGTTTTGAGAATGAATGGGACCCTCGGATACAACCAAGTTTGGGGAGAACAGATGTTGATTGAGCTGCAGGTCCACAGCAACATTAGGACCACTTGATGTCATTTGCATCGCTCTATTGGAGCAGAGCAGAGAGAATCTATTTTATCCATCACATATTAGTCCTTTCTTCTTTACACTATTCTTTACACTATAATCCTAAGTGCTATCATACTCATTATGCTCTTCAATAATCTTAAATTACTTTGCTTATGTAATAATATTCCTCTTCTTTAGACTTTAGTTGTTTACTTATCTTCCTCCCATGGCTCATCTTCTTATTGTGTAGGGTTTTAGCATCTGATTTTTTATACAGTGATGATAGAAACAACTAAAGTACTTTACCATGCAAGCATATGATACCTCATAAAGTTTTCCTTGGACTAGTTTCTCATCTTCCTTATTATCATGCCAGTAATTCGGTTCACATACATTATCAATTTGTATGAATTACTTACAGAGCTTTCCTTATACATACTCTTAAATTTAAATGAGACTTTGCCTCCTCCACCCCCGGCCCCCACACCATGTTGAAGAATGGACTTCTCCTTGGATGCGAGTTACCACAGTAGTAGATCAATCTAAAAGACTTGTAAAGACGTTTCTCGGCATAATATAAGAAACTATCATTAATAAAATTGTACAACGACGTACTACACATTTGAAAAATAAGGTTTTGTATTTTTTATCAAGACTGGACTGAATTGATTTGAACCAAATTTGATGAACAAGAACTGAATTTATTTGTATTATAATATTAGTTTAAACAATATTCAAATTGAACTGGTCTCATCTTTATCTAAGGCAAATTGAAATTTTTTCAACAAAAAAGAGTATAGCCAATGTTTTTGTTCTTTTCGCTTGAACTGAACTAAATTAACTGGATATGACTCTAGTAATAAAACAATTAACTAACTAAATTTAAACAGAATTGGATTTAATAAATTTGAAGTGAAGTAAATAGATTTAAATTGAATTGAATATAATATCATTTTACATGAAAATAACATAGATTATGAAACATTAAATGAAATATAGTTGGAGTACTAATATTGGCGGCTTTATAGATGATTTAATGTTGGTTAATTAATTATTTATGTGAGACGTGCATCCTGAGGCAAAAGATGATTAAATGCTGATTAATTATGTGTGACATGAGATGCATCCTGAGCCAGAAGTTTATCTCCTAGTAGTTAGTGCAGATGCAAATATTAATTGAAGTTGGTCAAAGAATTTCTTCAAGTTATGTGCATGTTGTAGTATAATGAAAGAATCAAGAGCCAATGAGCATATATTATATATAATCAAAACATGCTTTGGGAAAATATACTTAGATGAGATAAACTGATAGACTAGATTGGATTAACTAAAATGTTTATAATATTGCTACTAGTAGCGTATTCAAAATTGTTACACGAATAATTATAAGGAGTGCCTTATTATAAGTAGTACTATAAATTAAAGATGAGGTGAATGTATATAGCAAGGTTCCAAGAGAGAAGACCCTGTGGGTTGTCTGTGGTCAACCGGGCAAGCAATTGCATTGAGTTTGTTAAGAAAACCAATTAAGATTAATTAAACCATAATCTGGTTACCAATGCACGTGAGGTACAACTCGTTTGCACGTGTTTAACAGCTCAATGCCTCAGACAGCCAGGTTGTTCACTTCATTCTCTAATCCTCCACTGCATGCGCTGTAAGAACTTGAGGAGAGCTTCCGCACAAGTCTTTCCTCGCCTCTATTAATGCGAGCTTTAGTAAACAAAAATACGCTAGCCGCTTATATAATTGTTGTTAATTTACGCAAACGCTGTTTTTTTTATAGTTCCTTTATTTAATTTGTACCCGTTAGATCATGAATTAGTTTGTCGAAGAGTGTGAGATGCGCGCATATTGTCTATAATACTCCATTTGAATTCAAATTATCTTAATATTTTTTTAATCGTCTAAAGATTTTCATTAAAAAAAAAAAAGCATGAAAAAAATTCAAGAATTACAACAATAAAAACGAAAGCGAAAAGATACAAAAGAAGTCTAGAGGAGGCCGGTGCCATCCACCTAACTACACCGAGAGGGAACACCAATCTTCAAGGCCAAAGGTCTAACACAACACTCACAAATCGAGACCTCAAAGATCGCCAAGGAAGCACTGTAAGCGAGGATCAAAACATAGAACAAGTAATTTAAAATAATTTTTCCATATTCCATCCAAACAACGATTTCCTATATCAAAACATATCTTAAAATTATGTAACATATTCTATCTATCTATCAATTAATTTTTGTATCACCGGGTCTAATTAGTCGGTAAACATTTTTTATGAACTTCATATTCTGAACATTAAGGCTCCGTTCAAATGAACAAACACAGCAAGTGGCCTATGCAGTATGAAAAGAATAAAATTGTACTTTTAAAAAGTATTTTATATGTGACGGAATGTTTTTCTCATCTTTAAAAGTAAGTGAATTTTTATTCACCTATCAAAACTGAAACACGTTCATCAAATTGTACTCAACACAGAATATTTAATTACATGTCGGATATATCCACGTCTCTTCCTGGTGACATTTTATAAGTGAAAGTACCTTTGTTCTACAAAACACCGAATTTCAGACCGTACCTTGTATTTGCAGGTCTTGTCTCAACATAAATAGAATAACACAAATTCTCAACATTTTTCTTTACTTGCCTTATACCGTTATACGAGTATATTGCAATTTGCAATTTTGCATGATGCTTAATTAATTGGCATATTGTGTTATGTATTTTAACCGAGCAGAGGATCAAACCTTGATTTTCCATAGAATCTTGTCGGTCAAATTGATATCAATCACCAAAAGTTGAAGTATAGTAGTCTGAACGAGGTTATATCCTACGAATGTTCACTAGTGGCCGCATGGATATTTTATTACGAAACCATACTCAATCCGTACCACATAACTATACCCGATTTCATTATCTCAAAAAAAATCCCATTGCTATTTGCAGATAACGGGAGAGAAAACGATGCTAAATCTAAGCGTACAATGGTCTTAATTAACCCCAATCAAGAGGTCATTCTCTTAACCTTTTCAAGCTCAAACTTACACATAGACTATTGGAAAATGTCTGGAAAAATAAAGTACTGAAGATGAGAATGTTATTAGATTATCGTATAGAGGCCAAAATGAAAGGCATGAATGTTTGTGAGGTCTAAAGAAAAGCAGCAAAAGCTCTGGATCAACCATTCAGAACATAACAAATGTTTCCGCCTCAGCTTAAAGAAAGATTAGAGGCTCTTCTCCATTAGAGTAGACGACCCAGACCAACTTAATTGACAAGGAAAGCAGAAGAAAGCGTAGCAGAATTTGTGGAGCATAACTGTAACTGTTTCAAGGGACTTGACATAGGTGTTAACGTATAGGTTCACTCAACCCTTGATTTTTGGAAACAGAGCACTTAACAGCTTTTATTTAGTTTTACATATTCTAATACAATAACTATTTCACAGCTGTAGTTGTTGTCTTGTGCAGGAAGTTGATTTATACATGAGAATTATCGAATTACAAGAAGGCTTAAAGAAGGAAAAAGACTTGTTCAAGGACTCTAAAAGGAATTTAAGTCATAGAAGGAAAAGTAGTCTTTGAAGAGAAAGTCGATTCCTTCTAGAAGATTATTACCAATTCATGTCCAAATTCATCAACACGTGTTTCCTGATAGAAGTCGATCAAGGCTTTCCACCTCTATATAAGCAAGGCATCGACAGACAGAAGAACATGACACGGAGAGCAAAGCATTCGAGTTTCACAGAGTTATAGGTTTTATTGTTTAGTTCGTTGTGTATTTTACACTAGTTTATATTCTAAACTTTTCTAACAACGTATTGAAGGTAGAATAGATAGAGGAGTATTCTATATCATCTTATAGGTGACTAGTGTTGTTTTACTAAGATAGAGATTGAGAGTATACATCGTTGTATGAACAAGTTCTTTCTTAGTTGATTTTCTACCTTAACTGGGCATCAAGCAAGGTTACAAAGCTGTTTGAAAAGTTTCAAACACATGTTCTTATTTATATTCCGCTGTGCTTTAACTTCTATATATTATATGTGTTTGTTAATCTGCAGGTTGTTGTCGATACCTGTAGAGGTTGACGTAGGTGTTTACTGAACCCCGTAGTCAATCTTGGTTACTGGCTGAGGTAATTTGTATCTAAAGCAAGTTATATCGATCCTACATTCTTTCAACTGGCATCTAGAGCTTGTTACTTTTTTCTAAGTAATTGTTTTAGGTACATAAGATGGATTCAGCCAATCCAAACCTTGGAAGGTTACCCGGGTTACCCGTACTTGACGGAGCTAACTATGGTTACTGGCAATTAAGGTTGTGTACATATCTTAAGTCTTTGGATGCAGGTGTTTGGAGAGCTTGTTAGGTAGCTTTTGTGCCTCCCATGAAGGAAAAAGATAAGAACAATGACGTGCTGCCAAAGGAGCTCAAAGACTACACTGAGGAGGAGAAAACAAATGCTACTAACAATAAAAAGGCTCTTAATGTTATTTTTTCTTGGATTGATATGCATATGTTTAAACTGGTGCAGAATTGTGCCAATGCTCAATCAACTTGGGAAACTCTTCAAAGCCACTGTGAAGGTGACACCAGGGGCGGCTCTAGATTTTAAGGGCCCTGTTCGATCTCGTATGATAGGCCCAAAAAACAATGTTATAACAAAAAAAAAGAAAAAAAGAATGAAATGAAAAAAGGGGACAAAAATTGTTAACATCAGGAATTGAACCAGAGACATTTCAAATAGAATTACACTTAGACTAGCTTTTCGACCAACTAAGCCAATGCAATTTTTAATTCTTTTTCATAAAAGTACATATATATATATATATATATATATATATATATATATATATATATATACATATATATATATATATATATATATATATATATATATATATATATATATATATATATATATATATATATATATTATATATATATATATATATATATATATATATATATATATATATATATATATATATATATATATATATATATATACATATATATATATATATATATATATATATATAATAAGTATAAATAAAATTTGAGGCCCTTAATTTCTGGAGGCCCTGTGCAGTCGGGCTGACCGCACGGGCCTTCAGCCGGCCCTGGGTGACACGATTGTGAAGGGAACCAGAATCAGGCTTTTGCATAGCAGGTTTGAACTTCTTCATATGGAGGAAGATGAGGATATAGGTACTTACTTCACCAAAATTTTGGATATTGCTAATGAATCTCATAACCTTGGTGAACCCATGGCAAGCAAAATCCTGGTAAACAAAGCCCTTAGATCCTTACCTCCTAGGTTTGATATCAAGGTATCTGCTATTGAAGAAAATCGTAATTTAGCAACGATGAGCTTAGACACTCTAATGAACATCTTGAAAAATTATGAACTTCATCTCCAATCTCAAGAAGAAACTTATGGTAGACAATCCAATGTTTTTAAAGTTTCTGACATTGCCAGTGATAAGGAGATAGATATTAATGATTTTGATCCAGAACATTCCAAAGCCTACATCATCCAAAAGTTTCATGCCTTGATTAAGAAACTGTTCAAATAGAACAATGCCAAACACAAATACAAGTCTGACAGCTCCACATCCAAATGGTAAACATCAATAAGAACATTTTACTTTTAAATGGTAAAAATTCTATTAAATGAACAAGAACATAAGCGATGTTCGATGGAACTTACAAGTCGTACAAACAATCACAACCCAAAGTGACAAGCAAAAGAGAAAGATAAAAAAACACAACAGTGAAGGAGGGCTCTCTGGCCGTGCCAGAGGGGCTCAGCAAGAACTAGATACAGTAATAGTAATGATTAATGATAAGTGAGACGCCTAACCACCCAGAATAAATAAATAAATAAATAAATAAAACGACACACCATAACATCTATGAAGTAAAGATGGCCAAAGAAGCAAGCTCAAGGAAGTTTGGAAGATCACATTTTAGCAACAATTTACATTTTGTTCGGAATGTTTGCCGTATGTGACGACTTTGAATTTTGTCGGATTCTGTTGGTTTGTAATTTGCTAAAGACTTGTTTTTATTAATCTAAGTTCCTATTTTCAAAAAAAAAAAAATGCAAATTCCGGCCTGGTCATATATACTCTTACATTTTTGATCAACAAAAAATAAGTGACAAGTAATTTAAAATATGACCATAATAAAATGTTAGTAACAACATTTAGTATTTCTTTCTGGTTCAGTAATATTATTGTAATAATGTTCTCCCGAATTTGGAGCATATATACCTACCATACGCAACAATAATTTGCTTTTTGATTTGTGATAGATCGATCTTGTTACCGTTGCTTTATTCCAAATGGTCATTGTTAAATATCTATCGTAATTCGTAATTCACAAATGTTCTTGCGCATTTAAAAGTTACTATACACCCGGGCCTTTTTATATTATATTTGCTATATAATTTCATTCATGATTGTTCATATGAAGTGTATATTAAATTTAGGGCAAATTACATTTGGTACCCCTGCTATTTTTCGCTATTACAAATTAGTCCATCTATATTTTTTATTACGTAATCCTCCCCTGCTATATAAACGTAATTAAAGATTAACCAACGACTTTGACTTTCGGCGCTCTAACCCTTGGAAATGACATTTTCGCCCTTGCCGGAATTTCTAATTCTGAATTAATCCAAACAATATGAAGTTTCATTTATTACACATTTACCCAAATGTTTTAATATTTATAATATTGACACAAAATATTTAGAAATTAACACACATAATTTAACTATAATTCAAAATAGTCCACAAAACTATTTGTAAACAAGCCCTTAGAAAAAGTGAAATCAAATTTAGTCCCAAATTATTATGAATTAAAAAAAATGAGAAAACAATAAAACAAAATGAAAAAAAACTAAAAATAAATAAATAAATTAATAAAAAAATACAGTTGCTCCGATTTGCTGAGATTGGAGCAGAGCAATCGGAAAATCGGAGTAGCTTTGCTCTCTCCGATTCTCCGATCAAAATCGGAGCAAAGCTCTGCTCCGATCTGCAGATCGGAGCAGACAACTGCTCCGTTCAAGATCGGAGCAGCAAGCTCTGCTCCGATCTGCAGATCGAAGCAGACAGCTGCTCCGTTCAAGATCGGAGCAGCAAGCTCTGCTCCGATCAGAGCGGAGAAGAGCTCTGCTCCGATCTGCAAATCGGAGCAGACAGCTGCTCCGTTCAAGATCGGAGCAGCAAGCTCTGCTCCGATCTGCAAATCGGAGCAGACAACTGCTCCGTTCAAGATCGGAGCAGCAAGCTCTGCTCCGATCAGAGCGGAGCAGAGCTCTGCTCCGATCTGCAAATCAGAGCAGACATCTGCTCCGATCTGCAGCAGATCGGAGCCGAGCTCTGCTTCGCTCCGATTTGCAGATCGGAGAAGCTCAGATCGGAGCAGAGCTTCTCCGATCTACAAATCGGGTCAGAGCTCTGCTCTCTTTTTTGAAATTGAAAAGAGAAAGAGGAAAAGAGGAAAATAGAAAAAATAAAAAAGATTTTGATGGTAAAAAGGAAAAAGAAAAATAGAAAAAAGAAAGTGAAAAAGACTGTAATTTAGACATAAGGGCGTGTTTGGTTGTTAAGTTTTGAGGAGAGAGAGGGCGCCGGAGTCAATGCCGGACGGTGACTTGGGTTTATTTGTAATTTTCCATGATAGTTGGGTTAGGATGCAAAGTCGCTGTTTAGTGGGGGTACCAAACATAATTATGTCTTAAATTTAAGAACTACAAGTACTACTACTAGAGTTTAAAAGAGTAAAAATCCTATAAAAAAAGTACCATAAGTAGGCTTGTGCATGGTGCGGATCGGATCAAATCCGATCCGAATTTCAGATTAATCCGATCCGAAAATGCTGGATTTGCTCGATCCGAAATTCGATCTGAAGTTTCGGATCGGATTTCGGATTAATCCAAAAATAATCGGATCGTTTCGGATTAATCAAAAAATAATTCGAAAATTATTAAAAAAACAATATCATTGGCCGGAGACGACCAGAGACACCGGAGAGGGAGACCATGGTCAGATCTAGCTCGATCTTTCCTCACGCAGTTACCGCCCAAAGACCCACCACCGGCATCTTCCATCACCACCCAATCACCACAAAGCTTCTCCGTCGTCCTCCGCCGGCTACCCCCAACTACTCCTCCAAGCTACGACGTATCCAATAACCAGAGAGGGAGACCGGAGACGACCAGAGACACCGGAGACGACCAGAGACACCGGAGAGGGAGACCAGAGACACCGGAGACGACCTCAACTTCAAACCATCGCCACTTGAGACCAAAAAACGATTCAAAATGTCAATGAGGAAGATTCAAAACGATTCAAAAACGAAATCGGCAGATTAGGAAGATGAATTGATGATGTTAGGTTAGTGTGAATGAGAGAAGATAAGGCAAAAGGGGAAAACGGGAGAAGGGAGGCAGAGGAAATGAGGGGTTAGGTTTCTGGAAGGTATTTATATTAGGTCATTTAGGTGGTTAATTTAGTAAAAAAAAATTAATAATTACTTGATCGGATCGGATTAATCCGATAATCCGCGAATTTTAATCCGATCCGAAAACCGAAAATGGCAAATCTAGTGATCCGCAATCCGAACCGAAATTACCGGATCGGATTGGTTCGGATCGGTTTTGCGGATTTTCGGATCGGTTTTTCGGTTTCGATTTTTATGCACAACCCTAACCATAAGTTTCTTACTCCGTCCATTTTGTACCATAAGTTTGTTACTCCTACATTTTGTTCTGTAAGTTCACAAAAAATCTAATTTTTGTATTTCGGACCAAATCTAGCCCGATGAACTAATATTATGGTAAATTGAATTTGATTCACCCCCAATTCGTTATGAACTCGCGAATTAGTGATAATTTTTCACTATTTCACCGGCATTATTAAAATATCCACAACAAAAAAAGATTCGACTTTGTTGTAATTGTGGAGCATACCCATTTGTATGACATATCGGTGCAAACAAACAAATAAAATGGATCCGATTTTTTCAATGTATGCCATGCATGAAAACAAAATGGATTGATTGCTGCTCTCCTTGTTCTAGGTTCTAATTATTTGTGAAAATCAATTGGGGTGTGCTAAATTTTTAATTAGAGTTATGTGTAAGATAAATGTTCAATTTGTTTTTTAAAACGATGTGTCATACAAGTGGGTATGTTCAACAATTACGTTGTTTGCTTTTAAAAAATTTTGATTTTATTTATTTATAGGCGAATTAGTGAAGAATTATCACAAATTCGCGAGTTCATAGGGATTTGGGGTGAATCAAATTCAAATTTTCCATAATATTAGTTCGTCGGGCTAGATTTGGCCCGATGTACAAAAATTAATTTTTTTGTGAACTTACATGATAAAATGTGAGAGTAACAAACTTACGGTACAAAATGGACGGAGTAGGAAACTTATTATACATTTTGGAGGATTTTTCCGTTTTAAATAAGAGTAAATTAAACGCCTAGGTCGCTTTAAAGATCTAGCCTATACAAGTATACAACAATATATATATCTTTATTTTTACGTTCCGATTATCAAATGATTGAGCCCACTTCTCCACATGATTATCGTGATAACTAAATAAAGCTCGTGCCTTTAATAATTGCAATTCTAGAGCTAAATTTTCTAGATACACAACCTAATGTTTATCTCCCAAATATAAGACTTGGACTTAGGCCTGCCAATTTTGGTCCCAAATATAACCTAATGTTTATCTCCCAAGTTGGACTCATCTAGACCAGTATTTTCGTGAATTTGAATTCATCTTGAATCCATTGAAGACCAAATCTTCAATCCGGATCGACGTTTTCTTCTATTTTGAGTATTTCTTAATTGAGTGATAATTTGGGAAGCAGGTATGAACTGCTCTTGCCTCTAAGGTGCACAATAATCTACTACGTACAGTTATAACTCCATTACTATAGACTTTAGTAAACAGGTGCAGATGAAGGGTAATTGTTGATGACAAAAGAAGCAAGAATTGCGTGATTTCTACAATGTAATCCGTGAGACGTGACGATCATATCATATAATGCAGTCAAACTTCAAAGTATGGGCAAAATCCAAATGATATGGATCTTGTATATTTAATCACAACTTAGTCAAAATTTGTTAGCAGTGATGGCACTTAAAGCATGCGCAAGCAAAGTTTACACCACACCGACCAAACAAAAAATGAGAAGAGGAAAAACAATTAAAAAAAATGAGTTCATGATGCTATGATAATCGAGAAGTGCTCAAATGAAGTTAAAAAGTTACGAATAAAGATTGATTCTATGCACTACCCTCCCTCCCTTTACCTCTTGAAAAAAGCCGAAATTATCTTATTGGGGGTTGAAAAATAATTCAGTCAGGCCAGGCATAGCAAGTTTAAGAAATGAAGATGGACATAAATCGACGTCAGGAAGAAAAATTCGGAGTTTTCAGTAACTAACTTTATTCATCAAACGTAAAAAAACCTAATCTATATCTTAGAGACAGTCAAACTTATTCACAAATATTGACAAACCACAAATACTAATAAACGATAAAATCCTAACAGATATGAATTAATCACATTAGATGGGGATGAAAAACCCCAACATACGCGATCCCAATCTTGAAAACGAAGCTAATTTAAGTCTTCATGATATTCGGCCAAAATATCCTTTTTCGTGGCTTGTTGAAAGGTAGGTCCAGATAAAGAAAAAAGTTATATTAAGATTAGTTGCTAGCGAGTACGTACTACTAGTTCACCGTTATCCAAAATTTACAAATTAGCCTACGGGGTTAAATGAAATAATCAAGTCAAGGTAATATAGGCTATCGATAATCCCAAGTTGATGCACCTCTAATTAATTAGTGTGAACAGATAGACACACCTTTCATAATATTTTATTATTTTACGGATTAGTACTAGACAAAGTACTAGCTAGCAGAACATAAAATATGTTTTTATAAAGTTAAAAATTGGAATATTCTGTCTTTGTGCTTGAGTACATTACATGTCACGGGCAAAAGGCAAAGCTATGTCTTTGCCTATACATAATTAAATGATTAAAATGACTAGTTTAGTCGTTAATCCATAGTTTTTGATTCGTCTAATGAATGGATTAGCTGCATTGATGATAAACTAATGTTTCCTAGCTGCAGGTTTGACATGTTATCTAGCTTGAAACTGTCCGGCAATTCCGATCCTTGAGCCCTGTGCTTTCTATTTTTAAATTGTACTCCTACAACAGATTCTATTTACAAATTTTGCATATTAGATTCTATGAGTGAAATGGGAGCACCATAAATTTTACTAATCAAATCCATGTCACTTAAAAGTTAAAAGGGATAGAGTGATTAGGTACGTGAAGAGTTCCATACGTAAAATTAGATTTTAATTATTTTTTTAAGGCAAGATAATTTATCAAGCGAACCATTACAAAACGTGTTAAATGAAATCCTACGAGGGAACAAATTAATTTTATCCGAGTATATATTACGTAATTACGATAAACAGAAGTTAAATGAATTTCGGGGGCGTATTCACAATTAATCAAAACATTTGGGCCATTATGAAATTATAGAAATTTTCATAAACTCTGCTGCAAAACGAACGATCAGAATTAGGTTGCGAAAATGGGGATCTCCTCCGTCACCGGCGAAAATGGCGATTTGCTTTTTTATCTTCAACCTTATCTTTATACCAATCCAACATCCCAACAGTCTCGGTCTTTTGTTATTAAGGTATTCTCCAGAAATCGTCTTCTCTTAGGGACTTTTATTGCAACTCAATCGATGCTGAGATTGTCATATTTTTTGTGTTAATTGTTGATTAATTAACAATTGCTTTTTAATTTTCAGTTGGTTAATTCTATATTTCTATTGCTTATTCGAATACATGAACTGATTCTCGTTTTATTCGAATGCAATTGTGAACACAACAGGTATTGTAATTTCTCATTCAATACACCGCCAATTGTACGGTACTGATCGTGGCATACGTTCTATTATTATACATTAGTGTTTTTATTTATTGTGTTAGTCATTAGAACGCATTCATGGAATTATTTAGCAACACCGTACATGATTACAGGTGTTTAGAGCTGTTATTATGAAGACATGAAGAAAAAAAAGAGTAGCTGAGTGAGACTTTATTGTGTGATTACCACAGGCAGAATGCAGTTGGCCAGTTGGTAATGATTCATGTCTGTCGATCTACGTTATACTTTCATCTTTGCATGACTATGGTTGTTACTTTCTTAACAAAATGAAATCGTTTGTTTTTCTTCAGATATAAGCGTTGCGAGGACTTCAACACTTATGCACATTGGATGAGCTTTGATGATGCTCGTTGCGTCAGCAATTTCACCACTCAACCTATAAGGCCATGAGGTAGACCGTAGACTGTATTAATCATACAGTTGCTATTATACATCTAAGCATTTTTTTTCGTGAAGATCTTATCACTACATTGTTTTCACATGTCATATGAGAAAATGTAACTTTTAACTAATGTTCGGAGAAACAACGGGATAAATCTCTCTGTCTTGTACTGCCTTACTTCGTATCATATTGTCTCATTTCAAATTCTTTAACTAGTATTGTTTTTGTTCTGTTTGTTTACATTACTATTTTCTATTTTGTTTCTCTGTTGGTTGCATTTGGCTGCTTCATGTTAGTTGTTTATGGTCCAAACATTGTGGTCTTTAACGTATAAAAGAGTTTTTTCTTTCTTTCTTTTTTTTTTTTTTTTGCCTTCTTCCTGAGTTCCTGTTGTGCTTATAAGTTATAATACATTTTGACATACCTGTCATTTAGGCAAAATTCATACCTCAGTGTGTAAATACTGTTGAGTCAATGAGGCATCATGTGTTGCATTCTACCTCAAATTTAGTCAGTTATTTACAGTCTCATCGTTTTCTTCTTGCTTTTTAAGATTGTTTCGTGTTCTTGGTTTCATTCATTTATGGAGTTTCATAGGTTAAGTACTTAGTGTGTTGCTTCTCGTTCGTATTGTATCTAATATCTATCACCAAGAGAGATCTTGACCCCCTTGTTCTAAGTATTACATATCTTGTGGTTGTTCTTGTTCGGGCTGTTTTAAGGTTAACTGATGTTCTGTATTTGGGTGGTTTTGTGGACTTTGATGAATTGGTTAGTGAAAGTCTTGTTTTAGTTAGAAGTAGTTTGATATCCATTATATTCTAGTAATGAGGTGTTGGATTATGGTGAAATAGGTGATATGTGGCAAACAACTGAATGATTATCCAATTCTTGAGACCGCAAGTACAAATAGCCACTTTGTGTTTGCACTTTGCAGCTCTCTACCAAGACTAGTGAAACCCTCTTGAAGTAAGCTAAGCAGGATTATCGTTTGCTGTTCTCTGATATTTGGTTTCATGTGTCCTGTTTCGATTAGATATAACTATAAGACGATGTCTTTATTTATCTAATGTGCCGTGCAGTTTGTTCATGTTCAGTCGGTGTTATTGTCACCAATAACAACCTTTTCGCCACCATGAACATATTAAATGGCCATAATTATATATAATTGTGTTAGTTTGCATCGATGTTTCTCTGTTCTGCTTCGCTTAGTAGTCTCTCAATTTGTCAAAGCTTCTAACAAACGTAAGTACGTACCCCATGCCTATGATGATGTTTTGTTGATATGACTATGAATTCAAGGCTGGGCCCATGGAATTAATAAACTTACTGTATTACTTATCTTAATTAAGATCCCACATCGTGAAATTAAGTAAATACAATCAGGTATATATATCACTACCCATCAACTAGCTATTGCCCTAGTGGTTCGGGGCACGGGACAATTAGAGTTAGGACGCCCATTACCTGACTACAAGTGCAAATTAACATGCGAGGTTCTTAAGTTCCTACTCCAAATTGTCCCGTTTTTTATTTTTTAATTTAATTTAATTTTTTCTTCTTTTCCGATATATTATAATTATATATTTTTATCACCTCAATTACCATCTTGCCAAATAAGTTTTGTCAATTTAATTAGTTTTCGGGTAAATCAATGCTCATGATTCTATCAACAACTACGGACATTGTTGATTTATCTAGTCGCCTATTCCACCCCATAAACCATTGTGGGAGATTCACCTCCTCATGGAGCACAATACCGGCATTGTCCGACTCCATGACGTGTTTGGGGACGTCATATGACTCATATAACTGATGTTGGGGTTTTTATCATTTTGTAAGAGAGTCGTATGCATATAAATAGTATCTGCATTTTATTAATCGCATGCTTATTATCACCGCTTAGTAATATCTTTCGTACTATTGAATTCTATACACGGAAAAATTAGCGCACAAACTGATATATGTTATACAGAATTAATAGAGAACCAAAATATCAAGAATTATAAGAATAAGAATGAACCAACAAGGTCATTATTAATGAACTCACTATATTAAGCTGGCAGACCACAGGCGATGAATAATACTCTAATACAGTACTTACTACCGTAGAACCCAAATCTTAATTGAATAATCAACCCTCCGAAAGATCATGTTTGTTGAAAAATTGTAATTTAAAATCCATTGTTTACCATATACATACAAATTACAAATACAATTCAAGAAATGATGCGAGCGCGTAAAGTTTGTTGGTAAGGGAGTAAACTCTTGCAATTCTGGCCCATATGTTAATCCTTCATCTATACACGCTTGTTCTGTTGGATCATTTGGGGAGCTAGAGGCTAGAGCCAATTGTAGCCCATCACTTTTAAGTTTTAACCCATTTAAGGCCCACTAAGACAAGAGACATTTCCCCCCAAAAAAAAAAAAGAAAAAAAGAAGACAAGAGACATTTTCTCAAGGACCATTCGGACCGTTCTATAATTGCCCACCTCAATTCGATTAGGCATACTCTCTGTGTGTACCCAAAACACAATGTACTAAAACTCCTATACAATGTACTTACCGAGTGGCCTAATCGAATTAAGTTGTCCAACCTTATTGTGAAATTAGTAGATACAAACTTGTATAAACTGAATTGAACTTTATTCAATGAAGAAGGTTGAGTACAAGATACATTGCTCTTAGCAAGAGAAAGAATTAGAGAGAAAGGAAAAATACAGAAAAGAAAAGTCAATAACCTAAAGTACAGATTCTGCTATTTTAATTAGATAAACAAGGACAGTGTTTCTGTGAAGCACGACTTCATAATTAAGTTGTTACAACTTAAGTTGTAATTTTGCATATTAGTCCCTGAAGTCTTCATAAAGTACCACCGCCACACTGCTACTTCTTGTTGTTTGATTGTGCTTGGATGTCCATCATGTTTAATTGTCTCTACAACTTCAGCCTGGATGTTCATCATGTTGCTTATCTTTACACCCCCCCTCAATCGCAACATGGATGTTCATCATGTTGAGATTGCCAAGAAACTTGTGGAACAACACACCAGTCAAAGGTTTTGTCAATATATCTGCAATCTGATAGTCTGTCTTAATGTGAAACAACTTGATCACATTAGACTTGATTTTATCTCTTATAAGATGACAATCTAGTTCAATGTGTTTAGTGCGTTGATGTTGAACAGGATTGTGTGCAAGATAATATGCAGACATGCTATCAGTATATAATAAAGCAGGTTGCGGATGAGCAATCTTAAAATCATCAAGGATATAGAGTAACCACTGAATCTCACAAGTGGTTGTTGCTGCAGACCTATATTCTGCTTCTGCGCTGCTTCTGCTTACAACTTGCTGTTTCTTTGCTTTCCAAGAGACAAGGGAGTCCCCTAGAAAAACTGCATAACCAGTGATTCTCCTTCTTGTATCTTTACAACCAGCCCAGTCAGAATCTGAATATGCTTTAAGATGTAACTGAGAAGAAGAGTTATAGAAAACACCCAAACCAGGTGCATTCTTTAAGTACCTTAATACTCTGTGAGCTAGTTCTAGATGAATATGTGTAGGCTTAGACATGAACTGACTCAATAGTTGTACAACAAAAGAAATATCAGGTCTGGTAATAGACAAATAAAGTAATTTACCTACTAGACTCCTATAAGATTGTATGTCATGTAACAGCTTACCATCATCTTTACCTATTCGCTGTTTGGAGTCCATAGGAGTAGGAGCTGGTTTACATTCAAGAAAACCTGTATCATTTAGTATGTCAAGAACATATTTTCTTTGACTGATAACTATACCTTCTTTGGATCTTGCAACTTCCAATCCAAGAATGTATTTCAAATCACCCAAGTCCTTAATAGTGAACTCTTCATGGAGATAGCTTTTTACAACATTAATTTCTTCCATTGAGTTCCCTGCAAGAATAATATCATCTACATACACTAAAAGAATAGTGATAGTAGTATCAGTAGACTTGGTGAACAAAGAGATGTCAGCTAGAGACTGTTTATAACCAAAATTAGTAAGAGCAGCAGTGAGTTTATTAAACCATTGCCTTGAGGCTTGCTTTAAGCCATATAAACTCTTGATTAATCTACATACTCTTGTATCATCAGGTTTACAATAACCTAAAGGAGGTTTCATATAAACTTCTTCATCCAAGTCGCCATGTAAAAAAGCATTATTAACATCGAGTTGCTTTAAGAACCAATTATTAACAGAAGCAACAACTAAAAGTAACTTGGGTATAGGCCTGTAATTCATATATTCTTCCCAAAGAGTTTTAAAACCATTATAGTACACAGTAACCGACCTGTTACCCTGTGTATAGTTGTTTAAAGCCTTCTCTAACTGCAACACGCGGGTTCCATCTGTCTTTGTGTAACGCGCCTTCAAATCATCCCACACTTCCTTAGCAGACTCCAAATACATCAAAGAACTACGAATCTCCTTAGAAACACCATTCATCAACCAAGATAACGCTAAACAATTCGCACGCTCCCAAGCAGTTTTATCAACTTCATCAGCATCATTAGCAGGTTTAGTCAAAACTCCATTGATAAAACCCACCTTGTTCTTAATTATTAACTGATTCTTGAAGTTAAAACTCCATCCTGCATAATCTGTCCCGTCAAAGAGATCATTGACAATTCGAGTACCTACTCCATCACCAGGATGGATGAAATAGGGAGAAGCAGAATCCTCGGTCGGATTTAAACGAGCAGCAGTATTAACCATGATTTTAGGGTTTTCCAACAAGAAACAATAAGTGAGTTGCACGAGCGGAAACATGATCGAATACCAAACCGAATCAGCACGATTCGAACTCTGATACCATGTGAAATTAGTAGATACAAACTTGTATAAACTGAATTGAACTTTATTCAATGAAGAAGGTTGAGTACAAGATACATTGCTCTTAGCAAGAGAAATAATTAGAGAGAAAGGAAAAATACAGAAAAGAAAAGTCAATAACCTAAAGTACAGATTCTGCTATTTAAATTAGATAAACAAGGACGGTGTTTCTGTGAAGCACGACTTCATAATTAAGTTGTTACAACTTAAGTTGTAATTTTGCATATTAGTCCCTGAAGTCTTCATAAAGTACCACCGCAACAGTGCTACTTCTTGTTGTTTGATTGTGCTTGGATGTCCATCATGTTTAATTGTCTCTACAACTTCAGCCTGGATGTTCATCATGTTGCTTATCTTTACACTTATACCCAGATATCAATTTAGTGCATTTTCTAACTGAATTATAAAAAACTATAGGTTTATCCGTAATCAAAGACAAAATAGAAAATACAATTGAGAATTAAGAGATTGGTTGATGTGTTTGTGTGTACGCCGTGTTGGTATGAAGTAAAATTTAAAGTGCATTAATACTTACTCCATCCCAAAACAGTTGCACTATTTATTTTTGGGCACATAAAATAAGAAAACGAGTTAAATATTGAGTTATATTGATAGTGGAGGTTGATTTTACTTTATTAAAATTATTATAACCTTTTTAAATATAGCAAATAAATGAAATGACGCAACTCTAACGAAATAGTAATATGGTGTAGGTGTTCTAATGCAGTGGGAGGGAGTATGCTAACAACAACAGGAGCACATTTTACAGGTTTCTTCGATGGATCATCACCCACCATCCAGTGTCCTATCCATCACATATTCACATGAAAACTCTTGCTGCCATACAAAATGTTGTGAGTAGTAGCTTTCACGAGATTAGTCACTCACTGGAAGACAAGAAAGAAACTGCAAATGTACACACAAAAATGATTTTGAAAGAAAACGGAATAATTATCACAAAGGACAAGTGTATAATTTTCAAACAAAGGCATCATCTAGTATATCATGCGTTTAACCGATCCAAGCATCATCCACAGTTATTCCACACCCATCTCCCAAAAACTACATGTGGGTAAAATCCCTTGAATTATCTCAATCACAAAGTCCCTCAATTAAACTACTTTCTTCCTCTTTACCTAGCTGCATCTCCCATATAAAAACCCATGGGCCATGACTATCAATAAGCCGATAAACTTTAAAAGTGAAGTTATTTGAATTATATATTTCAATCAAATAAAATACAATTTAGGCTTAATGTGCGGTCAAACACAAGCCTAGCCTATTGAAATGTAAGAATTAATTACTAATAAAATGCAGAGAATCCAAGTGACAAAGAATGCACGGAAGTAGATTGAAGTGAGAGAAAACAAAATCATCCCATAAGATGACATCATCAGATAATAGTAATAAAGAAAGCAACCTACTATTTATTCTCCTTTCCCGCCTGAAAAGAGACAAAGCTGATACATCATCAGAACCAAAATACTTATTATCACAAGAAAGACCAAAAACACCTCAGTAGTAAAATGGATGATTCCACCACCGCCCCCGAGACCGACTTACAGCCAGTAACCCCGGCGGGCCGCCTCTTCCTTCAGCCGCTAACCGACCAAATAATCAACTGCGCCATTTCCTGCCACAACCAATTCGACATCTCCACCCTCCGCACCCAACTCCAATCCTCCTTATTCGTCACCCAACCCCGTTTCCGCAGCCTCATCGTTCGCGACCCTTCCACCGGGCGCGAATTCTGGCGCCAAACTCAAGTCAACGTTGACCGCCACCTCATCATCCGTCACCACCCCCTCCCCGCCAGCGATGACCCCGTCAACGACTACATCGCTGATTTAACCGTGTCTTCGCCTCTCCCGTTCGACAAGCCTTTGTGGGAGATTCATGTTCTCGTGGCGCACAACACTGCCGTTGTTCGGCTTCATCACGCGCTTGGGGACGGCGTTTCGCTGATGTCGGGGCTTCTGTCGTTCTGCAGGAGAGTCGGGGACCCGGAGGAGGCGCCGGTGGCGGGAGGGGTGGAGGCGAGGAGGAGGAGGAGGAGGTGGAGTTTGAGGGTGGTGTGGTATACGTTGGTTTACGTTTTCGAGTTTTTGTTGAGGTTGATGTGGAGGAGGGATGAGAGGACGGTGTTGAGTGGCGGAGACGGGGTGGAGCTGTGGCCGAGGAGGTTGGCCACCGCGAGGTTTCGGATCGAGGATATGAAGATTGTTAAGGGAGCTGTTCCTGGTGCGGTAAGGACTTGAATAGTTTCATTTCGTTTAAATTTTCGAATCTTTCCTGGATTTATCGAGTTTGAGTTGGTGCTTGGCAGACGAGTAGAACAAAATGGGATTAGGCCACTTTAGATGAAGTAGCATTTTGCGATGACACTAGCTCATGTAATGTAATGTGTTGTATTGATGTTCTTTGATGTGCTTCTTGGACTGCATTAATTAGTTTCATTTCATTTAAACGTTCGAATGTGTGAAATCGATAAATTTAGTGATACAAATCTAGCTAGCGCAAAATATCTGTTTGTTGATTAAGGAACTAGATTTTGAGTGTATTAATTAGGTGTCTTTGTATTGTTCTTTGTGGATTTATCGAGTTCAGACGTCTATGTGCAATTGAATGGTGCTTGGCAGATCAGTCAGTAGAACTGAATGGAATTAGGCCAATTTAGATGAAGTGGCATCCTGCGATAAAATTGCATGTAATGTGTTGGCGTCATGTTCTTTGATGTGGTTCTTGATCAAATTAGTAGCTTCGAACTATGGAAAAGGATTGTCATCTGGACTGCGTTAGTCTTGCTTTTGAGTGTATCATGATATGCTTGAATAGATATTGATGCAAATGAAACGATTCTGATCATGGTTGATGGATATTTGCAGACCATCAATGATGTTCTATTTGGGGTGCTTTCCAGTGGTCTTTCAAGATACTTGGAGCTTAGATCATCTGAAGGTAATCAGTCTTAGTTTTCTACCTGTAATGATTAATGGTAGATTGATTTTCAGGTTATTATCACCATGCTATGTACTGAACTGGATGAACTGATTCATCTAGCTATACGAGAGGGACTTCAACTCACAGGCGTGGCGCTTATGAGTTTAAGAAGAGAAGCTGGTCCCCAGGTCCATATTTGAGTCAAAATAATAAAATACTACTAAACTTATTTTTGTTCATTTCAATTTCATTTCCAAGTTGAAGTAAGTCTGCTGTTCAATTCAGGATACATCGAAGCTGATGAATGGCAATTCTGGAACAAGGTGGGGCAACCAAATTGGGATTGTTTTGTTACCTATTTATTATCACAGACTTAGTTCTGATCCACTCCAATTTGTGAAACGAGCAAAGGAAATGATGGACAGGAAAAAGCTTTCGCTTGAAGGCCTCTGCTCATACAAAGTAGGGAACTTGATCATGTCTGTTTTTGGTCCAAAGGTGAAGTTTCGGGTACAAAATTATTAACAGGATAATAGCTTGTTTGTTTCATGTAAAATGAGCTAACTTGATCTAACATGTACTTCTGTAGCTTGCTAGTGTTGCCAATCACCGCATTCTTTGCAACACAAGCTTTACAATCTCAAACATTATCGGTCCTCGGGAAGAGATGACCTTTGCAGGCAACCCAGTGAAGCACCTGACAACAACTTCAAGCGGCCTGCCTCATGTAAAATTCTTGAGTGACACGGTTTGTTTTTTGTTACCTTTTGTCAAGCAATTTATTGAATATATTCATGCTGTATTCAGGCGATCACGATGCATATGGTCAGCTATGCTGGAGAGGCCAATCTGCAAATCCTTGTGGCGAAAGACATAATTCCGGACCCGAAAGTTGTAGCCCATTGTCTCGAAGATGCTTTACTTGAGTTGAAGTTAGCTGCAGAATCTGCAAGAAATTAAAATCTTAGTTAAAGACTAGTGTTGAATGATCTTGAAACTGGATTCTTTACTGCTAGCAGCTAGCTAGCCACAATAGAAGACTAGCTAGTGATTTGTATTGTTTTGGTAGGTTACTGGTTTCACTGGTCTTCAAAGGAGAAATATCAAAATACTACTTATGTGTAGTATATATGAATGGATAGAGCACATACCAGCAATTGCCAATAACCTTTCAGTACTATGTGAATTTGAATAGCTATAATCAGCAGCGGAAGAGATGAGTATACTAGATGGTGTTGAAACTCAAATGATCAAAATGTACGAAGAAGATGATATGAATGAAGAATGGGAGTGGACAGCTTTCAAGGGAAGCCGAAAAGTACAGAATCAAGACCTGCTAGTAAGTAATAACATGCTTTTGAATGTTCAACTTGTTATGTGATTTAGGAAAAAGGTACCCAGACCTGTAGATTTGTTAGAGGTCATTGATTTTGATTCAGTTTTGGACAAGTATAATAGCAATGGTGAAGCTACAGAAGGAATTTCTGTTCTAGAATGCGATTTTGATCGCCCTGTTTTCTGCTGGGAAAGTTGACTAGCTAGGTATGCTTGAGCTGATTTTAGTATCTTGGAATGTGCTATCTTACGCTTCTGGTATCTTACTCGTACACTCCATTGTGCTTTTCTGATGTTATTATTGTTAATTAATAAATTTTCTTTATGTTTTTGTTGATGAATTCGTTGTGGTTATATCAGCCACAAAATTCTGAATCTTATAGATATAGTCCCACATAATGTTAAACTTTTAATTTACTGCTTCCAATCTTCCCAATAAATTAGTGTTTAAGAAATCCTATAAATATGCTATTGCATTCTCACTTGGAGTAGCATCCCAAAAGTTTCACAAACAAAACAAAGATATCCTTGCAAATGGCAAGGCTTTCAGCTGTTTTTGGCTTCAGTTTGTGTGGTTTCTTTTTGCCTCAGGTACTAAATATGTTTACTTTACCTGTATCTTTCCTGTCTAAATACACAATCACTTACTGGTATACTAAATTACTCAAGTAAGTACTCAATGAATTACGGCCTTGTAAAAAAAAATGGAATGACAGAAGCAAAAATGTGTGCAATTTAGTGATTGTTAACTATAGCCCCAAAAGTTCACAGAAGCAAAATTATAGCAAATGGCAGAGACTGCAATTTGTGGTTTGTTTGTCTCAACTCAGGTATAGTAGTAGTATGCTTGACAGTTTCTTTCTGGGTTAAATACACAATTGCTTACTGAAAACACCAAACTAAGAACAAGAATTGCTTACTGCAATTTCTGGTACACACTATAGTCAGAATTACTTAATGAAAACACCAAACTAAGAACAAGATACCTAGTTTATTGCAAGAAAACACCAAAATAAGACCAGGAACAAATGAACAATATATATATAACCTCTCCGTGGCAACTTCGATTTAGTTGCTACCCCAGCAGAAGAAGTAATACAACTCCAAGGAACCAAAGAGAATGACCTATGCTTAGTCATGACATTTATGAATATTTGAGAAAAATGAGATAGTTTTCATCAGTCCTCAACCTGTCTTGCATATCTTTTCTAGAATAGGATCACTGCTGGAGAATATGGAAGCAATCAGGCAGTCAGGCAGCAATTCATGTTCATACAGTACCAAGTCTTCAAATCTGACAGAGACCGAAGACTCCAAAACCAGTTCAGCACAAAACACAGACTTTCTAAATTGGATACAGTAGTACCAAGTTACTGAATGCATTCTCGCAAACTTTCAATAGGGTATCTATTATGGCAACCAAGTTATAAGGATTACTATGCAGTATCGGGTACATGGATAGGATTACATGAAGCGCACTCTTAGTGTTGCATCTGACCAATTAATCTTGGTGCACGTGTTGCTAAACTAGATTGATCTTCGATTAAGTATCATTACAGCAGCTAAAAATGCACTTCACAGAAAATAACACTTTTCTCAAACCAATTTATGTCCAGCAAGTGAAGAAAAAGATAGCAAGTACTCCCTCCGTCCCGGTGAGAAGCCTACGTTTGATTTTTGCACGGCTTTTAATGAGAGTTTTTGTTTGATAGTAATTTATTAATATAGAATGGAATGTGGGTTAATATTTAAATGGTAGTGGTGGGGAAAAGAATTAAAGTAAAGTGTGAATGTGGGGACAATGATTAAATTAATATAAATGGTATGTGGGGTAGCTTCCAAAAATAGAAATTAGAAATGTAAAGAATTGATTGGGACGGCCCAAAAAGAAATACGTAAAGAAAGAAATGAGCGGGATGAGTAGTACTCAACTTCTTGACTCTGAGAAGAAATGAATTCATACATAACAACATTCAGTTTCACCGGTTGAGCTTCTAGCAGATTCTAACAATATACAATTGAGTCGCCTGAATTTATTAGGGGCAAGATGAGTGCATGATGTAACACAGACACAGTCATGGCGAAGCATTCAAGGATGATTAATTTGACATATGAAAAAACACAGAAAAATATCACAACAGTTCAGGAATAATGTACAAAGCATTTTGCCAACAAGGGAGAAAAAAAGCTACTATGGACTTGCACGAATTGAACAATGAAACGTTAGCTCAGAATGAAAGCTTCACTATTGAAGCTACAAAATGAAGTTTATATTTATCTCATAAGCCCAATAATAAAAGAATAGCGCAACTAATAACTTGTTCAAGACTTCAAGTGATCCAGGTACCAAAACAGCTGGTTGCTAGCTCTAACATTTGTTAGAGCCATAATTTGCCAGTGGCAACAGTCAATTACTATGAAAACTCCAAGTGCTTCATGTTAGGAGCAACAAATTTGTAAGTTGTAAAACTCTGTTGTATCAATCATTTTGGTTCATAATAAAGGACGGGAAAACTGCAAACTAAAACCAACACACACAATATGTCACAGATTTGAATGTTAAAATGCTAGTAACTTGCAGCATGATGAATTTGCTCTCGGATTCCGGTAATAAATGAGCTACAAGCACCATGAGGTTAAATGTAAAGAATGACATGGAAAAGTAACAAATCCACCCTCTATTTCAAAATCCAAAACATTCTATTCTGATCCAATAATCCATTGGGGGTCCATGCAGCCCAAGGCCCTAAGCAACAAACTAAGAGAAGTTCAAAGAAAGCTGAGAATGAAAATGAAGTTCCTATAATACATAGTATATCTCTTGAGGAGCAATAATAATAAGAGTATACATACTGTAACTAATACCTTGCCGTTCAAGTGATCCTGGTCCTCAATCAACTAACTGGGAGCTCCCACTACTATTACAGCCATCAGTATCATCTCAATGTGTTTTTTAAACCGGCTGTGCCATTTCTAGTTTTCCACTCTGAACAGTCTTGGGCTAGTTCATTTATATTAGGAGCCACAAATTTCTGAAAGAACATTTCATCTGTTATGACGGCAAGTGTTGGAAGACCTGGCCATTTATCAATTAGACCCTTCCTTTCCAAAGCCTTCAAAACCTCCAGGCGTGGTTTATACCTCTTTTCAACACTGTACATAAGTGATACAGGGCATTTAACAACACAAGACATGTGATACTTGCCAGTCTCAAGTAGAACCTGTATTACCTCCTTTATTTTACGTGTGGATAAACTAATTGCCACTGGTGCAGTCCTAAACACTCTCAAAATGTCATCTTCTGTAAATCGCAAATCCTTAAAGCTCTTAAGTTTGAGCTTCAAAGTCTCACTAACAGCTTTAACAGCATGAATGAACATCTTGGAAGTCCTATCGACACCCATCTCATCGACTTTATGAACACATGTTCTCATATTTTCTGGACTTATCAATAAGAGACGAGGATTGGTATATATAAGGGTATTAATCTGGTCAAGTTGTACACCACAAGTCTTGAGGAATTGAATATTTGGCAAAACAGTCTTCTCTGGATCTGCAAATAACAATACGTTGCATTTCTTGACGAGTCTAATAACACTGTCATTTGATCCCAACAAGCGCATGTAGACAGAGACTCTCTGGTTTACAACGCAAAAGAGTGAAATCACGTCCAATTATTTCAGTTGCCTCAGCTGGAGAGAAGCCCAAATCTTGAATTTAGGCTTAACACTCATATCAGGAGAGGTCGAAAGCAACTGAGTGTGATTCTTAACGATTTTTTCCAAATGGGAAATGGAAAAGCCAGTTTGTTTAAGGAATGGGAGGAATATATCATCTTATCAGTTACCTAATAGTTATATGTGATTTTACCTTATTTTATTTGATAGTTTGGCCACAATAATTTTGTCACCTTAATTATCAGTCACCTACATTATATGGTGATTTCACTTTTATCTAACCGTTGCATGGTGAATGTCATTAAGATGACTGGTTTGAGAAGATAATTTGTATAGTTTATTAAAAATAAGTTGACTATCATTTACCAATCACCTTATCAGTTTTTAATTAGCTACCAGTCAACTTGTTATATCAGTCCGTTTTACCATACATACACTAAACTAGGAGAGAAAAATGTGTATGATGCAATTTTGGCTCCCAAATTCTGCAAACAAAATGCACTTTACTTAATGGCGTTGTTGTTGTTGTCCTCGATCGATCTATGTCAACCTAGTTTTGTACCCCCTCCATCTAATAAAACATTACCCACTAGGATAATCACACGTTTAAGGAGGAAAAATAAAGTAATGAAATTAATGATAAAGTTAGTGGGGATGTTATTTTTTAATTGGAAAGTAGGTGTTAAAGTGAAATGTAGTGGTAAAGTTGTGCTCTTGTCGTAAGAAAAAGAAGAAAATATTTTTAATATGTGGGGTTGCTCTTTTTTTTCTTTTAAGAAATGAGTACAGTTTTGTGCTACACTTATAAAATTAAAGTAGATAAAATTTTGTGTGATGTAAATTATTTTGGATTAGTTATGTCTTATTCTTGTAGCATGCATTGGACCTGGCCTGATTTAGTTTTGTGCAATCTATTAGTTTCTAAATGACTTATCAGTCTTTAGTATGATTAAAAAGTAGTTTCTAAATGGCTTATTAGTCTTTAGTATGATTAAAAAGTTCCCTTGTCTTGGATTAGTTTTTGATAGTTGAAATGGAGAAGCTTTTGAAAAGAGCCATACTTCTCAAAAGGAAAATGTGAGTCAAATGTGTCAAATGTGGGAAAGTATTGTTCAAAGCATGTGTATGATGTCTCTTGTTAATATTTTTGTGATTCCTTGGGTAAAAAACAATTCTTTTTAGTGCGGTAAAAGCAAGTAGTGTAACAAGGTTTGAGCCGGTGTTGTTCTTCCTAGTATAAAACGTGCAATTTTGGGGAAGGTAGTGTTGTTCTTCCTCGTACTTAAAGTGCAATTTTGGGAAAGGTACTTACCACCACTTGAGTGCGTGGTGGTGGTGTGGTTAGCCTTTATATTTAAGATGTATCTTCAGTTAAACGGCCCAATAAAAGTTTTTGTCATGGTTTTAACTTTTAAAACCTCTGTCCCATTTGAAATTATCCATTTTGACTTTTTTCGGTCAACAGTTTCCAACTTTGACCCATCATTACTCATAAACTATAATTATTAAATATTTAATAAAATTATATTATGAAAATTTAGGTTTATATTTTCATAATATGATTTCGTCAAATGATTTACCATTATAGTTTAAGAGTAATCGGAATTCAAAGTTGAAAACTGTTGACCGAAAAAAAGTCAAAATGGGTAAATTAAAGTGGGACGGAGGGGGGAGTAAGTGTGTGTCACATAGTACTTGCTGATTTCTACTATTAGCTGATATTCTATTAGTTTGCTCCTGAAGAATCTGCATTCAGTTCAAACTGTTTAGATCCCTATTGTGCTTTATTTAAGCAAGTTTGTGTGAACTAATCTAAAACTTTGAAGCATAAAGTAACACTACTCATTTTGTTTTGCAGGTGTTCCACATACTACATACAATTCTACTAGAATATCTCATACTGAATACCGATTTGCAGGGAAAGATGATATAGCAGCAAAATACTTTTTCCCCTTCAGAACCAAATCTCTAATGTGTCTCAAGTGGAACCACTTTCTTTGCAATATCATGGCTGGTTTATTAAGCTGCACAAGCTAAGACCTCTACTTAACAGCACCGAATTCTATCAACAGGAGACCTACGTACGTTATGAACAATTCATGGACATTGTATACATTCTGATAAACTCTGCTAGAAGAATGCAATCACAGTAATAAAACTGCCATGAAAAGTAGACTCGATATCCGCTGCCACTTATTGAACCTGCCATCAGATTTATCTTGGCTGGTTTGGTTGTAGCCTGGTGATAAAGTTGGAGTAACAGTTGCCTGAGGCAGTTCACAAGCTCCAAATGTCATGTTTTCCTGCAAAGGTCAATCATATTCACGGTTAAAACTTCTACCACCACAAGTCCATATGTCAAGCTGTCAACTACTCTATATGTTAGTGAACCCTACAAATGAGGATTGGGAGTAGACAGTCAACATGGCCTGCATGCTCTAAAGCGAGAACCTTTATGAATTTACGGGAAGTAGTACAATGGTTTGAGCTTCGAATCGATAAGCAGATAGGGAATTTGTGCATAAGAAAGCATATTGTGACAGAGTATGTAGACAGATTTGTGTTTTGAATTGCTGACCTTGCAAGCTGATATGCTGTTGCAGCCACAAACTAATTGACCATTTGCCATATCCACTGCTTCAGCTGCTCCTCCACCATCGCTTCTCTGCAAGATTTACATCCCAGAAGTTAATATCCGAGTGCAGTTACAATGGAAGGACAATTGGATTTACTTATTGATTTGCGTGAAAATATCCTAAATTTCCAAGGCAAGATACCTTGTAAAAGTCAACTGCGATGAAATTAGGCCATCTCCCACCGGCTGCTTGATGACATGTGTTGATCATGCTTATCAATGGTGCAGAATTGTGTTTGCAAGCAGTTGCAAAGTCAGGATTATCACGAAAATAGTTCACCAGAACTAGGGAATTTGATGTTGCATTCATAGCCGGTGATTCTGCACGGTTAGGACATGATCCAGCAACCATACCACCATTACCATCTGCAAGTTTATGTCCCCACAGAGATAAATTATGAGCTTTATTCTGCAGAGTCAAACAGACCAGTCATTTGGTGAAGAATTGACTTACATTGATTCTCAACAAAATGTCTCCAATTATAAGCAATCCCTTCTGAAGTTTCCTTGTGAGCTTTGGAAGTGAATACTACTAAACGGTGATTTTGTCGTATCATATCATCAACAGTTGGCCAATTTCCACCATTCACTGGCATTCGAGATACAGGCAATGAAAAATTCCTCAAGCCAGCAGCAGTAAACAACTTCGTCAGGCCATTTGGGGATGTAACATAATCTTCAATGATTATGGTTACAATCTCATTTGGGTTTGCCAGAAGAAACGCTTGGACCTCTTTCAAAACATTAATCGCAGGTTGCTGACAAGCAGAATTTAGTAGATTAGTTGTCCAGAAATTCACACTGTATATTATTACAATTTGATGGCTAATATACTTACAAAAGCTGTGTAGTTCAAGCACTGTCCGCCAAACGAGTGGCATAACCAAATATCATTCTCAAAGTCATACATATCAAGCATCAACCCTCTAACACCACTCTGCAGTGAGTTGACAGAAATAATCAAGGTTACTCAAAAACTTATTAACTACTATTGTACTAGTAAACAGTCTAGGTATTAAATTATAACATAACCTTGTAAACTTGCAGTAAACTTATTCCCATTTCACAGCATGAGATGTGCACCAAAATGAGGTTTCATATGACGTTACAATAACACTTGTAGAGATTTAAAGCATTCAAAAGTGTTTTATAGGCCATGATAGTGTCCTGCGAAAGATCTCATACATGACAAGTGTCCATGGATTCTTGTAACTGACATAATGAGCTTACTGCATACAGAATTACCTACTCTAGTAAAGAAAACTGAGTTTCAACAAGTTAGAAACATTCCATCCCACATAGCCCATCAGAAATCATGAAGGTAATATTAATATGTTTGCTTTTTATTCGAGTAATAAAATATAGCATGTGCAACCTATCAGCAAACACAGAGTACCATTTCTTCACATAGTATATACTAGTACGACATTGCCACGCTGTGGTGCAAACATGGTCACTGAGCAAATATATTTATGATTTTTCTACCAAACAGCTGCTAAGTTGTTTATCAGGTCAACATATACTTAATGACTTTGGAATAATTAATCATGTGCATTAATCATCATTGAGGAAAAAAGGAAGAGAGACAAAAGTCCATGACAACTGCAATTCTAACCACCCCGAAATAATACTTTATGCTTTCAACACAGCATGCATTCCCATTAACAGAGCGTACATATCCATCTTAAAGTGCAGATATGAGGGCAAAATATCAAACACTTACATTGAGCTGATCAGTAATAGAGTCTTGCTGATTCTCCGGAGATAGAATAACGCTGCCTGTCGCTGATTTGGCCCTTAATCTAGCAAATGAATTGTGTGTCGTCAACCATGAGTACCGGTTATATGGCAAGCCTCTCACCTGAAAACAGTCACAGCATATCAAATTACCAAATAGGAAACACACACTTACTGCAAATCGTATAACAAAAGTATACATACTCCATTTTCCAGAATGTGTATATGCCAATAGTGTCAAATCCAACTTCACATAATCTTTCACCTCAAACTCGATTTTATCTCCATAATATACGCAAAACATACCAAACTATTTGCAACGTTCCATATTTGATTATTCGGCCTCTGAATCGTACTATAAGACCGTCTGCGTAATCTTCTAACCAATTCCATTTTGTAAAATGCATTTCACCCACCCCACAAACACACACACACAACCTTTCACCCAAAACTTGACCTCATCTCCTCATCATACACCAAGCATACAAAATTACTTTCATATTTTTCTCATTTCATAGTCCTTACCATACACAGCTCAGATTATAACACAGTCAAAATCTCATGATTAAATCACTTCACAAAATGCTAAACGCATAAGAATCTGATAGTACTGAGCGAAATCGCGTGTAACCTTAGACAAAGGATTGATCGGCTGTACACGAGTGCACCGTGGCCTGACATTCCCATTCGCAACGCAAGTCTGGCAATGCAGCCCTGCCTCACAATTCTTATTCGCCACACACGTTTCCCCTAGCTTCAGAAAACCATTAAAAACCGTTTCAGTAAACTATGATATATACAAATCAAATCTACAGAGAGACGGTTGCAATTTACACAAAACAACAACGAATTGAGCTACAATGAGAAGCGAAACAAGCTCAACAGGTTACCTTATTAGCAGCAGAACAGGTAAACATCAGAATCGAAGCTACCAGAAGCAGTGAAAATCGAAAATCCATGCCTTCCTTGACCTAAATTTCGCAGCGAAAAGCGGTTAAATAAGGAAATTGTGAAATCGTGAAGTGTACTCGAAGTATGATCGGAACTGCGAAATGCGTGTAGATCTCCACTTACGTGATGTACAGAGCTCTGCTTGCGTGTGAAATGTGAAGAGCTTTGTGATTTAATGCCGAATTTCGAGTGATTGATTGGAAGTTCAAACGGAGACGACAGGTTTCTCTCTCTAGAAACGGATTTCAGACTTTTAGAGAGAGAGAGAGAGTGAGCGCTACTAATGGTTTTCTGTTGGCTGCTGCGTATTTATATCTTGTGACCTTGACCATTTGTTGACTCGCGCTTAAACTTTATTGAAACTTGTTTTCAATTTTTGTCTTCGGCTTTATTAATTTCTTAATCCATACCTTTCGAGAAAGGCTGCTCTTCTTAAAATATCCTCCCTTTTTCAAAATATTCTCAACTTTTGATTATAGGGAATAAGTAAACTAATTTGAATTTGTAGGTTAGTGGTAAACTGTATTATACAATACACTACTACTGAGATCAATAGGGTTTAACTTGTATAAATATATCTCGTTAATGGAATGACATATATACATATATAGTTGACTTAATCAATCATGTACCAATTTATTCGTGATTAAAGCTACTTGATCATACCTTTTTTACAAGGATTGTAGTTGCACTCCCATATCTTGCTTAATTTTTCATTTTTAATAATATTAAAGACTTTGGCGATACGGAGTAAAATAGGTACTCAAGTGAAAGAGTGGAGTATCCGTACTTCAAGCCTCTATGGAAGAGGTGAACTACCCTCAAGTTGATCGCTTCTATCTACGTTATGAAGCTTAGTTAACAGTCTCTATTGGGGGTGGGAGTGGGAAGTGGTTTGTAGTGATTACTCCCTAACATTAACATTTGAAACAGTTTTTTTTTTTTTTTTAAAATACTTAAGTAGCTTAGTTCATCAAAATAGTAGATTAATTAGACATCATTGATCTAAAAGATAGCTCTTTCATTGCCATCATTATCATTAGTTAGAACGGGCTAAATATATATAAATATATATTTGAGTGTGGTGGTAGAAAAAGATCGAACATTAGTGATATAAAATCTTAGTAATTTTAGTACAAAAGGAAAAAAACCATTAAAACATCTAGCATAACATAGAACTTGAGGTGACATAGTAAGTGAGAAAAAAATGCACTTGCAAGGTTTATATTACACGAAATTGCAAAAGATTTACAGACACCCATTAAATGTTAAGGAAGAGATTACTCTTGACCACCTTCGACTTAATATGTACCTCCTAAATTTTGTCTTTGTCTCTGTTCTTCGGTGTAATTCGTCACGTGAGAGCTAGCAGCCTATAGCTAGTAGTCGGGCGTGGACAGGGTGCCTGTGCCCAGTTGTAAATAAATAACATATCGATAACGTGAACTTGGATTGAGGCATATTGCAACAAAATGCAACATATAAAGGAATTTTTGCAAGTGAAAAGAAAAGGAAAAAAGAAATTCACTAGTAGCATTAATACAATTAGGTGATATCGACACGCTACTGGACATGTACATGAAGGAATTATTATTAATTCCGTTAAAAATGTTCTTTCACATAACAACCAAGTAGGTGCATGGGATAAATAAACTAAGCAATTTGCAACTAATGTTCTTTCTAAACCTAATATTTGATTTTTTACAGAGTTATAATAGTATTTTGCAATTTTTGTTAATGTATATAGAGCTTCAGGTTTTCTAATAGTGAAGTGAAAAAGAAAGTAATTAGTCCAAGTTCAAATCTTACACACCTTGAAAAGCAAAGCGCGATAATAAGATATTAAGAAGATTAAAAAGAGTAAGATTGTGCGCCCAAGCAATATAATGTTCCTTTGACCACTGAAGATGGCCCATATAAAGCTTTCTCCATACTGTGTGTAAACTGGTCTTGTTTGCTTAAGCCTTAAGGTACACTTAGTAATTAATTAGTGTGTTTGTGATAGGTTAAGTTATTTAAATTATCATGTAATTTAGTTCGGCAAATCTAACTATATCCTATTCCTAAACTATACCATTTATGACTCCATATAAATCTATATCAACCTTATGTCTCACCAGAATTCGAATCTCCAACCTCTTCTTCCTACTCCATCAACCAAACCACCTTATAACAATATATCTTACATCACTTGTTAAAATGATAAGATTAGTGAACTTATATACTTCGACTTTATATCTTATGTTTGACATTTGTTAATTATGAACTTAATTTACGATTGATGTTCGACATTCTATCTATCGGATATGATCAATTTAATCACTTTGTATGTACATTGCGGGTAGTCATGTGATCAGTTTAGAATTTAGACTACAGTTATGGGCTTTGGTGCATGATAAAGTGAAAGGGATACAAGTGGGGAAGAAAACGAAATAACAACGATCGAAAACAGTGTGAATGAAAATGGGATGGATTGATTCTCCAAATCCAGAAAAGAACAAAACCGGTTATGATAAAATTTAATTTAATAAAATAAGAGAAGATGAAGTGATCTGATATTTACTCTGAAATGAGTCCAAGGTATCAAAGAAGAAGAACTAGTCCAACTCACGGGTATGCCTGTTTGTTTTTATGGATGGTTAATTGACAATATTCGTATTCATCAACACGATTATGACTCCGTCCGGGATCGAACCTTGCACATCAACTTCATTGCTTCAGTTTCACACCACTGCATCACCTTATGCCTCCCTACACTCAACCACGAATAGTATTTGTCGAGAGCATGAGCAAATCTAAATAATTTTGGTTTGCATGTTCTCTAGAGGTAATATAGAAAAATAAGGTAATTTTGTTCGACTCAACAAACAAGGAACATCAAAGAAACATGTCTGCATGGTGACATTGGACAACTAGAAAGTAAAATAATCGAAACAGTCTCACAGTCTCATAATAGTAGTAACTGACTGTTTTTATGGACGAGTCATTTCATATGAAAACAAAGGGAAAAACTCATATGATCAAATTCACAAAATATACAACACCTTCCCTTTCAATTATTGTGTCGATCGTATCGGG
>CM051455.1:134526571-134716811 GCA_028274465.1 Plantago ovata
ATTTTATTTTTATAACATTTTATACCTTTTTAAGAATTTTTTATAATTATTTAACTAATAAATATTGAATTAGATATTAAATTGTTATATATTGGATAGTTTAGATAGTAAAGTATAACATTTTAAACTTTAGGTAGGAAAGTGTAAGTTGGATAATAGTTTGGGTATGAAGTGTATTTTTCCTTAGATAAAAGCTAAAACGACAACTAATTGGAGATGTTTTAAACCCTAAAACGTCAATTATAAAAGAGCCTTAGTTAGTTTTTATATTAAATAAATTTAATTTTTTAACTTAATTCAGTTCATATACTTTTAAGCCAAAAAAAACATAGAATAGAACTATATAGAAGAAGTAATAATTAAAAGAGAAATGCGGTGTTAGAATTAGAAAATCCAGAGTAGGCATTGAGTTGAAATCAAGAGTCTAACCTAAAATGAACACCAAGTTGAATCTAGTCTTCTTTGTACATGTTGCACAGTTGCAGCCTTCCAGTTTTACAATGAGTTGAAATCAAGAGTCTAACCCAACATTTTACAATGACATGGTCCCCACAAATCACAATAAATGCTGGATAATTGTGACTGACTTGTGAGTGAGAGTTACAAAAAAGGAGAACAACTGTTTGTCTTGTTAATCACATTCATTTAATTATTTGTGTGTGTGATCAAACTTAAAAACTGTTTGTGTGGAATTTATCACAAACAAACAAGCTTTATCATTATCAATCAATGCTGCTACTAGTACAGTTTATTACTAAAAAAATAAGGAAGAAGTGAAGTACAGTAGTCCACAAGCTAGTCAAAACTCAAAACCCCACCCCCCCTTCCCTCTACTGGGATTTCTTCTTCTTCTTCTTCTTCTTCAATGGAAGTACAGATGTCATGGGCATTTATGTCTGTACTGGTGTTTCTACAAATGCTACTTGGTTTAACAACAATGGCTTCTGCTGCTGCTGCTGCTGGTAATTAAACACCCCTTTTCTTGGTCTTGATTTCTTTTATCAGTATTTTTTTTTGGGTTTCTTGTAATGTGGTTCTTCATAAAGTTTGGTGATTTCTTCTGGACTATTTGGGTTTCTACATTGTTTTTTCTTTTTTTGTCTTTTTGCTGTATATTGTGAATCTTGCAATTGGGTTGTTGTGAATTTGTGGAAGAAGAGTGCCTCTATAACAATGTGGTAATGCAAGTTTATTGAGAGGACTTAGACATGGGTGCCATTAACTATATAGGTCACTAACATTGCAAGGCATTTTCTTGATGCTTGAGATTGTGTTTAAAATCCCTAATTCTGTTCCAAAAGTGATTGTCAGGTGTGTTTGTTTTCAATTTGTGTTATAATCCCAGTATGGATCTTCTAACTGTCAATGTGCTCACACTCATAAGGTGTAAATTGTAACACTCAAACACATGTTCTTTAATTAGTGAGTGGCAATCATATGCAGCTAAGCTATGGCCTCTTCCTCAGTAAGGTTTAGATATTTGTTTCTTTCGCAAAACATCAGGAATGGGGATTAACGTCTCGTAGATCTTCTTCATTGTCTCATCTTATGTTGCTTAGTCAGTTAGTCCTCAGATGTTTTAACCTTTGCCACATGAAAATGTATAGCTAATTTACTCGCTTCTACCCCACTGAGTGCCAAAGTGATGCTTGTACAGTTGGTGGCTTTCTTCACTTTGTTTACATGCACGAGTTTACGGGGAGGGCAGAGGAGTATGACCAGTTCATAATTTTAAATACTGCATCCCTTTTCTATATTTGTGTTTCTGAGGATTTATTAGTGTCTGTTTGCAAATGCTTCCATCATCTATGTGAAAGAAGTGATTGCGAGAATCACCTAAAACGGTTTTTTTTAGCTTCTTTTAAGCTGGATAGAACTGATAGAAGCAGAACCAGTTTTTTTGCACTATATTATGCTTATGCCATAAAAATGCTAAACTCAGTTTTAACAATCACTTGTAAATACCCACTTAGTTTTGGAGAGGAGAAGATGGAATCTATCTTTGTAAACCACAAAATCCATGGTTTTACCAGAAATAACATAGTAACTGTTGGAAACTCTCTAGAGAAACGAACTGTAATGAAATCTTACATTTTGTTTGTTTCATCATCTCTTTGCAGATTGCCCATTAGACTTGAGCAGGTCTAATCTTACACTGGCTGCATCACTGTGCTCCAATCGAGAAGAGAGAGCAAAGTGTTGCCGTTACATTAACACTTTAATTGCCATTTCAGTCTCCCAGTACGCAAATGCGACGAGTAATTTGGGAGTGACATCTGATTTATCTGACATTTGCCTCAATTCCATATCTAGAACTTTTGATCTCTACGGAGTATCAAGAAATGCAACGGCTTCCTGCGGTTTTGGGACAAAAATCATAGTAAACTATGAATGTCAAGGTCGATCAACTGTCAACCAGATGCTGCAGTCTCCTAAATTTAGTAATGTTACTGAAAATTGCAAAGCGCCACTTTCTGGAGGCAATCCTTGTCGAAAGTGCTTAAACGCTGGTATCTTGTATCTACGGAACTTATTAGGGCCAGTCAATAATGTGACACTAAGTACTTGTAGGGATGCAACCTTTACTGCTCTTGCAAGCCAAGTTGATTATATGGAGGTTATTGACATAGCAAGCTGCTTTTTCGGGGTTCAAGA
This sequence comes from Plantago ovata, assembly GCA_028274465.1. NCBI lineage: Eukaryota > Viridiplantae > Streptophyta > Magnoliopsida > Lamiales > Plantaginaceae > Plantago > Plantago ovata. The sequence continues at coordinate 134,529,227 of CM051455.1, forward strand.
GCTGTTTACTCCTCCAGGTATATTAGTTGATAAAGCATACCATCCCTATGTTTTGCCTTCATATGAGAGTAGTTAACTTGCATTTTTTATACATGAGATTTGGGAGGCTGTTCATCGATTGGCTGCAGTTTTTCAATTTCAATTTTACTTTTGACTTTATAATGTTCAAGTATGAGGGATCCCGTATCATCTAGACTGTCATCCTGGACTCATTATTTAACAAGACCTTCTAAGGGGACGGGATCTCGAATTTAACATTATGTCATTTTGTGATTTCCGTACCTTAGTAGATCTTTTTGGAATGAATAATAATGAATGAGCTGAATCTAATTATAACAGGGCGTCATCTCAGTAACTTTTTATGCGTATCTCAGGGTCAAATCTTCAGCCTCCTGTTGCTGAGAGCCCAACTCAGCTTTCATTGAGTGCTCCTGCAATTGGAAATCACCGTTCTCATCATCTCACAGTGATCGTAGGAATTGGTCTTGCAGTCTCAGCATTTGCTATTGCAATGTTGCCAGTCTTGACTGTCCTCATCCGTAGGAAAAAGAGAGAGCTTGATGATACTGATGAAAATCACGAGACACCCAGAAAAAGCATTCCTCTTCCTACAAGGAAATTTCAAGATGGTAATTTCTTGTTTCTTCTCAAGTTTATTGCTGAACGAATTTTTTATCATTATGGTCTATACTACACCCGCCTTGAGTTCATGCACAAATAATTGTCAGGGAAGTTAAGATGGATATCCTAATTTATTGTTTCCTGCAAATTCCGTGAAGGTCCGCCCTGTATGTTCAGAAAATTTAATTACAAAGAGACAAAGAAGGCTACAAAAGACTTTAGCACTGTTATTGGTGAAGGAGGATTTGGGATTGTGTACAAAGCTGAGTTTCAGGATGGTCTAGTCGCTGCAGTGAAGCGGATGAGCAAAGTTTCGGAGCAGGCTGAAGAAGACTTCTGCCGAGAACTAGAGCTCCTTGCTCGATTGCACCATCGGCATCTAGTTTCTCTGAGGGGTTTCTGTATTGAAAAGCATGAAAGGTAACTAGTATTTCCTTATTTCCGTCAGATATGAGCTTTTCTCAGAATCGGAGTATAATTTGTTTTATTACAGGTTTCTAATCTATGAATTTATGGCGAATGGAAGCTTGAAAGATCATCTTCACAGTATGTCTCATTGTTTATTTTTTTCTTTCTAATTTACATTTTCATCTCCGCTCAAAGCGAAAGGGCATCTCATTTAGTAATTATCTGAGTTTGTATGATCAGCACCAGGTAGAACTCCTTTGAGCTGGCGTACGAGAATTCAAATTGCAATCGATGTTGCTAATGCACTGGTAAAGTTTGAGGGTTATAAACGTTTTTTAAAGTCCATCTCTGTCTTCTAATGAATATGATCCAAGAGTATGATACTGTCAATTTCTTGTGCAGGAATACCTTCATTTCTATTGCGACCCTCCTTTATGCCATAGAGACATCAAATCGAGCAATATTTTACTGGACGAACATTTTGTAGCAAAGGTGATGGGCAAATAGTTATTATCGATAAGAATTGTTACAAACTTCGTTGTACTCTCCGAATCTGAAAGACATTGTCATTCAGGTTGCTGATTTTGGCCTAACACATGCTTCAAAAGATGGCTCCATATGTTTTGAACCTGTTAACACAGAAATACGGGGAACTCCAGGTTTGTACTTCGTAGCAGTCTTCATATGCACCCTTCGACTTCAGTTTCCTGTTTAGAGAGAAAGTTTCCAACCAGGCTTGTAAATGTGATTGTCATCATGTTTTCAATTTCGTGCAAAATGTCAGGCGTGGAAACTAGAGATTCACGCACAATGCTGATTTCGTGCATAAAACGATACTAGTTTTTTGTCTGTCAATCATTCTCACATCGAGCTTAGACATGACAATTCATGTTAAAAAATCCTAAATGAGTGTTTTCCAACTGATTGGTTTGATCATTTCAACTTCAAATGAAACTATACTCTGGGACAATAATAGTTCAAATCTGTTTTCCAGGGTATATGGATCCGGAGTACGTGATAACGCATGAGCTCACAGAAAAGAGCGATATTTACAGTTATGGAATTGTTCTGCTAGAGCTGATAACCGGAAGACGAGCTATTCAAGATAACAAGAACCTGGTTGAGTGGTCTCAATCATATTTGACCCCAGAATCAAGAATCACCGAGCTTGTAGACCCAAATCTTAGTGATACTTTCGACCTTGACCAACTTCAAACCGCTGTGACAATAGTGAGATGGTGTACTCAGAGAGAAGGAAGAGACAGGCCTTCGATTAAGCAAGTTATAAGGCTTTTGTACGAAAGTTGTGATCCATTGCTCAGTGGCTTTGTTGAAGCTGTTGAAGATGAAGAATTTGAAGAAAATGGAAGTAGGGTCAGGAAAAGCAGAGGGAAGAACATGTACAGTGGGGATCCTCGGTGTCTAGCTTCGTCTTCAAGCACAAATCGATCATATTGCAGCCGGAGCTTCCTTCTTGAATCTGGCTCACCCTGGTCACCTAATGATATGCCATCTTTCTGAAGGCTATAAGCCCTCTTGAGCAAGGCAAATTCATGTTCAAGAGTTGAGATTCTGGTGGTGCCTTTTGATAGTTTCCACTCCTCGTGACGAAATTAAACGCAATTTCTTATTTATTGGTTGAGTTTAGATAGAAAAGGCTCGAGAGTTTAGATGACACATTTGTCAAGAGCTTAAAGAACTGTAAACCTTTTGATGATGCCTTTATTTATAAACAAGCATCACTCTGTACAATTTATTTGTCTAAGAAAATTAAAACTGATATAATAGTCACAAATGCATTGTCAAAGCTCATCTATCCTGGAACCAAATCCACACCAGGTTACACAATAACAAACATTAAGCAGAAAATTCAGCACATGAGAAGAATCTTGCAGAAACCTTATTACCCTTTGCACTTGGCTCCCCACAAGATGCAGCTCACTCCCTCACCAAGTGAAGAATCTGCAGAAACTAGCTTTGACATTAAGAAAGGGAAACAACCTTCGTCATGGAGGATCTTTTGCCATGTCTTCTCCAACTTGTCCATACAGAGCATAGGGCATCACATGTGAACTGCATTGCTAAAAATTGCAGTCAAGTACACAAGGATATGGGAGGGAAAAGTGCATCGGTCCCTCATGCTACAGACACATTCCATGGGTAATGAATGACTTCACTAGACCTTGGATCACAAGAAGCTTTATAAATCTGGTCATCAGAAGCCAAAACTTTTCTTTGGTAACAAATGTTCAATAGCAAGTCATGGATCTTTCTTCTCCATAGCAATCTGCAGGACAAAATGAGTTACTTCAAGTGAAAGAAAACAATTTGCTTAAGCAAAGCCAAAGATGAGCAATTTTGGAAATATTACAAATTTACAACCATCTTGCCTTGCTGATAATCTTATAATCAAGCCTCAAGGCCAGTTTATCCTAAAAACACTACAAATATCTTCTCTAAAAATACTCAAATCTATCGTTCATTCGCTTCCCATCTTGCATCAAGTACAGTTCACAAAAAATAAACATGATAACATCTCTATACATCACTATTTGTTGACATTATGTGCCATTTAATGGATCAGGAAAATAAGTTCATGAAATGGAAAGTTGGAAACTCTTCAAGCAATATAAACTGCCCAAACAGGAAACTCAAGAAGCACCACATAAGGCCATAAAGTGGTCAAGACAAGGCTAACTTAGGGAGAAGAACAGTAAGAAAGCAAGTTCCTCTTTCCTTAGACTACTTAACCAAAGAAAATAGTTTTAAAAGCAAAAATACAGCCAGTACAAATAACACCATGTAATGATGTAAGTACAAATAACTCAATGTACAGAGATATCACCATTTCCAGTTGATCACTTGATTAACAGTTAATACACATTATACAGCACAGAGTACAAACAACATGTAAGGAAGAAGCGGAAGAACCCATAAAGATGAGGAATCAATTCGCCTACCTCAAGATTATGATAGGAATGAAATGAGATTTCAAGAAATCAATTGCCAAAGCAGACCTCCTTCTAGGCACCAACAGCAACAAGGAACTTTCTTTTACTTACGGGCTCTTCGTGTAACACCACTACATCTCTCACCTTGTCTAGTAGTTCCTCTAAATGATTTACCCCAAAGCTCGGATAATCCAATTGCCTTTTGTATCTTTGCTGGTATATTGCCTCAAAACCACCGATGAAAATTCGACAAGAGTAGCTCACCAGCATCTCTTGAAGCTCAACTTTGAACTTGTCCAGGCTCTGGTCAATACTTCGAGAGCTATCAACCATTACCGTGTTAGATCCCTCTCCCCTAACATAACCATTTTCACCAGAACCCACTCTGTCTTCATCGGAATCTGAAGAACCAGTTATATTTGTGTCGATGTTGACTTCATGAAATCCTTTCCCATTTTTATCGTCTCTTCTTGCCAGAATCACTTTAGGAGCAACTGGTTCAGGTTTTGAGCAACCGAGGCAAACAAACCTCCTATTCCCTTTTCCCTCTATAGAAATCTCATCAGCCATCTTCTGAAGAAGATGCACCAGCTTAAGGGCACCATATTCAGAAACATAAAGAGGCCTCCCGTAAGTTTTCTGATACTCAGAAGGAAGACGGAGCAGAGGCAAACTCCCGCCCGATGATTCAAGCAACTTTACTAGTTGGCCTTTCAAACCATTTAAATCCCCTGGTTGTACCCAAGATAAATCATCCTGATCACATTGAGAAAAGTTTCCTGTAGGAACTTCTGTTGAAGCAGTTGGAAGGCTGTAAGATCTGGAAGATGCAGGATTTTGGGCCATAAACCCTGAGTTACTGCTAAATTCTGATTGGGAATGTGATACCATTGAAAAATCTCTCGTGCTGTAACAGTTTTTGGAAACACCCCTGTAAACAATCGATTCTTCCTCGCCCTGACCCTCCACATTGCCATTAATTTGATACCCTGACGAATATCCTGTAGGTTCTGCTGGAGCTGGACGAGGAATTGTTGCCCTAGGAGGTACAAAACCTATCCCACGAGCAACACTAGGCCAATCCCAAACAAACCTGCCCGCATTACATAGGGCAGACGACACCCCAACCCCAGATGGAATAACAAGAATCACCGTGTACCCTCTTTGACCAAGAATATGCAACGCAGGTGCAAAATCAACATCTCCAGAGATCAGCATGATGGATGACGGTGGATGATTGTCGAGCGCAAAAAGGAACATGTCCACCAATATTGCCTTGTCAGCTGCATCTTTCCGACCATTCGGCACGTCTATGAGCTTCACACCTGTCCTCTGGCAACCTTCTCTCAGACGCCTCGGGAAAGCATTAAAATCTCCATACGCAGAAAACATCGTGACAGCCCCATCTATAACAGGATGAACCCTCAAAGCCATCCTAATGTTACCAGCCACGTCCTCAGGACGCACGTCACTCGGAACAGGGCAGTTCTCAATGTCCCAGAGAATAACCACAGGACCCTGCTCAGAGCTCCTAACTTGACGTGGAGCGTTTGGCGAGGTTGCCACATGCTTCGAACCTTGCTCAGAAAGTTCTGCTGCAGATCCTAATGACATAGAATACCTACCTGAGCTCGACATCACGTTCCGGGTGGTCCAAATGACTGATCAATATATCCTGTTACCAGACAAAAGAATTGAGCTAAACAAGATGGTTCTTTATACAACATTCAATTTGAATGATCAAAAGCCCATCAACCATAGAAGCTTAAAACATATATCCTTTATGTAATCTATCAAAGCAATTGATTGAACTAAAACACAATTTCCATAAATTGGGTCTTACAAACTAAAAACACAATAGAATTACAACAATTGATCAGTTCAATTCTAAGAAATCCAGATACTTAAACTAAAACACAATTTCCCTAAATTGGCTCTAATAAACTGAAAAACAGTGATAAAAACTAAATATCCATAAAAAAATAGATTGAACAATAACAAGATAGTGAAAAAATGATTGTATTGTTGAGTGAACAATTCGATCGAAAGCCCTAATATAGTGCAAGATTGAAATTTTATCCGAAAAAAGGATTAATGGAAAGATACTTACCGGTATTTTGAATCGAAAGGGAGTTTGATAGTTAGAGCAGAGATACAGCAGCTAACTGAGATGATAATTAATTTGTGGGTTTTGTGGATACGGCGGCGATCGATCGGAAGGAGGTGGAGAGAGTTGCTGCGGAATTTGGGATTGACGAAGTGGAGAAATTTTGCGTACTTTTTTATATTTATATTTATATTTATATTATATTTTAATTTAATCAGAATCCGTATGAATCTATACATAGACCGACACATACACCATATTAAATTATCTTAATCGACAAGGATTGGGTACCATACGCTATGTATGTTGTACATCATCCGATTATCAAATTTGTATTTTAGAAGCGACTAAATTCTCGATTCGGTCTTGCCAAACCTATACTATACGTGAGATGCAATACAGACAACTATTTTGCGCCATATGTTCCATATGAGTTTAAGCAATGTTACGTATGGAGAAGTATGAATCTCCAAATATGTTTTATTTTTATGATCCCTATGCAAAAATCGTGAAGATGACAAAGTTAAAGTCATGTTGGGACCAGTATGATACCTATACCATTCAAAATGTAATATAAAGACCTACAATGTCGCATGGGCTGCAGCTGCACGAACTAATTCAAGGTCCCGAGTCCATATTAAATGCATCATATCCTCATCCCTGCCTCAAGTGTTCCAAAACTCTACGAGGTTGAGATTAAAAGTCTATTCTTTTCGTTTAAACGGAACATAATTTATTTGTATCATAAAAATTAACTAAGTAAATTTGAATTGAACTGAAATTAAAGTGTTTCTCTTATGAAAATATAAAAATAAGAGATCCTAAATGAGATGAGATAGTGCTTGCCATGGAAAGATAAGTATCGTAGAATTAATATAAATGTTTAGATTCCATTCCTCCTCAACACCTTAAACTTTTGGACGGGTTGGAATTATATCATAGTATCACAAGAAGTTGAAATCGACCACGAGTGCGAGGGAGTATTGAAAAATTAATATAAATAACTAGATTTAGATTTAGATTTCATTCATCCCCATCAATTTAGTATTTTAGGAGAGTTAAAATTATACCATTAATATCAATATCACTAATATCAATAAGAACAAGTACATGTTGACTTGCTTAGATTACTCTGTGTACTGCTGCTAATCAGGTAATATAAAGTATAAACTGACAGATACTGATTAGACTAAAAGTTTCATGAAGTAACTTGTGGCAGTGACAGAATTAAGGACTGATTATTCTGCGTTAGTTCCAATGTCAAGAAAATCACCCGTAACATTCTATTCTACATGGAACAAAAACAAGCATTCGTATATATATATTCTACAGCAAAATGAAAGGTCATTACAGGTCAAGAAATGGAAGATCTTTAACACTAGGACAAAAATGTGCAGCCAGAGGAAAAACAACTGTGACAAAATATCACAATACTCAGCAATGTGTATGTCTATCTCAGCATGAAGAGCAAATCACTTTAATCTCCCTGAGTAGTCAGTTGATATCTCAGCCATTACTAGATGAAAACCATGTAGTAAGGGCCAAATCAACTGTCATAGAATCTCACTGCTACAAAGTCTGACTGTCCAAGATCATTTATCTGGTGACTTGCCTGTAATGGAAGAAAAACTAGCGTTAGAAGAGATATTAAGATAAATCCAGTTTCCACTATCAAAGCTCAGAAGTTACAAATCATCACAAAAGACTTGAGTTGTGTTTCAAATAGGCGGAGAAGTTTTGAGAGGAACTATAGAGTATAAAAGTAGCAAATGCTATAAAACATAAAGTGGTGGTGTAAACTAGTGTTTGCATATTTGAAATGTTAAGACTCGATATATATGTCGGTCCTTTTCAGCTTCTACCATCTCATTTTTACAAAAATGACTTTATGAACATGAAAATACATACTTCTGGTACTAGGTAGAAGCCGTTCTACAGAAGTGGCTGCAAACACCCAACAAATCAACATTTTAGGTCTTAGCAATTATCAATCAAGCTTTATTGCGAAGTGTGATGTAGGGTTCCGTTCCATTCATTAGCTGCAGTTTGAGGACATTCTCCAATTGAAAGAAACATTCATGACAATCCATAAGTATGATCGAAGCAGTGATTACAATGGAACACTTAACAAGTCTTGATCAGTGACTAGAACCCGACATGTATGTCATTACCATACAAAAATATGTAAATTCAATATAAATTCAGGAGTACTATTCTCAAATATCTATTGTTAATTCAGACGCCATAGGTCATATCTTTGCAAGAGCAGAATATAACAGATAAAGTACGAAAAGATTGCAAATGTCTACTGTTATAACCATAATATTGGGGTCTGAATTGGAACCGAACCATCTACACAACTTATACAGATATACCTAATCATGTGATCAAATAATACAAACAATCCAATAATAACAGGGGAAAGGCATCAAACTAGCTACTCCACAAGAGTTGAAGCAAACTTTATGCAACCTGAAACTACAGGTGAAGGTGTTCCTGAAGACATTGCTTACACAAAAGTACAAACTTGATTATTAGACTCAGGTGAGCATAGTCCTAGCATCAAGAACATAAACAAGAATGATGGCTAAAGAAAGAAAGAGGAACACCATATGCATGACGAGGTAAGACTATCAGTACACTCTTTACTGCAAACAAGGAGACATGATGAAATATAAGATATCTATCTATAAATCAACTATCACAAATGCAGCTTCCACTTTCCTGGTTAAACCATTAATGCAACGTGGAGTTGAAATATAAGTTAATCCAACCCGTTTCAATCTTGGGGAGGTCCTAAATAGCATGTGCATATGAGTCTTTTAACTATAATTCAATATATTCATTCCCATAGAGACATGGCAATCTTTCAGATTACACAAGAACTAGACCAAAATTAAGAAAAAAGACAAGGCCACATTGCACATTTGTCAAACTAATCTCAACACAGAATCAAATTAGCACGGTATATTAAAGCATCATGAGGTCAGTATTAAAGTTTTGTTGAAACTACTACCTCATGAGTGTTCAAGTGCTCACGCTCCAGCTTTAGCGAATGATGATGTTTGACGCCTCAGTTCTTCATCGGCATTCCTAAAGAATTGATCCCAGCCACTCCCAGCACTTGTATCCAAATAATCATATGGAACTGCAGTTTTCAACCCAGGACGAATACCACAGCGATCTTCTACAATCCTAAACTCCAGCATATCATCACTTTCTTCAGTCAACTCTTCCTCCAATTCCTCCCAAGTAAACAACAACGGGAGAGTGAAAGCACCCCAAGGGCTGAAATCCAATAGCTTAACTCGTCCATCGTTCGTAACATACACATCAAACGTGTAACTCTCAGACTCAAACTTCCCCTTTATCTTTTCAACAAAAAACTCTTGGATCATCAATTTCAAATTTTGCTTCTTCTCAAGAAGAGCAGGGTAAAAGTTAGTCATCTCCCGTTGGCAAATCCCCACAAGAAGTCCGTGATGAACAAAACAACGAAACTCCATCTCAGGCTGAAACGAAGGATACCATTTCCTAAGTGCAAGAAAGAAACTCGACGGCCTTGACGAAGTCTTATCACCACAAGAATCATAAGCATGGCAAAGATCATTAACAAGGGAGTCAGACGAGCGTAGTAGAAGTGCTATCTCAGAGAAACTAGTACATTTCAAATTCCCCGTCGAACTAATCCAAGCAGAGTCTTTCGGCGCACTCCAGTTAAGCTTCGGAAAAACAGCACCACCAAGGGTCTCAATCGATTCTTTGATTCCGGTTTCCAGTTCCGGGAAGCTGGGAGGCGGCGAAGACTCCTCCGCTTCGTCTCCAGATCCTTCCGAAGCAACGAAATCGTCTTCCTCCTCGGGTTTGTGGATTCTGTTAGGCAGGGCGTCGTCATTTGATATCGAAAGGGGAAGGAGGAACGGCTGAGAATCGTCGAGCAGGTAGTCTACAAAAGGGTCTGGAAGCTCATGAATGATGGTTTTGATGGATACAGACTTGAACTTGGGGTACCATTCCTGGATTTGGCACCTGTTTATCTCTTCTTGTTTCATTCTAACTAACAAAAGCCCTTCACAAAGCTGTTCAATCCAAGAACAAATATTTAACTAACCAGAAAAGTAATACACAGATGATTCATAAGATTAAGAACCAACATTAACACCAAGAACCCATCAAAATATACAACACCAAGATCACAACTTCCACCAATCACATATAATAAAATTGAGAAATGAAGATAATCCAGAAAGCAAACAACTTCTATCAATCACATATAGTAAAACTGAGAATGGAAGATAACCAGAAAGAAAGAGAAAAACGTTACTTTGATGATCGAAGAGATATACAGAGAGCAGAGCGACCTGCAAGGATATGAGTTTTAAGCTAGGGATTCAAGATAAAACAAAAGCTTACCCAGAAAGCAAGAAGAGGAGATGAATCTTACCTTACAAAATCGGAGTGAAATAGGCGGCGGGAGGCGGAGAGAGAGTGAGAAGAGTCGAAGAGATGAAGCGTATTTTTCCTTTTGTCTGTATAAAAGACTCAGAGAGAGAGGAATGAAATTGGCTTTGGAAAAAAATGAAAAATTAGGGATCCAATTTAGTTGGTTAGACCCATGACCCTTTATAGTTTATAGGGTAGAGGTAGATTTAAAAAAATAAATTACGCGGCTTAAGCTCTGCTAATTCTTCACTAAAGAATTGGTAGAAAATGGAGCAAATAAGTTGTTAGTAGTAATTTTATCTCTAGTCTGTTTGAGCGTTACTGTTGTAAGTTTTGTGTTATTCTTTTTCTCTGCTTTTTATTTTTATCAAAGTAAAAGTTAAGATTAGTTTATTATATTATATTTCACTTTATAAACCTTTTCATGGATCACCAGTGTAAAGTTGCGAATAATATATTAAGATAGGTAAATATGATTAAAGTTTTACCCGTGATAAATCAATGGTACACAAGATGAATTATGACTTACAAGACACCTAGTAACGAATAATAATATACCATCTACCATATTATTGGTGATCCGCAAGGGTGACTCAATTGGTTATAAGTGAGGATAATGATCATATACTTTTGGTTATATGTTCACACCCCACTAAGAGGAGTTGAGTCTGTTGCAACTTGTCGTGGTTTAACTTGACTTACTGATTTGCGCGCCTATTACTTAGCCGACAAAATTTATCCAGAACGTACCCAAAGGGTAACAGCTGTATCAGGGTTCCATCGTGATTAAGGGAAAAAAAGGACCATTTGGGTTTGGTTATCATATCCATTAGTTCATTACTACATCACATATATAGTATTACTATTTTATTGAGTTTGTTCTATTCCACAGTTTTTTTAATAGAAATATGTTAAATCTAAGACAATTTTAACTGAAAACATAAACGTTTTATGAAGCTGTCTAATAATGGAAAAATTATGAACGGGCCCTTAAAGTATGTAAAGTTTGAAAAAATACACATTTAAAATCTTAAACCTATCCAAACATCCACATTTTCATCTTCAAACACTTTGCATCCATGATCCATCCTTCAATCCATCCATATCAATTTCGGTATGGATCATATGTGATGTTGTTACGTGTAGCGTAGCGTATGTGTGTACAATTAAGATTATCGCAATTTATATTATATCTATGGTTTGGTTGTCAGTTTCAATTCCGGAAGGAAAAAGCCAACAATCATGCCAGAAATAATCCATCATGTACATTACTGCAGGCTGCAGCCTTTCTTTGTGAACCTAAAAACTACAATTGCTGCACAACCTGCACACCTGAATCAGCCTTAGCCTTAATATATATAGTGATATAAGTAGTTACATTCTGAAAACACCATATTTGGTAGTCTCGGGCGCACGGTTCACGGAAGCAGCAGCGACACAAAGACCCAAGATCTTTCTGGTATCTGCCGGATCAATGACACCATCGTCCCAAAGCCTTGCAGTAGAATAATATGCACTCCCTTCTGTTTCATATGCTTCTGCAACTCTCGCCTTGAACTTCTCCTCCTCTTCCTTGCTCCACTGAAGCAGATAAACCATGTATTATATGTTAGTTAGATTGCCCCAGTGGAGGTGCTTATTATCCAAGCGCTCCGCATGTTATAACTTATCAACAGATATTTTGGCCTTAAAGGTAGCTCAATCGAAAACTTGCATCTACTCTCTCCCCTTCAAAGTGACATTTACCTACACCCTCAGGCAGAGGTTAATCTAATTTTTCAAAACAGAATGGAGCTGTGCGAGTCAGATGAACCATGACGTGCGTGCAATTTCTATTTATAACTAGCCCATTAGCCCATACTGACTGACTGACAGCCCTAAGCCCAACCCTTTAAGGCCCGTTCAGAGAATTGAGAGATTGTAATATCACCTGGATTCCAGCTTTCTTCTTGTTTGCCCGTTCGATTTGTGACAACACACCAGCAGCCTGAACAAAAGGATATTTGAACTGAGAAATGAATATCAAATACTCTGAGGGGAAGTTTACATGCAAATACATCGATGTCATTTAGGGTGCTACTGCTACTCTAGGAACAATTCCTTTGACACTTTTGAGTAACAGACTAACAGCGTTGGTTTCCAGGATTTTATATAGCATATACGAATAAGTCTTCCAAAAAAACACTTCATCCCTGTGCAAATTTAGGGAATGTGCCAAACATTTCGGTGGGTGGTGGTGTGGTTTTCCTCATGGTGAGGAAAGACGGGGCTTTTCTTAAAGATTTCACAAAATTTTAGAAGAAATGAACTCAGGAAGCTTGTAAATTCATTGGCTTTGAAGTTTAAACAACACGGGTAGAAGGTGCAAGAAATTCATGGACCTAACATAAAAGGATTTAAGATTATCCGTCACCATCAAACACAGGATAAAACCCAGCTATTAAAACCATATTTGACACTCTTTCATCAAAATTTCAATGAATACTCGGAAAATAGACCGTGTCTGTGTTTTTGCTACTATATAATATCAAAATGGAAGCTTCCACAGTTACGGTGAAACAACAAAACAGAAGAATTTTTCCATGTCAATCTGTGATAAATTCTTGGTTATGAATGAAATGCATATTATTACCTGAGCTCCACCCATCACAGATATTCTAGCATTCGGCCAAAAGAACATGAAATTAGGGCTGTATGCACGTCCACACATTGCATAGTTTCCGGCCCCAAAGCTTCCACCAATGACGACTGTAATTTTTGGAACCTAAATAGAATAAAGTTGAAAAAAAAATACTGATCAGTAATCTCCTTTTCCAAGACAAAGGATATGAAAGAAATGGCATATACATATATAAAGAAGTTTCTAGGTATCCGAAGTGAAATGGGTATAAAGAATATACTGAAAACTTACCTTGGCACAAGAAACGGCCATCACCATTTTAGCTCCAGATTTAGCTATGCCATTGGCCTCGGATTTTGAACCAACCTGCAGTATTTGTTTGTCAGGTGCATGTCAAACTGAATCTCTTGCAATATATCACATCTTTGATATGTAAAACTCCCAAAATATCACAAGTACGGAAGAAATACAACCTAGCATGGTCACTTGGCAGGCGTCAAGTGACACTCATACAAGTTAAGCAATCCAAGTAAACAGCCATTTCATGTACTTACTGGATTTATCAATTCTAAATGAACATAGATAATCACTGGAAATGGAATTACAAGGAACAGTAATTCCTATCTTACAGCATATATAGCAGATCAAATATGTTCAGTGATTGACGAAAAGTCTTAACAAAATTAAGTCCATCATTAATGATACTTTAGAAACTGGTAGATATTTCAATATATGTCAATGTTGCTGAAGTATCATGCTAGAAAAATCTAGTACTTCATACTCATGCTCCTGTTTTCCAACTTGATGCATGTAACCTCAAAGCATATCTGGTATCAGGTGAGCTACAGCCAATCATAATAGCACTTAATTTAGTTCCACACTTCTACTGGTCCAGTCAATCAGAATTATTGTCATTATAACACCACTGACAAGTTTAGCTACCTACATTTTATATAATTCATGAAACTAATAATATATCAATGGTGTGGGGAGGCAGGAACAGAGAAGAAATAAAATTAACGATGCAGGAAAGTGCCTCTCAAATCACTCGATAAATGGGAATTAGACACAGCATACCATAAATCCAGTGATATTCTGAAGAAAAATAAGAGGGATGTTCCGTTGAGTACACAGTTCAATAAAATGGGCCCCTTTCATGGCAGATTCGTTGAACAGTATTCCATTATTCCCAATGATTCCAACAGGTTGCCCAAAGATCCTAGCAAAGCCCGTTACAAGTGTCTGCTCATGAGAAAAATAGAATCATTATTTGAAAAGGCAGAGGGGCATGCAGAATCATTATTTAAAAAAGAAGAGATTAAGGCCTCACAGTTCCGTACAATTTCTTGAATTCGTCAAATTCACTACCATCAACAATGCGAGATATCACTGAGCGGACGTCAAATGACTGCTTGAGGTCTGTCGGCGCAATGGATCGAAGCTCTTCTGCATCATTCAATGGCTCCTTAAAGTCCAAGGATAGATGGTCCCATCCACCAACACCAGCAGCCATATGTAGATTCTTTACTATATTCCTCCCTATAGCAAGTGCATGTGGTTCATCTACAAAAAAGACAGTAATCTTGTTTCACCAACAGAATGGACTCAAAAGAACGATGTTTAACAATTACAAAGAAAATTTCAATCTTTCATGAACTTGAAATTACTGATGTGGAGCGGCTTTACCTTGAGCAAAGTAGTCTGAGACACCTGATGTTCTACAATGAACTGATGCACCCCCCAAGTCTTCAGCAGAAACTTCCTCCCCAGTAGCAGCCTACTAAATTTTTAAATAATTATTGCTCAGAAAAAGATATCCTAATAAAACAAAAGGCAAACTTAACATTAATGTGGATTGAGATTTGAGATATAAACTGCCATAGAACAAAGGGCCTAGAATGCATACTACACTGAGAAAAAAAGTAGTAATAAACAGAAAGGAGATTCATCTAACCTTGACAAGTGGAGGACCAGCAAGAAATATGGTACCATTTCCTTTGACCATTACACTTTCATCGGCCATAGCAGGAATATAAGCCCCACCAGCCGTGCAAGAACCTAAAACTAATGCAATCTGGGGAATGCCTTCTGAAGACATATTAGCTTGATTGTAGAAAATTCTACCAAAATTTTCTTTGTCTGGAAAGACCTCAGCCTGTTTTGGTAGGAAAGCTCCTCCACTGTCCACGAGATACATACAGGGTAGTTTTAATTGAGCTGCAATTTCTTGTGCCCTAAGATGCTTCTTGACTGTGATGGGATAGTATGTTCCCCCTTTTACGGTGGGATCATTAGCAACAAACATGCAAAGCCTTCCATGGACTGAGCCAATTCCGGTGATTATCCCACCAGATGGTAATGGATGGTCATATAATTCATGGCCTGCAAGCTAAGTTAACAAGAAGAAGATATCAGCTGCATAGAAGTATGACTGCAGTATGCATACAATAGGTTATAAAGGTTTTAAAAAAAAATGCATACAATAGGTAATAAAGGTAAGTTTGCAGCTAACTGACATATGTTATGATTCACTACTTTCACAAACGACACGATAGTTTAGGTAACATCGGGTGGTGCAAAATGATTAGATTTGGGAAATTGAGGAGGAAAACTGGAGAAATGCCCAATCGAGAAGATGAGTTCGCATGCCTCACAGAATAACAAACTATAAGCCTCAATCATTCGCTAAATAAAACACTAAAAAGCTGCTGAAGGAAGTCATCCATGGGAATCCTTCTGCCCTTAAATCAGCAGTTCAAATATTCCTAAACGTCCTTCTACAAATACTATTATTATGTTACTCTAAACTATAACAATTTTCCACCACATATGCAGAGAATTTACAGACACATTAGCCCAGGATATTGCGGAAAGGGCGAAAATGGACATGAAACTAAACTATAACAATTTCCACCACATATGCAGAGAAGTAAAAATACACAACTCACAATTTCAACACACCAAAGGACTGAAACTGAAGCACCTATTTCACAATTCGAATCGATCAACATAAACGAATTCGATAAACAAAACACAAACCTGAGAAAGCTCAAGGAAAGAAGAGCCAGGATCAATCAAGCGATCAATTCTCTCCCTAGGAAGAAGCTTATTCCTGCTTCTGTTCCTCTTCACAGCCTCAGCTCCACCTCCATTCATCACCTAACATTTCAAATAATTAAACAAACACTGATAGTACTAATAAACACTCACAGTAATAATATAAAACAAACATACCTGTTGGATGTGAGAATGGAGCTCCGAAATTAGGCCTTTCATGGCATCTGAATTGCGTACGAAGGACTCCGAGGTTCGGTCCAATGTGTCGGGTAGAACACTGGAGCAGAAGGTCCGGGTCGGATCGGTTAAATGGGGTGAAATGGATCGGGTTGAAGGCGATGATGAGATGATCCTTCGAGCTAAATTACTGAGCATTTTGTTTTGTTGAATTGGTGAATAGGTTTAACTAAGTTGTGTGTGTTAGATAAAACCATGAATTGGGTTTCTTCTTTGTTCGTTTGTTGTTTATTTATTATATTATAGTAGCAGAAGAGTAGCCGTAGAGGAATTGGCTATTAGATTATGAGTAGATGACAAGATGATTGATCTTCTCACCCACATCCCTGCTGTAGTTCATATCCGAATGAAATTAGAATGAGAAAGAAAAAAGAAAAAAAAAAAAAAATCCCTTTATCACGTGAAACGAGCCGAGTCGAGTTTGATTAATATTAGACTCGATTTTAGGCTCGGCTCAGTAAGTAAACGAGCAAAAAATCGACTCGAGCTATAGTACTATTATGAAGGTATAACGAGCCTAATGAGCCGAGACGAGTTCGACTCGTTAACAAAATGAGTATAAATTTAGGCTCGAGCTTAGCTAAAAAACCTTATTGACTGAGCCGATCTCGAGTTTTAATGAGCCAAGCCAGTCGAGTACTCGATAAGGCTCGACTTGTATAACTGCACTACCCACGGTGTTATAGTTATGAAGTAACAGTTATCCACTTGTGTATGATAGGTTTTCAATTTTACCCTTTTCTAGTATCGTGGTCTGTGGTTCCAAAATCGTTTGATCAGGATTCGACTTTCTAGTTCTCAATTACAATTACGTTTGCCACGAATCGGTTTTCTGTGGTTCCAAAATTGTTTGATCACGATTCGACTTTCTAGTTCTCAATTACAATTACGTTTGCCACGAATCGGTTTTCCGGTTCTCGGTTCCTTTTGCTCGTTTGTGACTAGGGTCTACTTGAGGAGGGCCAAGCGTGGTTAAACCCCACGGTTAAGCAGCCTAACACAAGACAAGAACTCTCCTTTGTTATCTATCTGTACGAACTTTTAAACCCAAAACCCAGACCTTGAAACTCAACTTTCCTTCTTCCAGTTGATACCAAACAGTTAACAGAACCAACCAAAAAAAACCAAGTGATGATGAATACTCTTTCTCCACTCTTCTCACCACCGCCAATTACCAAGGCTCCGGCAGCCATTTCCGGCGCAACATTCCACTCCCTACGCTTCTCACTCCACGCAGAACTCAAAACCCACCAAAATTCCACTGTCAGCAAACGCTCTTCCAAATCCACCATTGATATAATCCCTTCTTCTGTCACCTCGGCCCCGCCACCAATTTCCAGAAAGGTATTTCATGTTTTCAACATTTCTTGATATGGGTTTTGTGTTTCTTGGAGTATAGTGTAGTTAATAAGTATTTTCTTATGTAATTGAAATTTGGTAGGTGCTGGTGCCAATTGGGTTTGGGACAGAAGAAATGGAGGCTGTGATAATGGTTGATGTGTTCAGGCGAGCTGGGGCGGATGTCACGGTAGCCTCGGTGGAGGAGAAGCTGGAGGTTGAGGCCTGTGGTGGCACTAGGCTGGTGGCTGATGTTCTTATCTCTTCTTGTTCTAATGAAATTTTCGATCTTGTTGCCCTACCGGTTCGTATAATTTTCCTTTTGTTTATGTAGGAATCTTAATTATTAGCTTGATACTAGTTGTGCATTTGGGTTTTTCAGGTTTACGCTTATAGAACTTAGATGCAAAAACTGTACTTCAACTTAACTTATGTATGTTACCAGTTCTGTTGTGTTTTTTGAGCACTAGCTTTTCACGTATCTTTTAGTATCTGTATCTTATGTTCCATATTCATAACACTATGTATCTTTTCTTTTGTTTGCTAGTGTATTCGGTGGCAATTGTAACCTTAATGTGGTTTGAGTTGAGTTTTCATGGTTTAGTTTTGGTTATGTAGGACTGTTTAATTAGCTTGCCTCTAGTTATGGGAAATATAGTGTTCTAAGTAAGCTTAGCCGCTTAGGTTTGTTTATTGATTTCGTGGTTTTGTCCTAGTCCCATGAGCTTTGCCTTGGTATTTTCATGTAATTTAGTAGTATGTGTTTCTTGTTACATATCTATTACAGGGAGGAATGCCAGGTTCTGCCAAGTAGTTTAGTTAACTTTGTGGTAACTGAACTTCGCTCTTTATAGGGAGGAATGCCAGGTTCTGCACGTTTAAGAGACTGCAAGATTCTTCAGGATATCACTACCAAACAAGCTGAGGGAAATCGTTTTTATGCTGCTATATGTGCTGCTCCGGCAGTTACTCTTTTGCCTTGGGGGTTACTTAAGAGAAAGCAGGTAATTAGTTAATTTGTCCAGTATTTGGTTCAATCAGCTCTTTCTTTATCGTGATGGTAATTGGATTCATGTTTCGTCTTCGGCTAGACAACTTGTCATCCAGCTTTCATGGATAAGCTCTCCTCCTTTTGGGCTGTCAAATCAAAGTTACAAGTCTCTGGGGAGCTAACAACTAGTCGAGGCCCTGGCACTTCTTTCGAATTTGCAGTGTGCTTGGTGGAGCAGCTCTTTGGTGAAACTAAAGCCAAGAAAATTTGTGACTCAACGGTATGAAAGTAAAACTACCTTTTGATTGAGACCAAACTTAGCCGGGATTTGAGTCATGTTATTAATCTGGAATACCAATTATACCCAGATTTTCAGTGGGTCACTAGACACATTGGGTACATGTTAAGATTCATGTGATATCTATCAAGTATGGTGGAGTATTTTTAGATAATTAGTGTTCTCGAATCGAACTATCTTTTTGCCTGTTCTATTTTTAAGGCTGAATGGTTGGGCCTTATTTAATTTTCTACTGTATTCTTCTGCTGAAAATCACTCAGAGATTATGTACTTGTTTTTCTCTATAGCTCTTGTATGTTGGTCCTGACGATACTAGAAAAGAAGAATTCAATGAAGTCTCGTGGTCCCTTGATCACCCCCCTCAGGTAAAGTACTTCGTCTACTTCTACTATATGCCATTCTCTTTTTCTATTTATTGTTCAGAGATTTTCGAAGTTACATTACTTGCCAATTTTCAGGTTCTCATTCCAGTTGCTAATGGTTGCGAAGAAATTGAGGTGATCACCATTGTGGATATTCTGAGGCGAGCAAAAGCAAATGTCACACTTGCTTCACTAGGAAGATCATTGAAGATTTCGGGATCTAGTGGCACAAGTTTCGTGGCTGACAAGACGATTAGTACTGCTGCTGCGTCAACCTACGATCTAATAATTCTGCCTGTAAGCTTGTATACTTGTTTGAACTTTTTCTCTGTTACTTTTTCATACAAGTTTATGATTTTAAAAAATTTCCCTGCTCCAAATATATAGGGAGGAACATCAGCAGCCGAACAACTAAACAAATCAAGGATACTCAAGAAACTACTAAAAGAACAAGAATCGTCTGGGAGAATGTTTGCTGCACTGGGTTCTTCACCGACAATCCTACAGAATCAAGGGTTGATAAAGGTACTGTGCACCATATCAGTCTGTCCATGTTAGATGTTACCATAATAAACAACACACTGAATACTTGCTCTCTTTTGAAAGGATAAACGAACGACAGCTCATCCATCGGTGATAAACATGATGAGCGATGCAGTAAATGGTGCCAGAGTAGTTATAGATGGAAAACTGATCACTAGCAAAGGACTATCTACTGCTACAGATTTTTCACTTGCTGTAGTAAGTAAGCTCTTTGGACATGCAAGAGCAAGAAGCGTCGCAGAGGGTCTTGTGTTCGAGTATCCCAAATGAGCGATTCAGATTTCTCACAAGGCAAGATTCACTATCCAAGTAAGGACCGATCAACAGTCAGATTGATAATTTTGCCAATACAGCTTAAACACGGAGGAGGTAGGTGTCTCAACACAGTCTGTCTGTCCTTTGTGCAATAAGGTGATATCTTGATGATCGTATCTTTTTGCAGATTATAGGGTACTTAACTACTTATTCAGACGTCAGTGGATGAGGAGGTGTACAAGTTAGTAAACTTTTCCAAGATGTAAATATGAGGTGAACTGACCAAGGTGACACAGCGCTATGAACTAGGGGCTTTTCGAATTATTTTTATGTTTTCCTTTTGGTCATATTGGCGCATTGTTTATAAATTTCAGGATATCAGTTTGATTGATTATATAAATTTCATTAGAGGGAAGTTGTAATGGAAGGTGTGCCTGGATCGTGACTGTTGTTCTACGAGCTCACTACCTACGTGCACTTGGATGAATTAGGAGCACTGATGGAGAGTTTTCGAGAGCCGTATGCGCGAATCCATTGTTATCTGGTAACTTGTTGTACATTGTAGGAAAGAGGACTTCTGTAAGAATGTCTTCTAATGAATTTAGGCTGCTCAAACCCATATAGAACATATAATAGATGAAGAGGGTGTTCAGAATCACACCGATCCGAAAATCCGATCTGAAAATCCGATAATCTGATCCGGACCACTCTGATCCAAAGGGTTCGGATTAGATTACGGATTGAGGGTTTAGTAGTTCGAAAATTTCGGTGATCCGATTTGAAAATCCGTGGGTTATCAGATTCGATCCAATATTTACTATTCTACTATATATTTTTTATTTTTCTAATAATAATATGTAGAAGTTTAGGCTCATAAATTATAATTTAAAAAGGAAATCAATTTAGAGGACTCATTTAGCCCACGCCTCTTTCACATTTTCACTCCATCATACCACTATCTTCTCTTTTCTCTAGTTATTTGACTTGAAGTTATTAGATATGAGACAAAATATTTCCTTTATGAACTTGAATTTGCATTTTTTAAGTATACAATATGTAATTTATTTTAGTTATAGACTGTTAATCGTATACATGAAATATGTAGTAATTTATTTTGTTGGATTACTGTCATGTTATACACGTTTATTATTTAATGTTGAAAATTTTCAAAAATTAGTTCAAATAAAAAGTGAAAAGTTAAAAATAATATAGGTTACGTTGATATTTCTCTGGATTATTGGATATCTGTGGATTTAACCGATCCGATATCGGATTAATCCAAATTCGATCTGGGGGCTTCAGATTGGATTACGGATTTAATGATTTTCCATCCGAATCCGAAAAAAAATCCAAAAAATAGGATCGGATTAATCCGATCCAATCCGATGTACACCCTACATGAAGTCATGAAGAACCGCAGCTTGTCTTATGGACTTTGTGTCAAAGTACGACTTTTCTATTTAAAATTCATATATTTCATATTAGTCCTTTGTTTTAAATGTTATTTCATATTACTTGTACTGGATTGAGAATTTATTTAGAATGAAAAAGTTATCTGCCTCTTTCCTCTAAGGCTCTGCTTAGCGTTAGTTTATTAGCTATCTTATAAGCTCTAGAAGTTTATAAGCTCGTGTTTACGTAACAAATTTATTGCCACACACGTCTCATCAGTATGATATTGTCCGTTTTGGGTTTGAGCCCACACAAATTTGCTTTTGTAATAATGCAAAAAAAGGCCATATATATGAGAGTGATGGTCTACTCATCACATCTTCTCTTAACTAATGTGAGATGTCGAGTATTACATTTACACTACATAACGATTAAAAAATATTTTTTATTTAAATACTAAAAATAAAAAAATAAATGGGCCCTATCCGGCCATTGTGGGCTGGGCCTGGGCCTAAGTTCATGTACATCCCTGCCCTTGGGATGGGCCTGTGCCTGAGACAAATGTCTCGGGCCCAGACCAGGCCTCAAGAACACTAGCCCATCTGGCCCACTGTCATTCCCATATGTGATTGAGAGGTAATAGTAAGGTGTGAAGTGTGAACTGTGAACTTCCAGTTCAACGGATTAAAGAATAACGACTTGCATCATGGCATCATGCATGTGAGAGTTAAATTAGTTAGGTGTGAACTTTCCAGTTCAACGGATTAAAGAAAGACTTACATTAATAAAGTCTTGTAATTAAGTTATAAGTTTATTTTGATTAATTATACTTATAAAGTTTTTGGAGTACGACGTATAATGCAAGTAGTCAAACCAAACCATGCATGAAGTAATGGACAAACTATTTTTTCTATTATATGAAAATTGTTGTTTCAGACTCCTAACAAACTCAAAGAGACAAAAAGACGCGTCATTTTTTGTCCTCATATGTTTGAAATACTTCTAAGGGGCCATGTCAATTTTTTGAATGATAGAAAAAGTAAAAAAAAAACTTATGAAAATTTCACTTGGTGATATTCCACTAATGTACGTAGTGGAGTGTAATTTACCTCCCAAAAATCTCTGTATTTTGAAAATACTTGTAGAGTTGTAGTGGACCAAATCTGCTAAAGATAATTTTTAGGAGACAAAAAATGAGGATGACTTTGAGTTAAGGGACAAAAACTACAATTTTCTCATATGGTAAGTACTGTAGTTAGGAGTAACAATAATTATGAATAATAAATTAATAATCATTTTTTCTTGGTAGGAATAGATGAACTGTGATGTATAGACTATAAGCTAAATGCTAATTGTTTATTAATAACTTGTTACTAAGTGCATAAGTTGTTAGCATCAGTATATATATTCTCGTCCTGGTCCTCCTGGATTATACTATTCAATCCAGAGCAGCTTAATCAATTCTTGCTAGTTCATACCACACACACCAAATTATCAAAAATGGCTTCCCCATGCATTCAGCAGCAAGATCCCCGAAAATATTCCCTTACTCTATCATCACAATCAATAACAATAGTTAGTGATTCCCCTATTAGCATAGAGCTGCAGCAGCATCATGATCAAGAACCCCCTAATTATTTGCTTCCCCCACCAAATTTGAAGCTATGGCTCATTGATGGCTGCTATACCAACTACGTGGTCTCTGGAGGGCACATGTACACGATCAGTTTAACCGTGATGGCTTGCTTGGCTTCATTGACGGGACGCCCCCGAATTTATTTAGGGAGAATACAAATTATCATGATTGGAGAAAAAGTGATGAGCATGCCAAGGAAACTCTTTTGTCCCTTGTGGATGAAGACATTGTTCCACTGTGTCACGAAAAGAAAACTTGCAGAGATATTTGGCTCGACATCAAACACAAGTTCTTGCCGCTAGTAACCCGAGAAGCAGAATGGCGTGATGGTGTATACAAGAGTGTAGACACCGGTACAGCAAGCGAATACTTGAAATTGCACAGGGCGGCACTGTTGGGGGACACGTGGGCAGGGTTTCAATTATTCCAAAATGATATTGGTGAAAAGGTCAGGAATAATGTCATAGCGACACCCGCTCTAAGGCGCCCGACTGTCATGGTCAATATATAATAACAAGAAGCCAGTATAGTACATGATGATGATGAGTTATATACAACGGCACCTATTTATGGGCGTAAGGAAATGTTGGAGTACTATATTCAGAAAATTGACTCCACCAAGCGCACTCCATACGTCGAGACAGCGGAACTTGCTGTTTTCCTTTCAGCTATTGGTGCTGAACATTTAGGTAAGTTTTTTCTAAACATCAAATATTACAACTACTCTTATATTATTATCGTACGACATCTTATACCAACTTAATATCAGCTCCACACCTAAACTCCTACATTATTATCGTACAACATCTTATACCAACTTAATATCAGCTCCACACCTAAACGGCCTTATATATTCACTCCAAATATTTCAGTAAGTACTTTCTATTTAGGGAAATTTGCATATAGACCCATGTTAGTTTTTTTAATTACAAATCTTACCCTATTAGTTTAACAATTACATGCAGCCTTCCGTTAGACAAAAACAATTACAGATCGATAGCCCCAAGAACTTGATTTTTTTCTCCAATTAAGGGCTGGGAGTTACATATTTACCCCTATAGGAATCTCAACTTTTGTGGACAACCAAACACCTTAAATTTTCATTATTTACACATTTGCCTCTAAATTATTTACTTTTTACAAAATTAATTTTAATTTATTTCAAATTAACCACAAAAAGTAAATAAATTTTAAAATGAACTAATAATTATTGTAAAAGTACCCCAAATTAGGTTTTGTTCAAAACATCTCCAAAAATAAAAAAAAATATTAAAAAAAAAAACACCATAGCTCCGGTCGGAGCTGTTTTACATCTCCAATCGAAGTTGTAACAACTCCAAAACAGCTCCAATTGGAGTTGTTTTATAGCTCCGGCAGGAGCTGCAAGACCGCAACTCCAATCATACTGCTCCGATCGGAGCTTTTAAACAGCTCCTGTCGGAGTTGTAGCAGTTTCGGTACCCGAATTAATTTTGGTACCGGAACCGTAAGAAGAAGATGAAAAAAAGAAAACAGAAAAGAGAAAAGATAAAAAAATGAAAAATGATTTGAAAAAAAGCTAAGGCCTTATTTGGCCGGATTATTTTGAAAACTAGATCATGGCGAGGTCAAACTTTTTCCGAACAATGGGACAAATGTTTTTGCTCTTGTACATTTGGTTTACCTTCCAGCAAGCACTTCCTTCCCTATTATACTTTTTAAATACTATGTAGTTTTCATTATTTTAATACGACGAGTTTATTTATTAGTCGAAAGACACTTTCTTTTGCAATCCCGTGTTTCGATTAGTCAACTAAGTATATTGTAGGTGCTGGGAGGATAGTACTAATAGGTGGATGACGATGAGTTATTCGCTTGGCCTAGTGTTCCGATGTGCTAGAGGGACCTACGTAGGAATGAATCTCGAGATCTCATCTCAACCCATGCACTACAAGATATGGGTTCAGTGACGGAATTTTTCTGTCATTGTTTGACTATTTTCTTTTAGTGACGCCAGGTTACATACCTTAGTGGTTTATTGTGCTTTTCTCTGTTAACAGATTTATTGTGAATATGGGTTGACTGTATGAATTTCCTGGTTTTCTAGCAATTTATGATGTTAGTAGAATTAGGTGTTTATCACATTATGGGCCGGCCAAAAAGCCTACGGAGAAGACAAACCAAAGAATAGTGAAGCCCGATCAATGTATTACTAAGGCTATAGAGGGCAAAACTACTAAAGGTCGGGCAGAGGACCTAATTATGACCGTAGATCGAGCAAGGCCAAGTTTCCTGTTTTCTGGACTAATTCTAAAGAAAGTACCTACCAAGAACCCAATATAAGAACATTGATCAATCCTTATGAGGTTAGCCGACCTCTAGGTCAAACCCCAAGTCGGACCAAAGAATACGTAAAGTTCTTGAAGGTTCATAAATGCAGTAGAAAGACTAAAATATCCTTAGTTAGCCCAATTTCAAAAGTGGTCCAAGCCCATTAAATATTATTTGGGCCTTCAACACTTATGTGTCTCAATTTGAGGCGTACACTTGAGACACTTGGAGGAAGAAGTCTACTTTGGTGAAAAATTATAAATAGCCACCATATTCTATGTATAACACAAGATTATTATTACATAATTAACGAAGTTATAAGGGTGGCCGAGTGGTTGAGGTGCTGGAGTAGCAATGAGAGGTCGGGGTTCGAATTCCAGCGGAGTCATAAAGTGGTTTATAATATTTGGAGTTATAAGGTGGTTAAAGAATAGTGTATGAGTAGGAGTAGAGTAGCATAAATTGACCATTTCAAAAAAAATTATTACATAATTAACACACGGAGTGAATTTGCTAAAATTTTTAAATTTTTTGGATGAAAAATGCCATGATTAATTACAAACTTTATACTATATATATATCTCATTAGGCAAATTTAAAGGATGAATATTTTTGCATTTTCCCCTCCTAGGGCATGCAAAAAATCATCTATGGTGGTACAGTTTGCCTTTCGTAGGGACATTTAGCGTGGATCGTGTCCTATGTCATCGTTCCTTGCTGTTCAAGTGGCACTTGACTCAAGTGATCATCTTATACACATACACGCGATTAACATCTCATCATCAATCAACTAAATCAACTATAGTACTAAACCGTTTTTATGGATTCTATACATTTGATTTTGGATCGGAGTTTTAGGAGGTTCAAATAATGAGTGTAGTGTGTTGGTTTAGTGGCAGGACCCACAATAAAATTGTGAGATAAAGATTTGCCAATAATATAAACGTATAGAATCTAAAGAAATGAACAAAAATGAAATACGTATAAAATCCAAAAAAAACAGATGAGTACAAGATGATATGCTTGATTAATTAGTTAAGAAGTAGTATTAATTATAGAAGAATCGATATTTCGAAACATGCAGTTTCTTTTGTATTCAAAAAATATGCATCAGTATAGTCCAGACAAAAATTAACACACGAAAAGAATACCAATTCATGGGTTTCACGTTTTATTCTAAAGTGAGCTTGTCGAAGAGTTACACCGACAAAAACTCTAGCTGGACACACTCAATCGCTGCAACTTTAACCTCTACGTACGCAAAGTTGCTAAATTGTCTTGTAAAGTTGTAAAGTGTTGTATATTTAAAGTCCGTAGCCTATTTAGTTTCCAAAGAATACATTCTAAAGTTGCTGGTCAGAATATAATTAATTCTAGCTAATAGCTAGGACAAATTTGGAACTAGCATTTTATATGCATGTACTCAATTTGACTCTAAATTCATCTTTTTATTCGAAAGGGTAATTAGTATTCACTCCATCTATCTTTAATTGTCCCATTTTGATTTTTATCGGTCAATCGTGTTCGACTTTGACTTTAAATTATTCTTAAACTATAATAGTAAAAAATTTATTAAATTTTATTTAATTAGTACTTATTTTTATTATTTACATCAATAAATTACCGTATAATTATTAAATGTTGACTTCAAGGAGTTAGATGAGGTCATGAGGATAACATACATATAGCCGTGTTAATCGTGTTAACCGCAATGATAATATTACACCTCCTTCTATGTTAATTATATCTCCTATGTTAATTATATCTTCGTTGGGATCGAGTCCTACACCCCTTCTTTACTATTCCACCTCCGCTGAACACCTCTGAAGTTACATTTTGTTTTTATATTATAACTAGTAAATAACCCGTCGAAATTCGACGGGGAATAGTAGTTTCGCAAATCATAAATGAAAACCAATTAAAACTGATAAGGGTGTTCTATCTCATTTTTATTGACCATATTTTATGGAATAGTTCCATTCAATATGATAATACTTTTAAATTATTGCGAAGTCGACCTATCGAACAAAGTTAGTATTCTAAATATTGCGAAAAGAATTATTAAACATAGTTGGTGTTCTAATTTATTGTGGAATAAACACATTCAACGTAATTAGTCCTCTACATAAATGTGTAATAGACATGTTGAAAAGAGTTAGTGCTCTAAGTTATTGTAGAACAACCCATCGAACAAAGTTAGTACTATAAATTAGTAATGTGGAATAGATCATTTGAATGAAATCAGTACTTAGACTAGTCGAACACAGTTAAATAGTGATTTAGTCGGTGTTTGCAACAAATTAACTTATCCAGCTTATCATTTATTTTAATCAGAAGCAACTTTTTGAGTGTTTGCAACTGACAGATTCTCTTAAATTAAGCTGGATAAGTTGAAGCTGGAGAAGCTGGGTTGTACCTTCATAAGCAACTTCTCCTTAAATTAAATTGGATTTTAGTTGTTTTTGTCCAAAAAGTTAGGTTTGCAAACACTACTCCTACAACTTACCTAACTTTTAAGTAGTATTGCAAACACCCATCAAATTCTCTAATAAGTCAACTTTACCAACTTCTCCTTCAATTAAGCCACTTATTTTAAGTTGAAACTATTGCAAACACCCCATAGAGTATTGTAGAATAAACTCGTCGAACACAGTTAGCGCGCTAAAGTATTGTAGAATAGATCTAAACACAATTGATGCTCTAAAGTATTGCGGAATAGACCCGTCGAATACAATTAGTGTCGTAAAGTATTGTGGAATATAGTTGCCGAATACAATTAGTATTCTAAATTATTATAGAATAGACCCGTCGAACACAATTAGTATTCTAAACAACTGTCACCGGCCCGTCGAACACAATTAACGTTCTAAACTACTGTCGAATACATTTAGTCCTCTAAAAGTATTGCGAAATAGACCCGTTAAACATAGTCCTAAATTCTAAATTATTGCGGAATAGACCCGTCGAACATAGTCAAGTTTAAATTATTGGGGAATAGACCTGTCGAACACGGCCAAGTCTAAATTATTATTGCGGAATAGACCCATCAAATACAGTTTGTACTCTTAAGTATTATGGAATAGACCCGTCGGACACATCTAGTGTTGAATGCATAGATACGATAAATGTGAAAATACAATATTTTTGTGAAGATAATTGAATGTGAACCGAGTAAGAACCGATAATTCATAAATTTCTCACATGTGTACATAAATAGAAAAATGACCAATAAAAATAGGATACATGGCGGAAGGGAAATTTTCATTATCTAATGGGAGATTGGGATGTTAAAAAAATCATCGGATCCTGAACCCAAAATCTCGTATTTTCCGTCCAAGCCCAACCATCATCATAATAGAACAATTGTCTCGGAGGAAGTAGGAAGTATAATATTCTCCTTTAATAGATATACAAAGTATAAATATAAATTTTACAATGTTTGAGGTAATAAATAATATTAAAATTAATGATAAAGAATTATTAATTTTATACAATATAAAAGAAAGTTTGAAATATTCTTCTTTTATAGAATATATAAATATATTATTAAGGAAAATAAAACGTGAAATTTTATAGTTAGATGAGAAGACAAGTCAATATTATAAATTACTTTTCAAAAAGAAAATTGAAATTATAAATTATAAATTTTATAGCTAAGTGAGAAAAGTATATGTTTACATGAATATGACATGAGATAATAATAAATAAAAGAATGAAAAATGTAGAATGTATAGGGACATAGATTGATGACACGTGGCATTAATGAATTATAAGCTAATTAAAATATGACATTTGGCTCAAGGAGGAGTTTCAAAATAGTTCTTCTTTAATGTATATTAGATAATATATAATTGACTCCAATGAGCTGGTGAATTTTAGAATGAGAATCCGTGGTCCTACCTATAACATCAACCAGGATGGTACGTGTGTGTTGTTATATATATATATATATATATATATATATATATATATATATATATATATATATATATATATATATATATATATATATATATATATATATATATATATATATATATATATATATATTTCAAATTAAAAATATATTTTATTTTATTTTTAAATATAAAAGTAGCAGATTAAATCTGAGCTCGACACCTGTCATCTACTTAATTTTTTATGGTAAAATATTAGTCAACAGTCGGAATCGACACGTCATCGCTTTCCGGCAACAACATAAGCGACATTGTCAGAAAATTGATCGGATGACCAAAATTGAACGGGGTACATTTGTAGAGTACCAAATTGGACAACGCAATACCTAAAGTGGCACCCTCCATCGTAGAGTACCCAAAATAAATTTTAGACGACATTTTTATGAGTAGAAAATAAACTGAGATATAGTCTCGGTAAAATGTTACACTCTCCGTTCCAAGCAAAATGGAGATCATCTCCGCAATATATTTTGTATGTAACTGTTAGGATCTCGAATTCCGGGGATAGAAAGAGATGGAGAAATTGCAAGAAAAAGAATAACTCTAGCACAATCACGTACTAGACAAGCAAACTACTGAAGAGTAATCTACCTACGAAAGCAATAACTAAAGAGTTAATTACCTCGAATTATCTCTACGGAGAATTTTGCACAAGAACACCAGAGCAATGACTAAAATCAATGCTCAACTATGAAAAATAATGAAAATAGTATATGCTTAAATAATAAAGATACGACTTGTTGACCAAGTTCTGCTCTCTAGAGATAAGGCAAAATCAGGTAAGTCGTAGAATCCTTTTCCTAACATTTTCTTACCCAACAAATTAACTGGCTCTAGAAAATAATTAAATAAAAAGGAAAATAACTAAACTACTAAAATATACTCTAGCTGCCGTCCCCGATCCGGGTTCCCTCGGCGGGCACTATGTCGTGGGCTTGGGCCTTGGTACTCGGGTTCCTATCAGTAATCGAGCTAGTTTGCGATTGA
This sequence comes from Plantago ovata, assembly GCA_028274465.1. Lineage (NCBI taxonomy): Eukaryota > Viridiplantae > Streptophyta > Magnoliopsida > Lamiales > Plantaginaceae > Plantago > Plantago ovata. Next base: position 134,559,739 of record CM051455.1, read on the forward strand.
TATGAAAAACCAAATTAATGGAAAATGTGGCTGGGTTACCAAAATTCAAAGAAATGAAGATTAATAATGTGAGGTGGATGGATGTTTATATAGAGACGTTGCCAGTGTTGCATTGCAACCTTTAAGTTTGTTTGGCAGCAGAGATTATATTAGTGAGGTTATTAAGAACCCTGTATTAGATTAGATGACACCATGGCCCCAAATCCATATTTCATACTACTACTATATACTCATCTCTCCCCGTACGGACGCGTGTATATAAGTCTCACGTACCGTGTTCTGCCAATATAGTAATACTACACCACTGCACAGAACCAAACTCAGTGCCTCAGTACACTAGCGCGCTACTACGTAGTACATACTGATGCAGTGATGTTTCATTCTTCTTAATTTCATCTTTAATTTCCCTCAATATATATCATCACGTACAATCAACAACAATGGCCAATTCCTTAAACATAGAACCCCCTAATCATTTGCTTTACCCACCAAATTTGAAGCTCTGGCTCATAGATAACTATTATACCAACTACGTTGTCTGGAGGGCCCATGTACACGATCAGTTTAAGCGTGACGGCTTGCTTGGCTTCATCGACGGGGCAGAAACGCCCCCGTCTAAAACTGTCCGCAGTAAAAAAGATGACGATTTATTTAGGGAGAATCCAGATTACCATGATTGGAGAAAAACTGCTGAACATGCCAAGGAAACTCTTTTGTCCCTTGTGGATGAAGACATTGTTCCACCGGGTCACGAAAAGAAAACTTGCAGAGATATTTGGCTCGACATCAAAAACAAGTTCCTGCCGCTAGTAACCCGAGAAGAAGAATGGCGTGAAGGTGTATACAAGAGTGTTGACACCGGTACAGCAAGCGAATACTTGAAATTGCACAGGGCGGCACTGTTGGGGGACACGTGGGCAGGGTTTCAATTATTCCAAAATGATATTGGTGAAAAGGTCAGGAATAATGTCATAGCGACACCCGCTCTAGGGCGCCCGGCTGTCATGGTCAATAATAACAAGAAGCCAGTAGTAGTACATGATGATGATGAGTTATATACAACGGCACCTATTTATGGCCGTAAGGAAATGTTGGAGTACTATATTTCGAAAATTGTCTCGACCAAGCGTACTCCATACGTCGAGACAGCGGAACTAGCCGTTTTGCTTTCAGCTATTGAGGCTGAACATTTCGGTAAGTACTTTGTATTTATTTAATTTACCCAAAATAAAGTTTTACCCTACTATTAATTTAACCCTCATATCTACAAGTTAATTTAAATATGTTTGTGATCTCTAATAACAGGATTTGCATTGGAGTTGTTGGAGTTAAAACCATATTTGGCGAGGTTAAGAGTTTCTAATAAATCAGCACTCAAATGTCTCGCTTCCAATCACTCTATGTTTCAACGCCCCATGCCTTCAGACAAGACTCCCTTCGAAGAGTTTGTACCTGACGGTACGGTTTGAAAATGTTTTCAAATACATTTTAACACATACTTCTATACTACTACAGTACTACTATACTAGAAGTTGAATGAAAAACTCAGACTACTACGTAGTCAACTCCTAACTCAATTGTAGAAGAAAAGGCCACACTTATGTAAGAGATGTTGGTCCAAATTCAAATATAGTATTCAAGTTCCATAATCAAAAGGTTATGGGTTCACTTATAGGAAGTGGAGTAAACTTATTACTACCTCCATCTATGATTAATTATCTCAGTTTGACTTTGACTGACCAACTGTGTTCGATTTTGATAACAAATACTCTTAAATTATAATATTAAATATATAATAAAATTATATTATAAAAATTTAAAGTTTATATTTTCATAATTAGATTATGAAAATTTAAGGTCTTTCATAATATAATTTCGTTAATATTTTTATCATTATAGTTTAAGAGTAATTTATAGTCAAAGTCGACAGTTGACCGGTCAAAGTTGGGACAATTACTAATAGTGGAGAGAGTACGTATTACCAATCTTATTACGTATTACCAATTTGGTGATTGTACGTAATTGTAATTGTAAATGTTGTAAATCTATCAAAATATATTATAATAACTACATCATTAAATTTTTAATTTTTTTTAGTATATATAATACTATGCATGTGTTAGAAACTGTTCTCTTCGTCTGAACTAAATTGAAAATAACTGAACATAATTTATTTGTAGTATAAAATATAACTAAACAAGTCTGAACATAACTGAATATAATTGAATTGAACTAAAAATAATGAGATTTCATACCAAGAGAACAGAACCTTACTCTCTTTTTAGTTTTTACTATTGTAGTTTACTCTCCTTTTTACTTGTGTTATTCTTTTTTCCTTTTTTTTTTTTTTTTTTCACATCTGTTTAATTTAATTTGCACTGATGCATTTCTATTTCACATGAATCCAGCGCTTCCATTTGCGGGTGTGGAGTCCCTTTTCTATTTCATACTTGTTCCCGTGATGGCATGCGCGGATTATTTCAAGGACAAGGTTGATGATTCCATGGACAAGGAGGATGGGAAATGTATACTCATTGCTGGAATATCTCTCTACATCTTCCTACTCGTCATGCTGATCATTTCTGGTATAGTAGTATTACGTAATTCACTATTTTATTTTTTACCAACTCCAACCCCAAGCTCTATCATATAGTACTACGTCAACACATTTTAGTTACATCATCAAACACTATTATACTCTTTCTTTCCAATCATCATTTGTTTTTGTAAAATATTACAATTATTCATCAGACGCTTTGCGAAAAGACGATCAATGCTTTTTTTTTTTAAAATCAAAATGCATTACATAAATAAAACTACTTAACATTTACAACATTGTGCTTAACACTACGGATAAAAGTGTTGCTATCCTGATCTAATACATTTTTAATTCTATAAGGACAAGAGTCCCATACAAAATAAAATCACCCGTTACCGTTGTTATTCAAAGGTCTAAGGTCTATGTTACTCCTCTACTTTCTTCTGTTCTGTCGACACAGAACACAATATTACAGATCGGAATTCTTCTTCAGGTTCGAAAAATTCATCGACTACAAAGATTGGAATCTTGGATTAAACAATTCGAGGTTATCACAGATATAGATCAATAAACTGGCGAGATAAACCTTATCAATCTTAGCATATCATAACCAATTGACGTGAAATTGCTCCTCTCACGTGTCCTCTCTCTCTCCCCATTGAATATATATTTTCAGTTCACAGGGGGTGTTGTTTTATATTAGCATTGATACTTTAATATTTTAATGGATTTCCAATTAATAGGTCGGGGTTCGAGTCATCATGGATAAATGGGGAACCATTATTGATTTTCGCTTTGCCGGTTTAAAAAAAAAAAGTAATGGGTTTTCTAGTTCTATTGAATCAATAAATAAATAAATGTGATTTCGATTTCTTATTCGTTATTTTGCAGTTGTTATTGCATCTATATGTTCTATTCCACTGATAGTCATCAACACACTATATTGGTTGCCGTGGAAGTTCCTTAAAACAGTAGGTAATAATTGACGACCCTATTACCAATTGTATTTTTCTATATGCTAGAGGTGTAACCTTTTCATTTATTGGATAATTGTATATGCAGGCTTTGTGCAGAAACACGAAGAAATGCCAATAGATGGTAAGGCGTTATCTCTTCTAACGAAATTATGTCAACATATGAAAGAGCTTTCAGGGTCGCGTGAAGAAGTTTTTGGTGAGGTCGTCATCTTGGCAGCTCGATTGGGAGTACATGTGGTTGTCAAACAGATATTAAATCATTCGCCTGAAACTGCATTTTGTTGGGATATTATTTCTTCTCAATACATTTTTCACATGGCAGTCGAAAGTCGTGATCAACGTTTGTTTCGCATCATTTATGAAAAGTTTAAAGGGGACAACTTGATGTGTGTACCCTTGGATATCCCAGATAGTCATGGGAATAACATCATGCACTTGGCTGCCAAATTATCGCCACCTGATGTTCTCGATAAGATTCCAGGTTCAATTCTCCAGATTCAACATGAATTAAAATGGTTCAAGGTGATTACTTTTTTCTTGTTAGATTCCAGGTTATTGTTTATGTTTCCTTTGAAGAGCTAGCACTGATTCTTGTTTGCTTTTGGCATTGACTATAACTTATTCAGGAAATAGAGAAAATAACAAGTCCATATAACCAAGTAGGACGGAACTATGATGGAAAAACTCCAAAAATAATATTCATGGAAGAACACATGGATTTGAAAGACAAAGCAGAGAAATGGATGAAAGATACTGCCACTTCTTGTACGATTATAGCAGCATTGATAGGTACCATAATGTTTGCAGCAGCTATTACCGTGCCTGGTGGAAATGGTCAAGATACAGGCATCCCCATGTTCACTCGAAAACCTATCTTCACATTATTTGCTATTTCCGATGCTATATCCTTCATTACATCTGTTATATCTCTCCTAATGTTCATGGAGATAATGATGTCGCGCTATGAAGTAGGAGATTATATGCGCCATCTTCCAGTTCGGCTGTTTATCGGTTTGGGCAGCCTGTTCATTTCAATCTTCTTTATGATGTTAAGTTTCAGTTTTACAGTGTATCTTGTGTTTGGCCAACCACGACAATGGGTTCTTATTTCGGTTGGTACAGTGACTTGCTATGTGGTCCTTTTGTTTGGCTACTTACAAGGATCGCTTTTGCTTGAATTGGTTGCTTCAACTTATAGCAGCGGATTTATCGGGGACACTAATTTTCAGACACTCAACTTCCTTTCAAGATTTCGTCTTGGTCGTGCAATTCAAGGTAGCAGCTCCAACAATGAATTGAGCAACATTGATCATTCGGGTAAGGACCCATTAGACATTCTATAAAAAGGCACCCACACACGAAGGTCAATATTTATATTTAGTTTATGTTACGTTATTGTATCCTCTGTTTGTTTAGTGTTTACTTCATGACAATATTGTCAATGAAGATTAGAGTTTGGACAAGTGTGCCTCACATTGTTCCGAGTCGTAATATATTTTCTATATGTTTTTTGTTGTAAAATTATTTTTTGGAGACCATTCTATTTAATAATTATACATGCAAACTAGTTTGTAATAATGAACTGCATGTGCATCTGTAACTTAAGCAATTGACACTGAAATCTACTGGGATTGGAGAACTCTTCTATTAATCAACAGAATAGAATTATAATAAGGAGAAGAAAACCATATAGTATGGTTGTTTCCATTCCCACGTGTGCTGCCATGTTTTCAAGAAAAATGATTAGGGGAAAATGGGTTTGTTCGTATCTATTTTACCTTTCAATTTATACTCCAGGTTGGTCTCTCTCGCTTTACCCTTTCAATTTTAGTTTTTTTTACCCAATTCTATCAACGATCCGGTCCAATAGTTTGTTTTTTTCTTTTGGTCATGCTATGATTGGCGCGTTTGTTTGAAATTTCAGGATATCAGTTTGATTATTAATTACATAAGTTTCATCAGAGTGAATTTGTAATGGAGGGTGTGCCCGAATTGGACTGTTGATCTAAGAGCTCACTACCTGCGCGCACTTGGATGAATGAGGAGCACTGATGGAGAGTTTTCTACAGCGGGATGCGTGAATCAATTGTGATCTATAAATTATATTGTAGGGAAGAGGACTTCTTTAAGTGTCTTCTAATGAATTTTATTATGCTGCTCCAACCATAGTGATAAGGGGATAATGGTACTGTAAAAGGATTCGACCCCCACACAGGGACGGATTCCCATCTCCCAGTGAGCACCTCCCATCGTGGTCCTTAGTGCCCTCGAAAGGGGTAGCATGTGTCGAAATATCCAAACACTTGGTTATCTCGAGGCTAACCCACCAATACTAGGCCCTCGAACGCGTAGACCATATCCCACAGAACCCCGAAAGATGTCAAAAGAAGTACAATCTAGTACTGACACGAGATGACTCTATGGTCTGGTTTGATGGTGACATCCCGTGCGAGGGTGGCCCCTCCTCAGTATCTTATAAATATCCATTCATTTATTACATTCACACACAATTAATTTCACTCTCTACTATTAGAATGTCTAATTCTCTCCTCAAGAACGTTAAATCGTGATCGATCTAACTCAGGTAGATCGATCACCCTTACCCTCCCCTCCGGTCTCCCCCATTTGCAGGTACCAGAAGTCTCGATCCCCTCACATATACTACTCATTCCATCCGCAACAATGGGTTGAGAGATGGATAAGGTGAGCCCTTAAACCGGATTTGCCCTCATCACATAGAACATAATAGATATCAAGAAAGGCAGCTTGTCTTATCGAGTTTGGTCACTTTCAGTTTCCCCTTTGTATATTGTTTTCCAACACCTTATTGTGCTAAGTTGCCAAGTAGTAAAGTTCAATTTGACACTCCAACAAAATCAATTTATTTCCCAATAATGATAAAGTTATAAGAGTTTATCGAATGATTAGATGAATCCGAGTTGTCTCTGATGAAGAGATGATGTGTTAGACAGTGACACAGGATGATATCTTCCTTCTATATATCCTATCAAAGTTCAATGTTCATTATTTCTCACCTCACCATCAAGTTGATGATACTCATAATATGAGTCATATTCAAAGATATCTCAAGGCAATTATTCCATAAGGTATAGACTAAAGAGTACTGACTATGTAGGACAAAAATATCAATCTTAAATCTTGTTTAGTCTCTCTCTCTCCATGATCTTATATGAAGTAATTATAAAATTTGAACGGATGTGCGTTAGGTAGGTGGATCTGATCTTAAAACATGAGGGATTCCTTTCACAAACATGAGGGATCTGATATTTAGGTAGGCAATTATCTTTTTTTCCACACTAATTCATCCCAGCTTAATTACCGTATCACGAACGCCTTGGTGAAATCTCATAAGTTAGCTAGCTGATTTTAGTTGGTTAATTCCGATAATAGGTTAAGGTGGCTACATTGCATTCGCGTGCTTTATGGTGATCCGTCCAACATCACATGACTTCAAAATTCACATGATAAGATGAGTCACATGACCCTTAATTGATTACCAGTTGCTTGTAGACTTGTACCTAAATTTGCCACCTGCATCTAAAATAAATAATAAATAAATATTAGAAATAAATCACTAGATCAAATAAACCACCAAGACTTGTGGGAGTCGTATTCTAACATCATCTACTTGATGATATATATCCTGTTTTTTCTTGCACGCTAGCTACCTATATATATAAGGCTACACTTTTCCGTAAAATCTCTACTCGCGATTAAGGCCATCTTCATTCTGTATACACATACATTCAAATTGATTGAAAACAAAACAATGACGATTGGTGCCGGGATTACTGTGAATGATGGCAAGTTGAACGTGTTAGGAAACACCATACTAACCGATGTACATGCCAACATTATCGTCACGCCTGCCGCCGTTGGAATGTCTTCGAACGGAGCATTCATCGGTGTTCGTTCTGATCAAATCGGTAGCCGAACGGTCTTTCCGGTTGGCAAGTTACTGTAAGTCCAATCTCTTCTATTTCTGGTAAAAACTGTCTATAAAACAGTTGCTAGCTGAATGAGTTTTTGAATGTTTTGTTATTCAATAAATTCGAGCTCGTTTAAAAGTCGGAACTTGTAGAGAGGTGTTGAACTAATTAATCCGTTCTGGAAATTTTGATAGGGATTTGAGATTCATGTGTGTGTTCCGGTTCAAGCTATGGTGGATGACACAGAGGATCGGAACGTGTGGTCAGGACGTTCCGTTCGAGACACAGTTCTTGATTGTTGAGGGTCGAGATGGTTCGGATGGTGGCCAGGAATCTGAGTCAGCAATGTACGTCGTTTTCTTGCCGATTTTGGAAGGAGATTTCAGGGCTGTTCTGCAAGGGAACTCAAACAATGATTTGGAGATATGCTTGGAAAGTGGTAATTAAACATCATTAATTATTCACAAAAGCTAGTTAACTTTGCTTTTTTGTATCTTTAGTCTCTAATGTGTTATTACAACTTTTTTGTTTGATCTGCAGGAGATCCAGATGTAAAAGAGTTTGATGGTAGTCACCTAGTATTTGTTGCAGCAGGAGCTAATCCTTTTAATGTCATCACAAGTGCAGTCAAGTATGAAAACTCTTTCTTTAGTACTACTGCCTTTTATCTGAATATATTGATGTATTAAATCTGTATCAGTAGAACATGTTAGTCGAGTATTCTTCTCGTTCCATATGCATTCATACATTTTTAGGCCTGCATTGTAGATGACCAAACCATGTAGATTCTATTGCATTATCTGTGCATCAAATAAAGGTTTATGCAAATCGTTCACTTTTATCAAAGCAGAGATAATGTGTACTAAATCGTTTAACAATTTATGCAGATCGGTAGAGGGACATCTCAACACTTTCTGTCATCGTGATAGAAAGAAGGTAGGATAATTATCCCTTCATCTCTACCAGCTTGTTTCTTTTGTTCTTCAAACTGTTTTACTGAAATCTGTGTTGTATGATGTGAATTGGTCTGTTATGAAAATTTTCAGATACCGGATATGTTGAACTGGTTCGGGTGGTGTACATGGGATGCTTTCTACACTAATGTCACTGCCGAGGGCGTCAAGAATGGTCTGGAGAGGTACTAGCTGTTCTTAATGACACACCAACTCATGAACAAATCAGAAGATATAAGTACTAGTGTTTAGTCTCAAGTTAACATATTATTATCTCCTCGCAGTTTCCAGAAAGGCGGAGTGTCACCAAAGTTCGTCATAATCGATGATGGATGGCAGACAGTTGGGATGGATCCTAAAACCTCAGAAACTGGAGCTGACAACTCTGCCAAGTAAGCTCAACGATAACTTGCACGGATCCTTTTGGTTGCTTATATCCCTTACTAACAGTTCATATTGATTTCCCTTTTTCTTCTAGTTTCGCAAACAGGTTGACTAATATCAAGGAGAACCACAAGTTCCAGAAGGATGGCAAAGAAGGTGAAAGAGTAGAGGATCCAATTGATGGAATTCGACACATTGTCAATGACATCAAAGAAAATAATTTTGTAAAGTATGATATCAAACACTTTTATGCACTTCCATTCCACTGTTATATAAAGCAATGAAGAGTACTAATGGTAACTTTCTGGAATGTGCAGATATGTTTATGTTTGGCACGCACTGGCAGGGTACTGGGGCGGCGTAAAACCAGACGGGGCAGATACGGAGCAGTATGAATCTAAGATGGCTTATCCAGTCTCCTCTCCTGGAGTACAGTCAAACGAACCGTGTGAGGCTTTAGATAGCATAACCAAAACTGGTCTAGGTCTTGTTAATCCTGAAAAGGTCTACACTTTTTACAATGAGTTACATGCTTACCTGGCGTCTGCTGGCATCGATGGGGTAAAGGTAGATGTTCAGAACATTCTGGAAACTCTAGGAGCTGGCCACGGTGGACGTGTGAAGCTTACTAGGAAGTACCACCAAGCATTAGAGGCGTCGATTATGAAGAACTTTCCTGATAATGGCATTATTTCTTGCATGAGTCACAACACTGATGGCTTGTATAGGTACAAATTAATAGCCTGCTTCTTCTAACTTTATAATATCGTATACAACATTTCTAAAACTGTTTGAATGTTTGATATTCCAGTGTGAAGCGAACAGCAGTCATCAGAGCATCAGACGATTTCTGGCCAAGAGATCCAGCATCACACACGATTCATATTGCATCGGTTGCTTACAACACTGTTTTCCTAGGAGAGTTTATGCAGCCAGATTGGGACATGTTTCATGTAAGCATATTATACAAAAATCAATCTAGCTTTGGTGTTTCTTATTAGTCAAAGACGGTAACTGACATTTCCGTTGATTGTATACAGAGTTTGCATCCAATGGCTGAGTATCACGCAGCAGCACGTGCAGTGGGAGGCTGTGCTGTTTATGTCAGGTACGGTTGCATCACAATTTGTCGAGACAAGTTTAATTCGTGGTTATAACATGCTTTCTAATTTGTATTTCCATACCTATATCCAGTGATAAACCAGGACAACACGACTTTGATCTTCTTAAAAAGCTCGTGCTTCCTGATGGAGCAGTACTAAGGGCTAAACTTCCTGGAAGACCAACACGCGACTGCCTGTTTTCAGACCCTGCCAGAGACGGTACAAGGTATATATGTCAAGAACATGAACGAACCTTGTGTCTCATTAATGCGCTTTCTTTTCATGTCCAACCTATTCAAACAACTGCGATTGTTTTGCTACAGCTTGTTAAAAATCTGGAATTTGAATGACTACACTGGTGTTTTGGGGGCATTTAACTGCCAAGGAGCTGGCTGGTGTAAGGTCGAAAAGAAGAATCTGATTCATGACAAACAACCTGGCACGATAACTGGAATCGTCCGGGCTAAGGATGTTGATTATCTACAGAGAACCACTGGAGATGGATGGAATGGAGATGTCATCGTCTACTCTCACGTACACGGTACTTTTTCCTAAACGTTTGAGATTGCAAGAAAAATACACTGACTACATATAGAAGTATAGAACAACATGTACAATGCCATAAACTTTTTCTGATAATGTTTTTGCTCTTGTACAGGAGATTTGGTTTACCTTCCAGCAAGCACTTCCCTCCCTATCACACTAAAACCGAGAGAATACGAAGTCTTCACCGTGGTCCCAGTCACTAAGATGACCAACGGAGCCACGTTTGCTCCTGTAGGTCTTACGAAATTGTTCAATTCAGGTGGAGCAATCAAAGAAGTAAATTATAAAGTGAACGGGCCAGGAGTTGTGGAAATAAAAGTTCACGGATGCGGTCCGTTCGGAGCCTATTCATCGGTTAGGCCTAAGAGAATAGCAGTTGATGGCATGGAAGTGGAGTTTGAGTATGATGATGCATCTGGATTTGTGACATTCAATGTGCAATCTGGAGAGGAAGGGAAGTTTATGTCTGATGTAGTTGTCCAGGTGTGAGAGCCGTAAGATTCTATGTTTACAATTTTCCAGAGCAGTAATAAAAATCTTCTTCGCTGTTGGTAATAAAATCTTACTACTTGTGTATATGAAAGTCTACTCCAGAGGAGGAATCGGAGTGGTGATTGTGGGGTGTACATCCAACCTAAAATTTTAAAAAGAATCATTTTCAAAATTTGACCCCTGAATTTGTGAAATAATCTTACAAATTTCAAATTCTTGATCTGGCCTACTCATCGGCTCATCGGTCTCATGAAACTTCATCAATTTTCATATAAAGAATCACCAAACATTTACATGATAGATTGTTTTCTTTTCCTCCCTGGGCCTTACTGATGTCGGATGTGACAGACAAAAGAAAACAATTCGTGTCAGAAGCAACGAGCAGAGAGAACCACACAATCAAAATACTAAGTCATAGCGTCGGTACCAAATTTAGTCCATACCTTTCTCTGTTTTTTTTTTATAATTATTTTCTTTATTCTATTTTTCCTTCTTTCCATTTGTCTTTCTCTTAATTCCATTTTACTTTCTCTTTTCTTTCCAATTTGTTTTAAATTTATTTATTTATTTTCACATATTTTTCATGTTATTAAATTATATAAACGGCTCTGATATAATATAAAATATATAAGTAATACAAAACACACTTCCAAAAAGAGGTTATAAATTATAAAAATGCAAACATAAAAGTGTAACTCAAAATTATTGAAAAAAAATCATTTTCCAACCCCATTATGTTATGTTGCCATATATACCTAGAGGTGGTAACCGGGCCGGGCTCGGGCCGGGCTGTTACAGCCCGCTTTAGCCCGCTACATTTAAGAGGCGGGCTGTCGCGGGCCATTTTTTAACCGGGCCGGGCCGGGGCTTTTTAAAAGATATTGAGGCCCGGCCCGGCCCATGTAACATTTATAAATGTGACGGGCCGGGCTGTTAACGGGCTGTCCCGGGCTGACACAATTATGCTTTTAAATGGGCTGTTTGCCGGGCCAAAACGTTTATGCTTTAACTGGGCTTCTTGGCGGGCCGTCAACGTGTATGCGTTAAATGGGCTGCTCGTTTAACTTCTAAATGGGCCATTCAATCTCCTTCTTTTTGTAGATTACATTCAAATTGAATAAAAGTAATCAAACAAACACTTGGTTGGAACTTGTAGCTAAATAGCAAGTGCACAACTTAATAATAGTTGATAAACGATGAATAATATCATAGAATTACATTCATAGTAATAATAATAATAATAGCCGATCGAATGAATTGGTGAAGAAACTACCATGAAAATACTTGCATACTCATTAGTCTTCAACTTCAACTATTCATGCTTTCCCAAATGACGTAGTAAAGAACCGAAGGGGGATCCATTCCTAACTAAAATAAGGTATTTATATGTAAATTTATAATATATAATTTTATAATCAGACCAAATACGCGGGCTACACGGGCTAAACGTGACGGGCTGTTACGGGCCACGGGCTGTGACGGTCCCGGGCTGTCACCCGGGTTTAAGTGTTCGCGGGCCGGGCTGTCGCGGGCCACTAGGAGTAAGGCCCATATAGCCCACTGCTTTAAATGTTCACGGGCTGTTCTGGGCTCATTTTAAACGGGCTGTTCCGGGCTGTTAAATTTGGCGGGCTGTCCGGGCCGGGCTGTTCTACGGACGACCCAGATAACACCTCTATATATACCCCATCAATTATTTTTGAAATTTTGAGAAAACAAAAAGTAAATTAGAATATGGTAGAGTTTTTTTTTTTTTTTATCTGTACACCATTTTATTTTATATGGTATATTTACTCCGTCCCAGAACAGTTGTACCATTTTACCATTTTGGACGTTCCGTTAAAAATTGTAATATTTCATTTATTTGTCATATTTGAACAATGTTATAGTAATTTTATATTTCACCAACACTTTTAGTATCCACAAATTTACAATAAAGTAAAATCAACATCCACTAATATAACTCAATATGTAAATCTTCTCTTTAAATATCTAAATCTTCTCTTTATTTTATGTGCCAAAAAGCAAATACTACAACTGCTATGGAACGGATGGAGTATATTTAATAAAAATTAATATTTTTTATAAATTTTAAGTTAAATATATATATGATTTTTCACTTTGTGTAAAATAAACGGTTGTGATAAAATTTTCAACAATATATAATCACGCACGAATGGGTCTTGTCATGTTGAACTCGTCTGTAATAGTTCTTGGCTCTTCGCCACTAGTACTATTGAGTGGAGACATTGAACCCACTAATATAAAACGTGAAAAATGACATGGGCCCGCCACTAATTATGAGTGACTGAGAGTCGGAGACATTGAAGCCGTTGGGATCGGTAAAATATAAACGTGCATTTGCAACTTCAACAACCCCATACTCGAATCATTCTCTGGAGTCTGGTCAACTTAATAAACTAGCCAGCAAATTAAATCAAGTCACAAAAATAAAAAATAAAAAGAATCCACAGATATTCCTTCAAAAATATCCCCAGCAACAGAAAACCTAAGCATGAATTCTTCCGCCACCAAAACCAAAGTGGTGGAAACTATCTCCGTCTCCCCGCCACCACACTCCGTGGCGGCGCCACTCACACTCCCTCTCACATTCCTAGACATACCCTGGCTCCTCTCCGCCCCATCTCAACCACTCTTCTTCTACACTTTCCCAAACATATCAACTCCCAAATTCACCCAGACACTTCTCCCGAATCTCATCAACTCTCTTTCCCTCACCCTCAAACACTTCTTTCCCCTCTGCTCCAAATTGGACCTCACTTCAACTGATCACCCATGTTTCCGTTACACACAACCCGACTCTGTTTCTCTCACTATTGCAGAGGCTGCTGCTTCTGATGACATTTTTAACCATCTCATCACCAACAGTTCAAGAACTGCTTCACTTTTCCATCCCCTTGTTCCTTCTATGGATAAATATTCCCTTTTAGCCATCAAGATTACCATCTTCCCGGAAAATGGGATCTCATTGGGGTTCAATCTGCATAATGTTGCTGCTGATGGGAGGACATTTCATAATTTCTTGAAAGCTTGGGGTTCCTTTTGCAAATACGGTGAAATGTTTGATTACGTGGCGTGTACTGATTCGTCGGTCATTAGTGATCCAACTGGGATCAGGTCAATCTTGTTGCAACAATGGAGGCAGTATTTAGAAAGTAGTTATGGAAGTAACGGAAATGGCTTAGTCAGCAATGATTTGGTGAGAGCTACGTTTCTAATGGGCCCACAGGAAATGGAGAAGATCAAGAGAAGGATACTGGACCGGTCCGGGAAGCTATTCGGGTCGGCCCAGTTGCTCCTTTCGCAGTATGTTATCGTGTGCGCGTTTGTATGGGTTTGTTGGGTTAAAAGTGTGGGGAGTGTTGGTGATTGTGGGGGTAAGCATTATTTTGGGTTTATTGCGGGTGGGATTACGCGGCTGGATTATAAGGTACCGAGTAATTTCGTGGGTAATTGTGTGGCGTTTGGTCGAGCGAGAGCAATGAGAAGTGATTTGGTTGGAGGGAACGGGGTAGTGCATGCTGCGAAGGCAATAGGCGATACGATCAAGATGTTGGATGGAGATGCGTTAGGTGGGGTTGAAAAGTGGATAGAGGAGTGGAAGGAGATGCGCGATTCAGAGTGCCATGTGATGGTTACGGGGTCGCCGAAGATAAATTCATATGGTTTGGATTTCGGGTGGGGAAGGCCTGTGAAAATCGAAGAAGTTTCGATTGATAAAACGCGCGCAATATCTCTTTGTGAGAGTAGAGAGGTTGTTGGTGGAATGGAGATTGGACTTGCTCTAGCAAGGTCTGTAATGAGTGATTTCAGCTCCCTGTTTAGTGAAGGTCTTGGTTAATTGTTCAGTTCATTGTGATTTGTGAACAATAGTTTGGTGTAATTGTGTAGAGTAGAGTTGGGCAATAATAGCAATATGTCGTGGCACACTTGCACACCCTGGAAATTGTTAATAATGCACTTAGAGCAAATTAAGATGGACCAACTCTAGCCTCCGCTAAAACATTAGCACAACTTATACAAATAAAACTAGCCCACTTTTCTTTCCATGATTCCATCAAAATCAAACTCTAGCTCCAAAATCACAAAAGTTAAACCCTCCAGCAACTCCGGACTTCAAAATTATAAGCCTATAATTTTGGTTGTAAGCCTGTAAGTATGTAACTGCCACTGCTCATAGTAATCCCTAAGTTCGGAGAGTTGATCACATTTCCAAGTTGATTACCCAACACCCCATGATTTGGAGTAGATTGTTGAAACCCTATAGTTAAACAAGAGTTGTTATCACTTGCCTGTGATAAACTGAAAATCCCAGTGGAGCTTGGTCTAGCGGAAGGTTGAGCATCTTCTCTGACCACCCCTGCTTTAAACAAAAACTCTTCTAGTGTTACTTCGCCTAACTCATCAACAGTTTCCTGGCTTAGTGTCCGTGCGTGGTAATGTTAGAGAATCTTGTCTTTTCAGATTTCCATCAGATACATTTCTACCTGCAGCCATAGAAGGCGCCACGGCTCGGCCCTCTTCCACTGTCCAGATGCGCCTTAAAAAGTCCTCCATATTAATCTCAGAACTTTCACATTACATTTTCCAGTCTAGTAGAAAACAAGACATAGAGCAAACGGAAGAAAAGAAAAGTGCAACGAAACGAAGGAAATCTAAACAATGAAAGCAGATTGAAGGTACATTTACGCAGATCAACTCAACTTAGATTACTGTACCACAAACTTTCCTTCTCACCAAATGTACTAAATTTCGAAACTAAAACTACGAAACGATTACTTTACGCAATTCATTAATCCACTTTATCATCATTCCAAGTCACTACTCTGCTTCCTGAAACAGAGTAAAACGAGCTATGTTTCGGCAACGTTTTGAGTAACAGTTCAAATTAAAAAAATAAATAAAATAGAAGAGAAAAAACTTGTCGAAAATTGCAAATCCCTGATCAATTAAAGCTAACTGAAACGAATCTTAGTTAAAGTTTAATGCAAGGGCAAGAATCCTAATCATGTTACTATTTTGGATAGAGTGCTGCTGGTCTAGGTGCACCTGCGCTCCAAGCCGCCGTCTTCTAATTCATCTTCTCATAATTGCAGTTCGAAGAAGGCTGGGATTTGTGCCCACTTTGGCTGTCATGTTTGGTTATCTTTTGTTGCCCTCCTTTTGGCATCTATATGAACTCAAGTTTATGTACCAGATAGAGAGGGTAATTAAGATAGTAGCAGTTTGGCGTAAGGGGCAGAAGAGTCTTTAGTTCTCAGTTACTGAATACTGATTGTAAGAAAATCATTTAACCGGACGAATTAAAAAGTTAAAACTGTAAGTGTGGCTACATATATGTATTTCACAAGGCAACATCGATAGAGAAATGAGTCCAGAAGCAAATTCTAGCATAACACGTGCATGTAAAGCTTAATTTGTGAGGTTGATTGCAATTTGAGTAGTAATCCAATTGTTGACATCATATATGTTAATTGCCATGTACACACAGCCACAGGATATATATAAAGCTGATTGTAGAAATGAATCAGTTAACTGTTCCTAAATATATTTCGTATTCAAAATGCATGATTTTGTCTATAGATACCAGCTGCCTACGTTTAGTAGCATGACCCCGATCTTAGTAATTAGAGATATAAGTCTATATTTAGTATTATATAATTCCATATTAAAATATGTTTAGGAGGCGTTTAGTAGGATATATTAGGTTGGATTAATCCATATACTGATATGTAGTAAGACTTAATCTGCGTTTAGTAGAGTCTATTGAATTTCGAGCCAATACATATTTATATCTCGGGCCTATATATAACTTGTATTACAAATCCTTGACTCTATGCCATGTATTCCTCATTATGGGTTTATATTAATTATACCATCTACTAAATATGTTTTAATACGGAATTGTATAATACTAAATATAGGCTTATATCTCTAATTAGTATGAATGGAGTCATGCTACCAAACGTCTCCTTAGTAGATGGTATAATTAATATAAACCCATAATGAGGAATACATGGCCAAGAGTTATAGATTTGTAATACAAGTTATATATAAGCCCAGGATATAAGCATGTATTGGCCCGAAATTCAAATAAACTCTACTAAACGAAGATTAAGTCTTACTACATATCAGTATAGTAATGACAGTGGAATATAAACTCAAGTTCCAAAGATTACAAAAATAAACATGATTTAACTTAACCAATCAAATATCTTACTTGGGGCTTTCTATTCTCAGGTCGGCTTCGTACCGACCTAAATGTAGGTCTTTATTATATATTTCATTCTAATTTATTACATTTTGATAAAAATATATAAATGTGCAGTTATACCCCTACTTTCAAAAAATTCATTTAAATAATTTAAATAAGTTCTTACTATTTTATAAGTATTAAATTAAAAATAAAAATTTACTTTAACTAAAATTAAAATTAACCAATATATATCAAATTAATTTCAACAACAATTCAATGGAATATTCGTTTTCCATAATCTGATTGCACTAGCTATCAACATTTGTAGAGGACAATAACAGATGCTTATTTTTTTTAGCTACGAAGTATATTATTTAGAAGTGTTCGATAGTTTATGTATCATTAAAATGGATAAATTAATTGTGATCAATTAACTTTGATTTGTGATTAAGATTAATTAATAAGATTTACGTATATGTAATCATATAAATTGAAATTAAGGGCATTATAGTTAATTTATATTTTTGTGGTGATTTTTAATGTTAAAGAAAATTAATTATAATCCATCGTACCAAAAATGACTTTGAACCGAAATGAATGGATGAGATTAAATTAAGCGCCACATGACAACTATTGAATGAAGACCTGGGTTTAGGTCGGTACAGAGCCGACCTGAGAATAGAAAGCCTCATCTTACTTTCATGTATATAATAGATTTGGTCATTGAATTTTATCGAAATTTAAAACGGTACAAATGAGAGAGTCGGTAAATACCAATGGGTACCCTCCTCTGGCCTCCTCCAATTCTCCACCGCCTATTCTAGTGCTGATAAATTTTGCTGAACTTCTGACCCACTTGAAATTGACTTGCCAAGGCTTATTAATCGAAAGCCTTACTATTCTCAATCTTATCTATTACCTCAGGCTATTCTTCTCCACTCGTTTCTTCTTTCACCAACCACAAAGTTGAGGCAGATTCTAGGAGCTGTATTGGGGTCCGGAGGGCCTCTTCTACATATTGTGTTTTATCTGTTGTTTTAAGAAAAGAACAGTCAGGATGCATGACACGTGGCAAACCAACATCATTCTCAGTCTGCTTTACTTGTTAACTTCTACTGCCGGTACTTCCTTCTCTATTCATTCTATATCATTTCTATATTTTCTCTCTTTTCTTAACTTCTAGCATGCAAAATTTGTTCCAACTTCCAGGTCAAAACTACAATTTCTTCTTATTTGCATTTAATGGATTTAAACCTTATTATTTGAAAAAAAAAAATATTTGAAACAAATTGCAACACTTTGCCACACACTTTTAAGTTAAAAATAAGAAATATTTTACTTTTACATAAGGAATTTTAAAAGACTTATTATAATAAGTGTGGTGTTTTGTACAATAAGATAATATTTATTTCTAAAAAAATTGTAAATTAAAAATTTGAGAGAAAAATTGTAAATTAAAAATTTTAGTCTACTATCCAAACAACAATCGAATTCGATATGAAATAAAGCACGAACTTGAGATCAAACGAGACATTAAAAAAGTCAAAAAATTTAAATGGAAACCTTGTTATGGGATGGAGGAAATATATTTTGTTAAACTTCAATTAAAATTTTATAGCCCACCCGAAAAGAAAAACAAAATACTCCTTTTTTTCCCTTTAAATCTTATTGTTTGAAAATAAATAGAATGAAGTTCAAATTTTTTGAATAAGAGTGTGTCGTACTCGTACTCCCTTCATCCCTGAATTCGTTACGTTTGTTTTATTGACTTTTTAATCCCATTTAACCACTAATAAATTTTAAATCATACCGAAAAATAATTAATGAAATTACAACACTATATTTTAATAATATACTTTTATAAATTAATTTTCTTATATAATTTGGGAGTAACCAGAAGTCAAACGAGACAAAACAAATTAACAAATAAACATAAAAATTAGAGTTTTTTTTTTTCGAAATAAACATAAAAATTAGAGTTGATGAGTAATAAGATTTACATTTTATTAAACTTCATTAAAACATTATAGCTTATGGCCTAAAGAAGAAGAATAAAATAAGAAACAATAGTACTATTTGGAGGTTGGAACAAATTTTGCTGTTTATGATGAGAGAGGAAATATATAAAAATATAATTAATTGAATAAATAGATAAAAACAGGAAGTAAAAGGTGAACAAGTAAATTAGATTTAGTATTCATTTCGTTTGCCACATGTCACACATCTTGTCCCTTCATTTATTAGAATAGCAGATGAAATATATATGCTAGAATAGGCCCTCCGGAGCCCTCAACTTTAATCTCTTGCCACGTAAATCCGAGTCCCAGTAACAGATGAGGGATACATGTGCCTGCCAGCTAGCAAAATTTAAAACCATATTCTTCACACTTTCACCAATTTACTTTATATAAAATTCTAACCAGATCTTAGAACTATAAACACTTAAAAATACCATACAACAAACCAAGTTTTAGTTAGTTGTACCAATAATGGCTCATCAACCACCAAACACTGAACCTTTTCAACGTCCTGAATTCCTTTCACCACCAAAACTGTGGCTTATTGAGAGCAAGTTCACAAACTATGTAGTCTGGAGAGCAATGATTTATGATCAGTTTAAACGCGACGGCCTGCTTGGTTTCATTGATGGCACTGAAGACCCACCACCGTCTAAAACTATCCGAAGTAACGAAGATGATTTGTTTTTCAGGGAGAATCCAGAATACCGGAGAAAATCCCATCGGCGTGCCAAGGAAATGCTTTTGTCTTTTATTCACCAAGGCGTTGCTCCATCTGATCCAGAGGAGCTGGAAACTTGCAGAGATGTTTGGCTCCATCTCAAACACAAGTTCTCCCCGCTAATCATCCGAGATTGGGATTTTGATTTTCTTCCTGGTAATATTCTTATTATTGTAAACTATTCATGATTCAGTTTTAGTCATGTCTAGTAAACTCACAGAGCCAGGAACAATTTTGTTGTCTAAATTATGGAATTCAGCTTTTCTTCTTTGTGTTGTGAAGATAGATGGCCATTCGAATGGAAAAAAGTAACCCGAGAAACTTATGGGCGTTTAAGCAGCAGCGGTAGGGCAATGAGTGAGTACATGAAATTGCATACGGCGGCACAGTTAGATGACCATTGGCCAGCACTGCATATATACCTGAATGATGTGGGCTGGTTGATCAACAATGGTGTGACAGCGGTCAGTGCGGAGGTTGACGATCATCAGTTAGGCGGACTTAATAATAATAATAATTACTTATTCCCACCATATACAGCATCAGTATATTCCCAATGGAACGTGATATATGCCATCAAAGCTTATCTGTTTCCAGCAAGATTTGGGCGATCTCCGTTTGTGGATACAGCAAGATTTGGGATTCTCCTTTCTGCTATTCATGCTAAAAAATTCTGTAAGTAGTAATTAATTCTCACCTTTCTTTAACGGAAATATATATTCGGGCACAGAGACTAGAGCACCCAATTATTTCTTTTATTACAGTAATTCTTTCTGGTGAAATTATTAGCGAAGAGACCTAGGTAGGTTTTCAAACTTGCCGAGTTAATTTGCCGATAGACTTTTCAAGTCAATGTGACCTTGAAAATTTGGTAAAAACTATGTTAACGTAGAAAAATTCGAATTTCTAGATAAAAATTGATAAATTGAAATAAAATATTTGTGACTTTATTAATTCATCATGGTCTGTTACTTTAAGGTACTCTACTAGACATTTGGATAGTTTGATTATTGTAAATTTTCTATATTATTATTATTATTATTATCATTTTACTCCTTCCACCCACCTTGGTGAATTCTTTATTGACTTTTTTTCTATTATCTCTATTTGACTTATTAACTTTGTCATACATCATTGGTCAAATTGGTCAAATTCAACAAATGGAAAACAAGACTAATATTGCCAAAAATATTAAATATGGAGACTAAATTGACCGTGGAATTAAACATAGAATTGCATGTGCCAGACCATGAAATAGTGGGGAAAAATGTTATTTTCCCTACTTCAACTCAATGATATTTATAATTAAATGCTATGCACTTTTAATTTTTAAATTATAATTTAGTTAATAATGAGATTTTTTTTATCTATCAATTATTAAGGGAAGCTAACAAATGTACGTCGTCATTTATTCAAAAATATTATGTATATCAGAGTATTTTTGTTTTAAATGTTGTTATTCACATCTGTAACTTAATTTAGGTCAACTCTTCGAGTTTATCAGGATTGACCTGACCCAATATGATGTTTGGGTGGTTTGCGGAGTCCGGATTGGAAATATAGAAACTAACCATATCTGTGTAACTCAAGTAGGTTGTAAACTTGTACTACCGTTAACGTTGGTTGATTAATTAATTAGTTGGCGGGACGACCAAAAATATCAAATAAGTCTACTTTTGGAAGTGTTTATTTAGTTTTAAGTTTTAACTATGTACTTGAGAGCATGAGTTCTGTTTTTGCTATTGGAATGAAAACCTTCATTTTTGTTCTTTTAACTAATTATTTCTTATCCAATACGGCAGTTTCTGCAAGGCAAATCTTGGAGCAACACAATTATTTGGCGGGACTAAAAATATCAAATAAATCTGCTTTGATGTGGTTGGTATTAAGCATGTCTATGTTCGAACAACAAACGGATACTTCTAATAATGGATCACCCTTCTACCGTTGGAAACGAGGTACGTAATGTTTGTTAATCATTTTCATTTTGCAACGAAAAATTATTAAGAAACATATATAAATAAAGGGGATAAAAATGTCACATTTTCTTTCATTATTAATCGACGTGGTCGTCCATGCAGCTCTTACTTTCTCGGGTCAAAAGGACTTCTGTGCGGATCACTTAATCCCAGACAGCTGGTACACATATTATTATTTTGAAGATAAGGAGGCACCACCCCGTTGGTTTACTGCTATCTTCTTTCTCATCAGGCTAGTTGTCTTCCTAACGAGTACGTGTAATACTAAACCTACCTAACTTAATTGCTTACTCACTGCAGACATCAATCTTCTAAATTTCTAGTAGTATTTATTCAAGTAATCTCAATTTTGAAGCTTGGCTGGTATGTATCTGCTGCTTCCCGCCGATCATTCTTTATATACCCTGGAAATTCCTCTCAACATTAGGTACGTATTTAATTTCATGATCAATGCTCTCTCTTTTCACTTATTATTACTTCCTCCGTTTCATTAATAACTTCTTCCTAAGGGGATTATTCATCGCGATCTTTGTGATTTTTGACCACGTATAACTTTTAAATTAAACATTATCAATATAAATTAAAAATTGATTATGAAAATATACTCCATTTAAATTCATAATATAATTTTATTATATTTTTCTCTAATGTAATTTAGTAGTTGGGTGGTCAAAGGTGAATAGTCCCCTTACAAGTTATTAATGAAATGGAGGTAATATTATGCAATATTTTTGCTGTCTCAATTCGGACATATACATTAGCTAAGTTGATTAGACTGGGTCAGGTCGGGTCAATATCTTAAATACTAAATCTATGTTAAAAATCATATTATGCGTCTATTTTGTTCTCAAAATCACTAATTAAATGACAACAAGTTATTTTCAATATGCATTATCGATCAAATAGGCAGAGAAGAAGTTATCCCACTGAGCTCGCAGTCTTGTATTTACGGTTTTCATGCTAGAAAAAACACGCTATCGTTGTTAAAAGTATTTCTCATACTTTTTTACACAAAATTGGGCTTATGATGAATTTTTTTCTTCTTAAATTATTCAAATGGGAACATGACATCTCTTAAATTAGTTAAAACAAATTAACCTTAATAATTTGTTTGCAAATTTTTTTTACTACTAGAATACTCTATTCCCAATCAAACATTCTAAGCTGATTTTTTTTTAATTCGTAAATTACTCCTACATAATTACATTACACAATAAAAAATATAATAAAATTATATTATTAAAGAAAAATCAAGTATATATTTCTAATATAACTCTATTATATGTTAATCATGTGTAATATAGTATTAATTTACAGTCAGTTCAAAAAAGAAGTCAGTTTGGGAAGTTAATTTGAGTTGTAACGGAGAGAATATTAGTTTACTTTATTTTATTCGTAGGCTGAATATATGTATATATGGCTATTTCTACGGTTAATATGTATTTCACAACACTTATTGTCACTTTAGCACCATGCTAATGCTAGAAGCTCATTTATCAAAATCATACCTACTAGATCAACAATTATATTTTGGTACAAAAACCACCCAAATTCAGTTGACTATCCAATAATTACAAAAAATCTAACCTCACAACAAAAATATCACAGCCTCAAAATGACCAGACAAACCTTATCCCTTTACTAATATTGTAATTCATTTCCTTTTTCTATTTTTTTTCTTTTCCTTTTCAATTCTTCTTCCTCTTCTCCGGTAAAAAATCCGGTACTGACAGTTACTCCATTTTACAATATTTTTGTGAATTATGATTTAGGTTTCATTCAAAAACCCAAAGAAACACCATCTTATGATGAGGAAAGTGTCACGAAATTTACGAAGACATTATGCGAAGCTATGAATGATTATCCTGTGGTAGCTGGGAAAATGTATTTGGAGGCCATATTGTTGGCAGCCGAATTGGGAGTACATAAGATTGTCCAACAAATAATAGATCATGCTCCCGTCACTACTTTTTATCTAGATCCTGTCTCCTCTGAATATATTCTTCACATGGCAGTAAAACATCGAAATCAACATTTGTTTAAAGTCATCTATGAACAATTCTGTTGGGAAAATACCATTACATCATCCCAAAGTTTAACAGGCATGCATGGGAATACTATGTTGCATCTTGCGGCCAAGCTATCACCAGCTGTTGTTCTAGATAAGATTCCGGGTTCAGTTCTCCAGATTCAACATGAATTAAAATGGTACAAGGTACGTTGTTTTTTCTTTCTATTTTAATAATAATAAGAGAGGACTATATTAATGGTGTGGAATGGTGTACGTTGAGATAAGGTAACATAAGGAAAAGAGTGCATATATATTACTCCCTGATTGGTTCGCCAACCAAAAGGGAAAATCATCTTCCGTCAAAAGGCTAAGTCCTCTAGACTTGCACTCGAAAGATATGCCCCATTTTTTTGGATTTGACCATGAGTTGGTGGTACAACTTGCAATCCCCGGATCTTGACCTCTTGCTAGTAAGAAGTACATACTAGACGAGGGGGGTCAAGAATGTGGCGGCCATAACGGGTTTAGAGATGAAATCGTTAGTCTCTATAGGTTTTGGTTGTAATCTTCATATGGTGAGGGATGCATTTCTTATGCATCTCATTCATGTACTTGTTTCCTTTTTTGAGGTTTATGAAATTTTTAGCCGTTTCAAAAAAAAAAATTGCTTCTGTTGAACTGTATTAGAAGATTCTAAAAAAAAAAAGAACTGTATTAGAAGACTAGATGCCTTCTATTATATTGAGCTTTTTTTATGTAATGCAGGAAATTGAGAGAATAACGCCTGGCCATTCCAGACAGGAACTCAATCATGAAGGAAAAACTCCAAAAATGATGTTCACCGATGAACACAAAGATTTGAAAGATAAAGCAGAAAAATGGATGAAAGATACGGCTACCTCTTGTACGATTATTGCAGCATTGATCGGTACCATTATGTTTGCAGCAGCTATAACAGTACCAGGTGGAAACAATGGCAACACAGGCTTTCCTTTATTTAGAGGAAATTCTAAGCTAGTACTATTTGCTGTTTTTGATGCTATCTCCTTCACTACATCTGTCATTTCTCTCTTAATGTTCATGGAGATAATGATGGCACGATATGAACCGGGAGATTTTATGCGCCATCTTCCTGTTAGAATTTTTATTGGTTTGGGAAGTCTCCTCATCTCAATCTTGTTCATGATGTTGACATTCAGTGTCGCATTGTATCTTGTGTTCGGCCAACCAAATCTTTGGGTTCTAATTTGGTGGCGATAGTGACTTGTAATATAGTTGTCTTGTTTGCTTACCTGCAAGGATACCTTCTGGTCCAGTTGATAGCTTCAACTTACAGTGGCAGCATTCTCCCTCAGCGCGGTCGTCAATTGAAGCCGACTCTTGTAGATTCCAATGAGGAATCCACGGGAAATTTAGATCCATTCGACATTTTGTAAAATGCACACCTTTCAGCAAAATCTGTGATGACATGAAGCCACCGTCGCTTATTAGTTATTCATATTGATGTGAATGAAGATTTTTTTTTTTTTTTGAACCGGATTAATGTCAATGAAGATGAAGATCTAGCAACTGACTTGTTTGTTATATTTATGCTATGTATTTCAGTTGTTCCCTATCATAGGATTGGAGTAACATAGATAAGTACTACTGATATACAGTAATTTGAGTTTGCCTATCTATATTTATTTCATGTGAATCTGTAAACCTCCAAATATTTCCAGATTTCAGAACAAACTCAAATCTTCAAAGTCCCAGTTTTCATGATTAATATACCCACTTTCCAACAGATTTTTCATGTGCTCCAGTTACATATGAAATCCAAGTCTGAGTAATATGCAACTTTGCATATTAACTCCAAATTACTTTGGCTCATTTGTAAGTGACCACGAGCTCATTACATATGCAGTACAGGACCTGGCTTTACGCAACTAAGCAACATTGGCCCATAGGAACTACGAAGATCTAGGAGAGTCAATGAGTCATGCAATGCATGGTTACTTATAATTGATCATCAAAAGGATGACAATCACAAAAGTTCATCATGCAAGTGATAGGGCAATACCGAAACTGAACCATAATCAGCCAAAATCAATTCTCCACGACAGAGGATGAATACAAAATTATACTCATTGAAATATTAGTATAAATTCAAGCTCAAGTACCCAACTACACCTAAGATACATAGCAAAGGATCCAGGCGGTCCACATTCAATAACTAACTAATCACAGTGATAAGCTTGCTGATATACAGGCATAAGGATAGAAGAGCTACCAAATGTACAGCACAAAACACCTCGCTACCTACCATGCTTATGACGTGGTTCCTTAATATCTTCTTGGAATACGATTCACAAACAAAAGGGTCAGATCAAGCTTTTCCTATAATTCTACCATGGTCCAGTTACAGTTCTTCTCAGACATCTTGTCTGTGCTGCTCCGTGGGGCTTACTCATTGTCTCCAAAAGCTGTGAACAAACAATTACAACTTTCTGTGAGTAATCATTTAGTAACGTAAATATATTAGGCCTCACGCTAGGAAGTGAATGTAAGCCACCGGGTCAAGTCATAGGAAGTGGTATGTGCAAAGTACTACCATAGGTAATGTAATTGAAGTCAACTCAAGTGGTATAATAAGATCAAGTACCTGATTCTTCTGCATCTTCATAAATTCTTCCTGCAATAACATGACAACATTTGTGGGTCAGAGAGGATAAATTTTCAATTTGATCTTGTAAAGACTACTTTTTATTGGGTTGTAAAAAAAAAAAAAAAAAAAAAAAACCTGCTTCTTTCGCAACTCTTCATTCATCTCTGAGTTTTGCAACTTCTGCTTCCAACTCCAGGGTATAAGCCTATTTTATTTTCAAATCACATCATGACCATCAACCCTCAATCTTAAATAATACAGATAATGTCACATGCAAACAATGTGTTTGCATATCATGAACATATACTAAGTTCTACAGCAGAGATACTGATCATGAGCATTTGTGCATGTACTAATTAAGTAAAGCTTTGAGGTGGATTGCAATTTGAGTAAGCTGAATTAAAGAAACGAATGAGTTAGCTAGTCCAAAAACATTCCACATTCCCCATCAACTATTTGCAACCCGAAACACTTGAACTGCTATTGCAACTACATGCAAACAATGATTTTGCATATCTATATGTACTCAAATTTATGTGCATATAACAAAGTAAGATATATTTTAAAATAGGGGCAGAGGAGTATTCAGTCCTCAGTAAGTAGTGCTATAAAATTCATTTAACTGGAAAAAAACAAATCATAAGTTACAATGTTCACATGAACGTAAAAGACGGCAAGTTATGTTGGTATATTTACAAGCCCAATGATTAACAGAATCCACAGGTTCAATCTACAGAATAATATTGTTATTTTCACAGGCTACTAATTCAAGCTTGTGAGGTGCATTTGGGAAACATATGTTAAACCGAGGTGCTACCACATGTTTATATGAAATATGTATAGCCCTGATATGTAGATATGTAACGCAGGTATATATGATCTAGTATCAGCCAAAGTAAAAGACTGCAATTTTTCTCTCTATTACCTATATGCGAAAAAAGCCTTTTAAATCATCTCTACGCACTGCAATCCATTAGGACTTGCAGATTCAGATATAGTCCGTGAATAGGATAAGTTCAGTGATGACAGATTATAGCAAGCCTAATATCCACATTCTTATGAGAACCAAGATCAATATCTATAGGATGTCATGAAGAACACAGCAGAGGAACTACAAATATGTATCATTTGCAGCGAATAAATCACCTGTTTTCTAGCTCTTGATCTTGCGGCAGACTCTCTGTTTTTTATCATTCTCTTCCGCCTTCTCTCCACCACTTTCTCTAAAGAACCAGCTGCTCTCCTTCCATGGCCAACTTCACCAAAGTTATAAGGTGAAGGTGATAGAGATGGCGTGTCTGTACTACTCTTAACAATAGCATCTGGATGTAGATGACTCGAAGGGGATCCCACTGCACCTGCTGCTCCGTTGCGTAAACCACTCATGGCTATTCCTCCACCTGGGATAGTGTTACTCAAACCATTTGTAGTACCAAGTGTTGGGCCCTTCGTTGTGGAGCTAGACAGATGACCATTATTTCCGTGTTGCGAGGGGCTGGAAAAAGTGACAGTTGTTTGCTTCGGAAATAGAGGTTGTAACTGTAGCTGCGGTTGCTGTGGTAATTGCTGAGTAGACCCGACACTACTCATATTAATCCCTAAGTTAGGAGGGTTGATCACATTTCCAAGTTGATTTCCCAACATCCCATGATTCGAAGTTGATTGTTGAAACCCTATAGTTAAGCCGGAGTAGTTACCACTTGCCTGTGGTAAACTGAAAATCCCAGTGGAGCTTGGTCTAGCCGAAGGTTGAGCATCTTCTCTGACCACCCCTGCTTTAAACAAAAACTCTTCTAGTGTTACTTCGCCTAAAGTAGGCTCCCTTTGCCCCAAGTTCGATACTCCGTTGGCATTTTCATCTTTTGCACCAACAGTTTCGTTAAGAACGTCCTACCATACCTCATCAACATTTTTCTGGCTTAGCGTCCGTGGTAATGTTAGAGAACCTTGTCTTTGCAAATTGCCATCAGGGACATTTCTTCCTGCAGCCATAGAAGGCACCACAGCTTGGCCCTCTTCCGCAGTCCAGATGCTCTTTAAAAGATGCTCCATATTCATGGATCCAAAGTCCTTACTCGTTCCACCACCACCCAAAGTGTTTTGAAACTCCTCAAATGTCAATGAGTATACTGAAGTCTGACGTACAAGCGGAAAATTAACGCTTTGCCTCCCAACACTATTATCTGCCTGTGTTGTGTCTCCAAAGCTCTTGAAATTCATAAATGGCTCCATTATCCTAGAACTTCAAAATGCAGCTACTATCTGACCAAAATTCAAGATAAGAATGTTAGCAGTCAAACAAAATTATCTGCCAAAACAGTATATATGGTAATCTTAACCGTAGGGACTCGAATGGTAGTGGTAGTGAAACACCCTACTGCCCAACTACCACCCAGATACGAATGGTTAGTGAAAGTTCCACTACATGTTACCATCCACTCAACAACAGGTACCACTGCCATTGGTAGCTACGAATTTCACTGCCTGGTACACAACTGCTGAAATACCCAAACTTTTCTTCCAGCTATATTAACTTGGAAACTCACAAGACACTAGTATTAGACAATTACTGGTTACAACATGTTACCCAAATGAAAGTTGGAGAATCAAGAATATTATCTTTTGACCAGGACCTAAAGGAACAATTTCATTCACTTTGCTATGACAGATAATGGTAGTAACTTCAATCTCAACTACTAGCCAACCATTCTAGGGATTCCATAGAGCCTCTACTGTTCGCTCATCCCTACTTCAACTCATTCTTCACTCCTTTCTTTCGCAAAAATCATGACATAAAACACAGAATAATGGACTGCCATCAATCGGACAATCAAACAAAGAAAAACTCACAACGATCACATTACATTTGCCTACAAAACGAATACAGAAGAAACAGGAGAAAACAAAATGAAAGAAATATGAACAATCAAAGCAAATCGATGGTACATTTAGAAAAAAACATTAGTTTCTATATGCAGATCATTCACTATCAACTCACCATAGATTACTGTACCACGGAATTTCCTTCTCATCAGCCAAATAAATGTACTAAATTTTGAAACGAAAACAACTCTCAAAGCTACTACTATTACTAGTACAAATTACCCCATATTTCTGAATCTTACAGCTCACCTAATCTCACCAGCTCAAGCCTCTCCAATTCCAGATCTAAACTCAAATCAAGCCATAAACACACACACACAGAGTAACAAATTGAATCGTGAGTATCCATTATTGCAGTACACGCAAAACTACGAAACAATTACTTTACGCAATTCACATACTCAAACACGAATCCATAAATCCAAGCCATAAAACTCATTTTCATCCTCCATAAACTCAATTCGCAGCTGAAAACATTACACAGTAAACCTAACAACGTCCCATTCATCTCCATAGTTTGCTCAGTTCGAAAAACGCCGTACAATTAGCTAAAACCATAGATGACAATATAAGAAAAATATAACAGACAAGTAAAAATGGAAACGCAGAGAGAGAGACGAAATTACCCTTGTGATTTGTTAGGAGGAAAAAAAATTCTGAAAATGTGTGTCGCTTGCTCCTTATTCGACAAGTGCCTTACTCTCCTTTGACAGAAAATACATCTCTTTCTTCTCTTTCTCTCTCTATCTAGATTTTATTTTTTTTATTTTGTAAAATATATTTAAAAAATCTTTGATTTGAATTTCCGCCGCTATTTTTAACTCGGAAATATCTGATGGAGTCTATTATTTCGAGACGTGGTCCAATCAAAGACGAGATTGAGGAGGCAAATGGATGGTCACCACGTGGCATGTTCTGCGCTTTCTCCGGTTTTGTCTTCTTCAAGTATATTTTCTTCAAACTGGTACTCCATTTTTTAAGATATTTTTTAGATATTTTAAACTTCATTATAGAGACTACGGTCTTATCATTTTCATTAGTTATACAATTTTGTTTGTGGTTTCTTCCAATTTGAACTTTTTATCCAAAGTATCTACTAGATTTTTTTATTGATTTGGCGGTTTTTGTTGACACGGTTTTATTGTAGTTTTTATGGTGAAATTTTGTACTTATTGAATGGGTTTCCAGTGACATAATATTATTCGCCTACGGTATGAATTAAGGTATTTTGAACTGTATTCGCCTACTGTATGGAATTGTAGTGGACAAGATCTCTAGGAAGTAGGTTTATTCATCATCTCAACGTAAAAATAACAAATACGGTACAAGTCAACAAGGACCTATAAGGATATTAGTGTCGGGGAAGCCAGTTTTTTTCACGGTACGATTTTTCCATATTCCTGAGTTTGTGACAAAGAGGGTTATACAAGTTTCGTAATTGTATAACTCTATATAAGGCATGCAAGTAAGCCTATGTTTTTTCAACTTATATTTAGTTTCATTCCGCTCAGTTCAATTATACTTAAAATAATGAGTCTAAAATAATTTCAATTCAGTTGAATTTTTCAGGCAAATCAAACCGGAACTAAACGAGGCTCAAAAGTGATGTGGTTGGTACTGGTCCCAAATTGCTAGAAGGGGAAGGGAACTCTTACGTATTAGTAATGTTCTTGTGTACATTTGTGCCCAAGCCAGGTTGCTAGATTGCTCGCGAAACTTCCACCCCCGTCATGAGTTGATTTGACCACGAATGACTATGATAACATTGGTTACGTTTTTAACATTTCTAATCCCGCACAATCATCCAGAATTTTCAAAGAATGTCTTATTTTTGACAGGGTGAGCTGCAGGCAAATCCAAACCAACTGCTGGCAGACTTATGTTTTGGAGAACACATGTTGAAAACTATCAATAAAAACATCATTCTCTACTAGGCCTACCGGCTACCGCTATGAGCTGCTCAGCTTATTAGCTTGAAAATGCAGTTACTAGATCAAGGAAACAGAAATCACATCGTCATAGACCATTAAAAGCGTACAAATACACTTCAATAATATACAATGCGAAATTCTTGCTTCTATATACATACGTGTCTATATAAAGTGTCCATGACGAGGATCATCATTCACATTAGTAGTAAGTAAGCAGTAAGCACGACTGAGAAACAAAAGGCAAACTGTGTCCTTCTAATTCCAGTAATGTCCCGTTAGAGTCCTTCTCAAGCACACTCTTTTACCGCCCCCAGGTTTATTCAGTGTCTCCAGAAACTGTGGACAAAAGAAAAAGATCATCAGACTGGAAAAACCTTCTTGCACTTGGCATTTTTTGTCTAATCACAATTACATGTTTCCGATTTCCACTATGGAACTAACTCGGAACTTGTGATTCAGTGCACAATCAGTCAATGTTTTTTTAAGTAAGTGCTAGGTGTAGTAATGTTCGATGATGCAAAGAGGCGAAGTGTACCTGACTTTTCTGCATCTTCAAGTATTCTTCCTGCATTGATATAGAAAGTTGCTTTATTTGTCAATATCATGAAATCAGTTTGATCTTGATAAAGCTTTTACTATCTCACTGGTGTAACAAAATTTACCTGTTTTCTTCGTAGCTCTTCATTCATTTCTTTGAGTTTTGCTATTTCTGCCTCTAATTCCAGTTGATAGGCCTGATGTTTTCCGAAATAGATCAGATCATTGCATCGTACAGATGATATATTTATGTGAATATGTTTAACTTAGATACATAATTAGACAGGTTGCTATAGAAATTAACACAAATGAGTAGCATGTGCTAGTTCAACATACTAATATGTTCATATTCGCCAGGATGCATTTGAATCAAACTGTACCAGTATCTTGCATGTTTCCATCACATTACCATCATTTCAAAGTAGGGATTACAGGTAAATTATACAAGACACTAATACCCAAGGTGAATCCAAAAAACTGCTTCTGCATCATAGTACTAACTACTAACCCCATGGACAGATTTAGATAGTTAGCTGTCTAAAATAAAGTCTAGACTCTAGAGATTCGAATGTAACTTCCAAATAAAGATGCAAGCATGGTCTAGTGTTATCAGCAAGCAGTCATATGGATATGCTTCAAGTTATTGATTACCTTGATGTAGCCAGGTTTTAACAAGAAAGGATTGTTAATGCACTAAGAAGATTTAGTGCACAGGTAATATAAGAAAAAAAACAGCAGAATGCGTTGAAAAGTTAACCTGCTTTCTAGCTCGTGATCTTGCAGCAGATTCTCTGTTCTTAATCATCCTCTTCCGCCTCCTCTCCACTACTTTCTCCAAAGAACCAGCCGCTCTCCTTCCTCTTCCACCTTCACCAAAATTATAAGGAGAAGGCGATGGTGATGGTGTATCCGCGCTGCTCTTAACAATCGGATTGCCTAATCCACCCATAATTGTTGAACCACCTTGAACTACATTGTTCTTTGAATCATTTATGAAACCAAACTGTGGCCCCTTTGCTCCTAGCCTAGATAACTGAGCATTATTTCCATGTGGTGAGGTGGAAAAAGGGACAGCTGTTTGCTTCGGTAATAGAGGCTGAAACTGAGGTTTCGCCTGTTGGTTTGGTTGCTGAGAGGACATTACTCCGTTCACATTGATCCCCAAGTTAGGAGAGTTGAAAACCATGCTCTTACACTCAGCAAGCTGACTGTCAAAAACATCTTGATTCTGAGTCGGAAACTGAAAGTTGTTAGCATTTGCACCGTAAATCCCAGTGTTGTTCGTCATTGCAGAAGGTTGAGCGTCTTCCCTAACAACACCTGCCCTAGACAAGAACTCTTCTAACGTTATCTCGCCTAAAGTAGGCTCCCTTGTCGCCAAATTCGAACCCCCAGCAACAGTTTCTTTTGAAACATCCCTCCACACCTCATCAACAGTCCTCTGGCTTAGTGTCCGCGGTAGTGTCAAGGAACCTTGACGCTGCAAGTTTACATTCGGACCGCTTCCTCCTACTCCACCTACAGAAGACGCCACAGCCTGAGTACCCTCCTCAGCACTCCAAATGCTCTTCAAGAGCTCCTCCATGTTCATCGACCCGAAATCCCTACTCGTTCCACCACCCAACGTGTTCTGAAACTCGTCAAACGTTAAGGAAAACACGGAAGATTGCCGAACAAGCGGAAATGTGAAATTTTGCTGCACACTACTACTAGCATCTGGATGGACTGTGTCCCCAAAGGTATTGAAGTTTATGTAAGACCCCATCTGTAAAGCTAATCAATCAACAAGAAAACAAGAAAACAATACTATTATTATTTTCCGAAAGAGGAATAGTACAAGTGAATGAAGAAACACATGTCCTTACCACAAGCCATATAGATCTATCTATATCTCAACATCACAGCAAACTGCAATCACTATACTATCTATCTACTATAGAAAGATCAGTATTGAGTTGAGTACACAATATATGCTTAGCTTTAAAGGATAGGTACAACCAAACAAAAGTCAGCTTCACCTTCACTTAGGGCAATAAATGGATGTAATCATGATGTAAACACACCAAGAACCAGTTAATGCTATTCATACAAGTGTCCATTTTACTACTATATACAGAAACTTATGTTTTTTTATCTGCTAAATTGGAAACAATATTAACCAAGAGTGCAATGATCATCTTGCCTAGTCAAATACTTAGCATCATATCATAATTCTTGATCTCCTTAAATCATTAAAATACAAGTGATAGGTACAGTACAGTACAGCATAGGAGTAGATCTTTACGATACTGAAGCTCAAACAATATAATGATCCATGAACAAAACTACCATCCATCTTAACTGTTTCGTACTTATATAGATGAATCTCGAAAAATTTCCATTTTTAGAAAGCTGAAACTAGAGCAAAATTGGAGGAACCTATGATATAAGTTTGTAACATTTCTAACTTCCAATCAACCTAACAGTGACATCATATCCCATTAAACCATTAAAATTTATACTAATCCCAATCTCAAACACTAAATAGTAAGCTGAACATCATAAATAAACAGAATCCAATCCAAGAACTCCAAACCCAGATCCAAGATCAAATCTTTTTCACTCCCACAAAACAAACAGCCATTGTTCAAAGTCTCCAACATCATATCAATCACAGAATAGCTCAATTCAAAACAAGATCAAACACAGCAAGAGAGGAGTAGTAAAAATAACCTAGAGATAGAAAGAGAGGAGATGGATGGACGAAAATACCCTTTAAAAGGAGAATCAAAAGCTGTCGTATCCTTCTTCTTCGCGGAGCAGGCTCTTGGTGGAGACGACAAGTGTCTCGTTCCCCTTTGACATTTTAAACACTACTGAATCACTCTGCTATTTCAAGAAACGTGGACCAATGGGATCGATGCTTTTAGTAGCCAATCAGGGGGCGAAACGTGGTGGAATCTGGATCGTTGTTGGAGCCGACAAGGTGAAAAATGGCGTGATGTGATTGGTGGAGTTTGATGTCACTGGTGATGCAATCGAGATAGGATTTGGATATTTTCGTTGTGGGAAACATGTGCGTGTGATGGATGAGTGATGAGTCAGTGTCAGCTGTGCTTGGGCTATGGTTGTGTGTGGGGTGGTGTAGGGTGTATGCTTGGCAGTTAGCAAGATTGGGCTGAATGGGTGAAAATGTTGTTGGGCTAAAGTGTTTCGGCCATTCAGTCCATTGGTTGTTTCAAGAGTCCAATAGTGTTCGATCCAACTATGAAATGTCGGAATTTTGGGAGACCGGAATTTTCCACGAGTATGTCATGCAAGGCAAAATATGTTCTATGTGATCTAAGCTTTTACTTTGAAAAATGTTGTCTAGTATGTGTGTATTAAGGAGATAGTAGGGGGAGTTATAAGTTGGTTCAACGGAAGGGAATTGGGTCGGTAAATGGAGAGGTATTGCGTTTGATTCCCAGTGAAGACATAATGCGGTTTAGGGGTGGAGATATAAGGTTTTTGCCGTTTAAAAAATTAAGGAGATAGTACAAATTTTAGGGGGAGTTATAAGGTGGTTCAGCGGAAGGGAATTGGGTTGGTGAATGGAGAAGTGTTGGGTTCGATTCCCAGCGAAGACATAATGCGGTTTAGGGGTGGAGATATAAGGTTTTTGTCGTTTCAAAAAAAGAAAGGATATAGTACGAATTTTGTAGTAGAATCGAGCCTTTGAATCAATAGACGAATTAGTGGCAAGATAAGCGTTGATGGTGAAAACAAGGTGAGGATGTCGTTCGGGTGGAGTTGTAACGACGGATTCCAAGTTAACAATTTGACATTTTCAAGTGGCTTCAAAATAAATTACATTGTATTTAACAAAGAGGCTATCCCACTCCAAATGTTTTGGAAAGCGGATTTGTCTAGTGAAATTATGAAAGAAATGATCTTTTATTTTAATTAACGTCAAATTAGATTACTTCAACGGAGTTCACCAGTGGGCTTACAACATACTTCCTACGAACATTCACAATTTACGATAATCGTGAATAAGTACAGACACCAAAGTCAACAAGGCCAAATATATCAAACGAAGAAGTAACGACTAGACTGTACACGAAACATCATGAACTAGACCAAAAACGAGCATTGCTTCCTTCATTGGATATATCATCTACAACAATCATATTTTGTTCTTGCCTTCTTGGAACACAAAAGACCAAAACATTTTAAGATATCTTTGAGGTACGTACCTGATCGTGTAGTCGTGTACAAATGGTTTATGGCGATGTAATTTATGAATCAAATGCACAATATACATGACATTGATTGAGAAAGCACGTAAACCCAACTTCGTGATTTTTTGTTAAGGCATGCCAAGTCTTGTACAATAATTAAGGATAGAGTTTCATGGAGCGAAAAGGTCAGCACATTTTCTTATATGAAATAATGAAACTACATGTGACTAAATATTGAAATGACGTGGAAAAAGAATATTAGAAAAGGCCTGAAGCACGCAAGTTTAATGGGAAAAAGCAGAAAAGATTAGACATTTATGAGTGGTGGTCATGTGTTAAATAAATCAAGATAAAAAGAAAAAGAGCAGTGTTTTTCTTCACGGGGGGTTGAAATAATTAACGGAATTAAAAAAGACGAGCTTACATTAAAACTTCTCATCTAAGTAATGGAGTAATTAATTCATGGATTAAGAAAACGTCTTACGAGTTTCGTTATATTCTTAGATGAGAAGTTTAATGTCATAGAGTCTGCCATATTTAATTAATTACTCCCTCCATCTAGGGTTTCATTTTTTATTTCTTTTTTTATTTTAACCCATACTATTTTCAAATCATATTGAAATATAATTAAGAGATTATATCATTCTAGGAGTCCCTTAGAACATCTAATAACAAAAAGTTCCATTAGATCGGCAATTACAGATTAGGCCAAAATGTGGATTTTGGGTTGACTTAGAGCTATTTACAGAATTGTCATTCACTCAAAACAAACATGTACTAAGTATTTTAACTGTTTTCTAATAAAACAAAAAAAGAAATTAAAAAAAAGGGAAAAGTAGTAAATAAAAATTGAAGGGTTGGGCAGAGCTCAGCCCCGCCATGGCGGGGCGGAGCTGGCTCCGCCCAGACTGCTCCAGTCGGAGCAGTTGATGCTCCGATTAGAGCAGGTTGCTCCGATCGGACCAGAAACGCTCCAATCGGAGCAGTTGAAACTCCGACCGGAGCTTCTTTGCTCCGATCGGAGCCACTGTGCTCTAACCGGAGCAGTCAAAGCTCCAGTCAGAGCAACTTTTTTTCTTTTTTTTTAATTTTCAATTCTTTTTTTAGTTTTTTAATTTTATTTTTTTTATTTCAAATGTAAGGCTTGTTTGGCTTGTTTGGTTATTGAAGAATCCAAAATTTCTACATTAAATTAGTTCTTATTAATTCACCAAAAGTCAAATTCGTGACCTAATATGTAATTGATAATCTAATGGGACCTATTTTGTTATTAGAATCACTAAGAGGCCCCTAAAAAGATATGGACCCTATAATTAATAAAGTTATACTATAAATGGTCCATTGATTTTTTATACCCTCTTAGCGTCCCTAATAACGAAATGAACTACCTTAGTTTATCAATTACATTTTAGTCCAAAGTCAACAAAAATTCACTATTCCAAAATTGAATTTTGATGAAACCAAACAAATCTTAATATTTTTAAATAAAAAATATAAAGAATTAAAAGAAAAAACTAAGTAAAATACTACAATAATAAAATAAATTTTAAATTAAGAAAAAAAATCTTAACTAAAAAAAAAAAATTATCTTCATCATCCTCAAAGCTTCGGTACCGTAATTTTTTTCGGTACCTGAGCTCCAGCGCCGAAAACGGTGAAGCAGGATGCTCCACCACCATTAACGATGCAACAAGCAGCTTGCTCCACCATCAGATCGGTGGAGCAGCAGCTCCACCGTTACCGGCACCGGAGCTCCGATACCGGAATTATTCAGTACCGAAACTTTAGCGAAGAAGATCGAAGATGGATGGATCGATCTTGTTAAATATTTAATTTTTATTTTATTTTATAATTCTATTTAAATTTTTTAAATCTTTAAATTAATTTTTTGATTGGAAATATTTATTTTTCTTAAGTCATGTTTGGTTGGAAGGTGTTTAAAGTGTTGGTCAACTCAAATGTACTAAAATGTAATTGAGTTTGGACTATAATGTAATTGATAACACAAGAGGGTACTTTATGAGAAAGGACTTCATAGTGAACCCTTATAATCAATTTTCTCTACTATAAAAATATTATATTTTTATAACATAAATTTGTTAATATCTTTCATAATATAAAGGGTAATTTTTATCCAGCTCCCATGCTAGTTTCATCAATTACACATTACCCCCTATTAGTGCATATCAATTACATATTACCCCACGATCTTGACTTTTCGCGAATTAAGGCTTGAAATGTACCATTTTGCCCTCATTTTAGTTTTAGGTTTAAAAAAAAATCAAACAACTTCAATTCTCTTTTATTACATATTTGACTCTAAATTTTTATATTTCATAAAATTGACTATAAATTATTTAAATTAACCCCCATTACTTATCTAAATCTCAAAATGTTCTTAAATATTATTGCAAAAAAGTCCATACACAATTATTGATTCATATTTCAGTCCATAATTTTTATAAAATAAATTTAAAAAAAAAAACTGAAAAACAAAATACACAACTCATCGAAGTTGTTTGAAAGCTCCAATCAGAGCTTTCAAAAGCTCCGGTTGGAGCTTTTAAAAGCTCCGATTGGGGCTGTTGCCTCAACAACTCCGATTGGGGCTTTAACAGCTCCAACCGGAGTTGTACTTTCCGGCAGCTCCGGCACCGAAAAAATACCGGTGCTGGAGCTGAAGAAGAGGACTTTTTTGAAAAAAAGTAAAAGAAAATAATAAAAGTAAAAAGAAAATAAAATTAAAACATGAAAGAAAAAAGTAAAAAGAAAAGAAAATAGGTTAAGGAAGTGTTTGGCTAGCCACATTTTCAGAAATTTTTGAACTTGGTCAACTCGATTGGTTTAAAACGTAATTGTTGAACTAAGAGGGGGGAATATGAAAACTGATGC
This sequence comes from Plantago ovata, assembly GCA_028274465.1. Classification (NCBI taxonomy): domain Eukaryota; kingdom Viridiplantae; phylum Streptophyta; class Magnoliopsida; order Lamiales; family Plantaginaceae; genus Plantago; species Plantago ovata. The sequence goes on from CM051455.1 coordinate 134,598,721, forward strand.
ACCAACCGCGGTGCTTTATGAAAATTTCCCTAATATAAATTTAATTTTTTATATGATTTGAAAAAAAAAAAATGAGGTCAAACTAAACTAAACAAAATCAATAACTTTGTTAGATGGGGTGTTAGAGCATTCTTTATGGTTTGAGGTTTAATTGGGGCTTTAAACATAAAAGTCCCAAAATAAGCTCACAAATTGATGCTTCCAATGGTTTTGGGTTATTTGAGGCTCTTTTGTGGGTCCCATGTGCCACATTATTAATTCATTAACCAATCACAAAACAAGTAATATAAAATATTATTTTGTAGTGCTTAATTGATGTCTATTATTTAGTAGCCTAAAAAAAAGACTCCATTAAAAGTACTTTTAGGCTTTATTAAGGATTTAAGCCTCAATAAAGCTAAAAAAATCTATATAAGGAATGCTCTTAGTAGTTTAGATTTAGACTAGAGATGCATTATTATCTAATATTCACAATCACCGACCATGCCAGTAAAGTTAAAATCTGGTCAATTAAAGGACGCTGCCATATTAAGAGCATCACTAACGAGGTTGTTAAGAACATTACACATACCGTTTTATAGTTGATGGTATGGCCTCGGACCCTACTCTAATTGTAAATTTCATGGATTCAAGGTAGTCCGCGTCCAAATTGAGTTCTAAATTGGTGAGAGATGGTGTTCTAAATTTGGATCCATCAGAAAACCTATTAAAATTTAGGGGTTATAAATGGGTTCAACACGATACAAATAGATTTAAATTAGGTCCCAGTTAGTCTGAGTTGAGTCTTATAAATGTCTGAGTCAGGTCTCAGTTATTTCAAGGGTCATGTCATCAGAAGATGAATTCAATCGATAAAATCTACCAATTATTATTTTTAGTCATTTAAAACAAATGAAAAATATAATTATGTGAAATACACACAAACATATTCACAATATATAAAAAAAAGTTGATTATTCTAGAATATAAATGATCCTATGTTGGGGCTTTCTATTCTCAGGTCGTCGTCTTCGTACCGATCTGAGAATAGGTCTCCACTAGATCTCTGCCACGTGGCATTGGTACGAAATTATTATTTTAATTATAAATAACTTATTCTTAATAGTAAATTTTGAATATACATATATTCCCCCATAACTTTTTATTAAATTTACTTTTTTTATATATCTTTAAAAAGATAAAACTAATTTTATAAAATTATCATTATATTAAAATCAAAATAAAATTCATCTAGTAAGACCAAGATGTTCTTCCCCAAATTCTTAAACCCTTATTCCCAATTCAATTGTGATAGAATGGTTGGATTCCATAGTTTGTCCTCTTTTTACATGAAAATGTTCTCTTCTAATTCTATTATCAGTTTACACTAGGTCATACTAATGGATTTGAAACAGATGATCATCCCCTACCATATGTAATAGAATAATTAATTAACGATGAATTAGAAAGTAGCAGTAGTAGTAGATAGGTTTAAAGTTCTTCTTAACATCTCATCATCATGTTGTTAATTGCTTGTTGCGTTACAGAACTAATATCCTAACATTAGAGAGCTCTACTAATCACACATTAGGTGCGTAATTTTGTGTTTACCGGTGATGAGTGTTCTGCTTTTGTGTTTTTTAGAGCACATTAACCATAATATATAAGCCTCTGTAACGCACGGTCTCACGCGGTGTCTGTGTCTGGTAAAAAAGAAACAGCCTGCTTTATTATTATTATATTATATTTTATTTTTCTTCACTTGATAAATTTTCTTCGCAAATTCTCAGGAAAGACGGTCTTTAATATAGACGGGACATTTTTGCAATTTACCAATCAAAATCTCGCTACCCATTTAAAAAACTCGGGATCCGGATTTATGACCCGGTTCCTTATTCGGGTTATAAGCAGATATTAACCAATAAACGGCTTCTTTCTCTTTTCTTCTCTCAGTTCGATCGGGTTGTCTCTCTCTCTACAATTGGGGTTTTTTCAAGCGGTTTTGCGTTCGATTGACGGATTTGAAGCGGTTTTCATCTTCATCGACATTTTTGCAGCGGTTGTTTGGTGTATTTAAGTCCGATTTTGTGCTCCATTGAAGGTATTGTTCTCCATTGAAGTTTTAGGTCATTTTTGGTTTTCTAGATGTGGTTTTCTTTATTTTTCTGTGATTTTGTAGTAGTATTGTGTTTGTTTTATGCTCGTTTATGTGTGTGATGTTTAGTAGTAGTTTTATTTTTGTTTTTTGTTACTCAATTGTTCGAATTTTGCTTATACATGGTGGTTTCTGTTTGATTTTTTTTTGCTTATACGTTGTGATTTTTGTTGTCTGTTGTTGTGCTCCATTGAAGGTATTGTGCTGCATTGACGTTTTTATGTCATTTTTTTCTTTTCTGGATGGAGTGGTATTGGTTTTCTGCATTCACGTTTTCTGTGTTTTTGTAGTAGTATTTTTGCTTTGTTGTTTGTTTTTGTGCTTTGTAGTAGTATTTGTGATTGTGGTTTTCATGGTGCTTTTCCTTATTTTTTTGCTTTGTTTGTGTGTTAGATATGGATGGTGATGATAAAAGGAAGACGCGATCTACTACATTTGCTGCTGCTGCTGTGAATAAACCAAGCACAAGGACGCGAGCTCCTTCTGGTGCGAAGAAAAATGCAAGTCCAAGTGGTGGTTTAGTTTACAAGAGAAAGAAGACATCTCCTGACTCATTAAAAGGTTTTTGCGTTCTGTTTTGTTATGTATTTTGAATAGATTTTTTTGATATCATTTGAAGTTTGTGTCATATCATGGGAAGTTTATGTGATATCATGGGGTCTTTTGATTATATCATGGGGTTTATTTGAAATATTATGGCATATTCAGTGTATTTTTTGTGTGTATTTCATATTAATAGAAATATGATCATGGGGTTTACTGTGATTATCATGGGATATATTGGTTACATCATGGGGTTTTCTACTTGCTTTTTTTGATTCTGGTAATTGTATGTTTTTTTTTTTTTTTTGGTGATTATGGGGTCTTTTGATGATATCATTGGGTCTTTTGGGGATATTTTGGAAGTTTTTGTGATATTGTGGGGAAGTTTGTGTGATATTATTGTATGTTTTGAGTATATCGTGGTTTCTTTTTTTGATTTGGTGTTGTTTTCTGTTTTATCATTAGAGATGGTTGTTGATATGCGCCGGACCAGAGCTGTTTCAGCTACTTCTTTTAAGCCAGGGTCCAGTTCAAGTGATGCTTTGAAGAAGAGTAATAAAAGGAAGCAACCTACTGAGTCTGATTCTGGTAAGTCTATGCATTTTTTTTGAAGATCATGGGGTCTTTTGATGATATCATGGGGTCTTTTGATGATATCTTGGGGTATTTTGGAGATATTATGGCATATTTTTGTGTAATTTCTGTGTGTATTTGATATTAATAGAAATATGATCATGGGGTTTATTGTGAATATCGTGGGATATATTAGTCACATCATGGGGGTTTCTACTATGTGTTTTTGATTCTGTGAATTGTATCCTTTTCTTTTTTGGATATCATGGGGTCTTTTGATGATATCATGGGGTCTTTTGTAGATATCATGGCATTTTTAGTGTAAATTCTGTGTGTATTTGATATTAATAGAAATATGATCGTGGGGTTTATTGTGAATATCATGGGATATATTGGTAACATCATGGGGTTTTAATATGTTTTTTTTAATAATTTTTTTTTTTTTTTTTTTTTTTGTTGTAGATTTTCAGGGAGATAAGAAAAAGCGGCGTAAGAAGGGGAAAAGTTTTACTGCTGCTGAATTTGATAAGTTGTCGGAGAAGCAGAAGGCTTACTTGATTTGTGTTAGCCTGATGGTAGCGTAAGGACATAAGAGGATGGAGGCTTATTGTCAGGCTGAGAAGGTGTTGGACTTGTTTGGAAAATTCAACACAGCACAATTGGATGCTGTAATTGATATAGGTTTTGGTGGTTTGCAGCACGTTATTGTACATTATCTGCCTAGGAAGTTTACTCCTTGGTTGGTGGAGAGGTTCGAGTATGAAAATTATTATATGGTGATTGGTGATGATAGGTTTCCTATAACCGGTGATGATGTTTACGATCTGTTTATGATCCCTCGAAATCCTGGGGTTGAGGTGCCGTTGGATAAAAAGTATGGTGATAAAGGGAAGCAGGAAGGAGATTATTGACAGTTGGACGTGGGCAACTGAACATAAAACCAAATCTGGTGAGGTTCGGTTGTCTACAGTTGCTGATCGGTTGGTTGACTTAAAGGAGGCGGGGGATGAGTTCAAGAAGCTCTTGGTGTTGTATGTTTGTGGGGTGTTCTTGGCACCGTTGCCTGTAGCAGTTGTTGATCAGAAGCTGTTGCGAGCTGTTGAGAACGTTAAGAAGATTAAGACATATGACTGGTGTAGTTTTGTTCTTGACAGGCTCGGTTCTGCAGTTAGGAGTTTTAAAACTTCGGAGTTTAATGCTATGAGTGGATGCCTCTGGGTTCTTATTGGTTGTTACTTGGAGAGGTTTAGTGCGAGACAACGAGTTCAAGATCGTGATCTCCCTTTGATTCAGCACTGGAATGATGGTCTTATATCGGAGAGGATCGAGTATGAGAAGAAGAATGGAGGTTTTGGTAAATTATTGCGTGATACCAGCTATCCTCTTACAAAGAGACTTCTTGGTCAAGGTGCTGTGTATTATGTTCCGAAGAAGGCTAGAGACGAATCTTCTGTTATGGTATGTTTTTTTTTTTTTTTTTTTTTTTCTGTTAGTTGTGTGTGCATGTTTTTCATTGGATGTTTGTGTTATATCATGGGATATAACTTTGTTTTTATGGAAGTTTTTTATTATCAGAGAATTTGTAGTTACTGCATGTATAGGATATGATGATGTGTATAGTTGATATTATGGGGTATATAGTTGATATCATGGAATATATAATTGATATCATGGGGTATATTGTTGAATTTTTTATTATGTCAGAAATTGAAGTTACTGCATGTGTATAGAATTTCATGGGGGGTATGTAGTTGATGTTATGGGGTATATAGTTGATATCATGGGGTATATGGTTGATATTATGGGGTATATTGGCGATATCATGGGGTATATTTGTTGAAGTTTTTATTATGTCAGAATTTGAAGTTACTGTATGTGTATAGGATTACATGAGGTATATAGTTGATATTATGGGGTATATAGTTGATATCATGGGGTATATTGTTGATATCATGGGGTATATAGTTGATATCATTTTTTTTTCCTTCTTTACATACTTAGTGTTTTCTCACTGGTTTGATTATTTGGCTTTTTTTATAGACTGCTGAAGAGTCTTGGAAAATATTCATGAATGATATTGAGAATGTTTCGCGTGCTCATCTTGAAAGGATGCAGAAGTGTGGTTCTGGTGGTCAGGAATTGGATGATGTACTAGAACCATCGCAGAGTTGGTTTACTCAAAGGTTTTATGATGATCCTATGCTTCATTCATTTGTTGACAATGTTTGTGTTGAATTGAAGTCGAGGATTGGGGAGTCGATTAGAGCATCTCAGCATGATTCACCTAGTGATTCATTTGTTCCTGCCAATTTGAATGAGAGTCCGACTCAGGTTGATAATAATGAAGGAACCAGTGGTATGGAGAATGAATTTGAATTATTAGATGATGTGTTGTATCCTGAGAAGCTGAAGAACATTGATGTTTCTTCTATAGCTAGAAATGTTGAGCTAGAGGTTAAGATGCAGGGTGGGATGCATGATGATAGTGATCAGAATACGGAAGAAATTGTTGAGGGTGATGGGAATTTGGTGACTGGGGGTGATGAGCAGATTGTTTTTGAGAAGGGAGGTGATAAGGAACATGTTGTTCTTGATATGAGGAGCATGGTGGTGATCCAGATAATATAGTTGATAAAAATCTTGATATGAATGAGCTTGGTGGTTGTTAGGGTTGAAATATGTCCAGTCCGCATGTACGAACTGGAGCGGTCTAAGAGCGCGACAAAGCATCATAGGCCGTCCCTCAAGGGGCACGACCACACCCAAGTATGTCACTAAGGTGTGGATCGACCAACATAGGGTCCGACCATCACTGGGAGGACAACCCTCAAAATAAGCTCCTCTCAAGGACAAAGCTGCCAGTGGGCTCGAGGAGCATCTCTCTCGGGCTCGAGGAGACCTTACGTCAAGGTAACGCTCCTTGACAGCAACTGAGCAGGACACTACCCGCATCACCCACGCACAAGGAAGGCACGAGGACCCCAGAGCGACCAGCCATGGTTGCTCTCTTGGACCAAGGCCCACGGACCTCCTTAATGGGCCTGGGCCGAGGAAGGCCTCAATCCTGGCCGTACACGTGGCGTGATCCTACATGACCTGAAGATGAAGGGTCTCAAGTATAAAAGGCCCTCATTTACTCCTCAACAGTAAGCATTAACTACGCCACCCGAGCACCACTTTCACTACTCTTACTAGGGAAGCCTCACAACTCCCTACTCGTAAAGTCGCCTCTCCGGTCTGATACCTTACAGACCGGGCAAGAGACACTAACCCCCCCTCTAGACTATTTCAGGTACGAGGAAGCTACAAGAAGGCTCATTTCCTACCTCAGAGGGACACTACAAGAAGAAGAGCTAGAAAGACTTAGAATAGCGACTCATTGCGAATTTAGAAAGAAACACGAATTACCCTTCAACAGTGGTGATGCAGTTAAGAAGGGTGAGAAAGAAGTTGATTTGGAGGAGCTTGGTGGTAATTCAGTGAACAAGGGGGAGAAGAAAGTTGATGTGGAGGAGGAAGTTGTTGGTGATGCAGTGAACAAGGGGGAGAAGGAAGTTGATGTGGCGGAGGAAGTTGTTGCTGATGGAGTGAAAAATGTGGAGAAGGAAGTTGATATGGAGGAGCATGGAGGTTCTAAGGTTGATATGGCTGTTGTTGATGTAGAGAATCCTATGATTGGATCTTCAGGTAAGGAAGTTGATGAGGATCATGGTTCTGATGATAGTCAGAAGCTCATGGACGATGAAGTTTTGCTTCTACGTACTGGTAAGAAGGATATTCCAGGGATTGAGGTGGTTTTAGAGGTTCGGACATTGTTCATTGATAGGTTCCCCAACCATTCTTTTCATGAACTTGGATGTTTTGATGATTGTGGTGAGTTTGATGATTCTCTTGTGTTGGGTTCTGCTGTTATGAGGGTGATTAAGAAGTATATAAAGGGCGTAAATGATATGAGATCTTACAGAAAAGAAATGGCTGACTATTTGTTCTTCATAACTGAGGATAGCAGGTATTTTTTATTTTTTTATTTTCTGTTTTTGTGTTCTACATTATATCATGGGATATTTAGGTGATATCATGGGATATAACTTTGTTATCATGGGTGTTTTTTTTATTACAGTTCATGTAAGTTTTGTGTTTCCTTATATCATTTTTTTTTTTTTAATGTAGGATCAAGGGAAAGTTTGTTGATATGGGATTAAGCTATTTCATGTATGGAGATAGCATTAGGACGTTGTATCCTAAGAAGAGGATTTGCACAAGTGTTATTGATTGCTGGATCCGAAATTTGAATTTTACCGAGCTTATCCTCCGTCCTAAGCCAGGGATGCACCGAATGTGGTTATCAATCCATATTTCTGTATGTGTCTGACTGCTTTTTTTTTTTTCTTGCGCTTTGATGTTTGTCAATCAATTATTAATCGTAGTTAATCTGTTTTTGTAGCATCCATGGAGGAAGTTGGCTCATTCGTTTGATGAAGATGAAAATGAAAGACTTCAAAAGGAGCTTAGTGATAACAGTGTTAAGTTTAAGGACAAATATTTGTTCCAGATGTTGGAAATGATGTTCTACTCCTTCAGAAGTGTTCTTGGGCCAGGAGATGTTGATATTAGAAGTGTAAAACTGGTAAGTTGCTATGTTTTTTTTTATTAAGTTATGTTTTTTAATTTTTGAGGTCATGGTATATATTGTCTGATAGCATGGGGTATATTAGTTAAATCATGGGGTATATTGTCCATATCATGGGGTATATTAGTGAAATTATGGTGTATATTGTCTGATATGATGTGGTACATTACTGAAATCATGGGGGTATATTGTGTGATATCATGGGGTATTTTTTAGTGAAAACATGTGGTATATTGTCTGATATCATGTGGTATATTAGTTTTTTTGTGTTTCAGATCTTACTGTTGAGATCATGGGATATGTATCCAATATCATGGGATATATTGTTGATATCATGGTATATTTGCTTTTTCTGTAGTTCTTTTTCCCGTTGATAGCTGGGAATCATTACACTTGCTATGTGGTGAATATGGAATTGAAGAGAGTGCAGTATCTTGATAATAGGAATACTGATCCATTGGCCGTTGAAAGTTTTTACATTGTGTTGGTAAGTTATTTTGTATCATGGCAAATTGATTATATCATAGCATAGTTTATGTTACAGTTCAATTTTTTTAATTTTTTTTGTTGCCTTTTTTTCTCCTTTTTGTAGAAGGAAGTTTTCACAGAGTGCCTTGTTGAAAATTCTTTGCGTCCTGAGGGAGATATTAGGGATTTTACATTGGAGAAGATTGATTTTCATTGGATTAAGACTGAAAAAGATACCGAGGACTGTGGTGTTTATCTGATGAAGCACATGGAGTTGTTTTATGGAAGGCTTTTGATTTCCCGCGCTTTTACAAGGTACTGTTCTTGTTTTCATATATTTTTTTTCAATGGACTGTTCTTATTTTCTGGATATATATGTTGCGTATATGTTATGTAGTTTTACTAACTGTATTTTTTAATTTAGGTTTCGTCGAGAGAGGTGCTTAGGGCTGAAATTCTTGCAACGCTGGCTTTGTCGAAATTAAACTCGGTGCTTCCATCACTGAAGGAGAAAGTTGTTGCTTTTGTTAATATCAAAGCAAGAATCAGTGACAACGTAAATCACAATCCAAGGTCTCTACATACTCTTCTCAGGATTCAGTATAAGAAAGTTACTGATAAATATGAGAAGGAGGAAATGGAGAAGAGAAAGAAACTTGAAGAGCAAAGGAAAGCTGAAGTTGAACGTGAACAAAAAGAGATTGCTGATGCTATTGCAGCTTCCTTGGTTGACGGTGATCCTAAAGTTGATACAATCCTACAAGATCCTAAAATAGTATGATAGGTTTATTTTTCTAGTTAAAGTCATGGTATATTTTGTTAGTTAAGTCATTGGATACTTTATACCTTTTATGGGATATTAGATCATGTAGTTTTTTCTGCTTTTGGATCATGGTATATTCGGTGATATGATCAAGTTATAATATAATCATGGGATGTTATAGTATAATCATGGGATTTTATTGTAAAATCATGGGACTTGAAAGTGAAATCATGGGATGTCATAGTAAAATCATGGGATGTCATAGAAAAATCATGGGATGTTATAGTAAAATCATGGGACTTGAAAGTGAAATCATGAGATGTTATAGTAAAATCATGGGACTTGAAAGTGAAATCATGGGATGTTTAAAATGAAATTATTGGAAGTTAATGTTAAATCTTTGTATACATAGATGAAGAAGATATGTGATTTCATATCATTGGTGTTATAGTAAAATCATGGGATGTTTCAGTAAAATCATGGGATGTGAAAGCGAAATCATGGGATGTATGAAGTGAAATCATGGGATGTTAAATTGAAAATCATGTGATGTTAAAGTGAAATCATGGCATATGTAGTTGATATTGTGGTAAACATTTTTAATAATTTCTTTCTGCCTGTTGTTTTGAGTTGTTGTTATGATAAAGGAAAATCATGGGATGTTTAAGTGAAATCTTGGGGTATTTGTCTAACTTCATGGGGTATAAGAATGAGGCATGTATGAGTATGACTTGCAACAAAACAATGTTAATATCTTTGGCCTTTGTTTTTTCCTCCCTTTTGTAGCACATTGTGCGGGGTTTAGAACAATTGGTGGGGCACTAGTGTTCGGGGCAGCAGTTTCTGTTGGTATGTCGGACTCTTCTTCTTGTGGTATGTCCTTGAATTGTGTTGAATCTATAAGATTGTTTATTCCCATCAAGGCTTGATTGTATGCATCTTCTACTATCTTTCTGGCTTCATTTTTTCCTTCTGATTTGATAATGAGTTGATTGAAGCTCCTGTTCATTGACTGTCTCCATGCAATGCATTCCTGTTTTTCATATGATGTGATGTTATATTGAAATCATGGCATGTCAAAGAGATATCATGGAATGTTAAAGTGAAATCATGGGATATATAGATGATATGATAGAAAAGAAATGAAGAATTTATTATACCTGTGCATTCTTATTTGTGCTGTTGGTATGTACAACACGGTCCCATACCCTCGCTTTAGATGTTCTTGTCCAGCGCTGTAGTATGTACTTCTCTGGTATGCGTTTTATGTTATTTTTGTCCATAACACGGAGGCAATGTTGGCATAGCCAGCCAACCTCTTCAAAGTGTCTACATTTACAGCTCAATTCGATGTCACCAGATGGATGCCTAATGAATAGAACACCATTAATGTCTTCTGGATCATCATCAGGGTAGACATCATACAAAATCTTGTCGCCAATTGTTACAGATTCAACAACTGTAGTCTCTAGTCCTTTCCTAAATTGTCTCTGTAAGTACTTGAAGATTTTGAGTGTGTATACCTGCAGATAAAAACATGTGAGAGATATCATGGGATATATAGTTGATATCATGGGATATATAGTTGATATTATGGAATATATAGTTTGAGATATACCTCAGCAGCATGCTTGACAAGAGCATTGTTAGAGTTCAGTCTTGGCCTATTATGAGTGTTCTTGTGCTCTTTATGCTTCTCATTTGATCTCCAACGGTTGATCACTACATCGAAGAGTCTGAAGAATTGCGTGAGAGATGTTTTTTTGTTGGCTCTGAATGAAATTGCATTATTTGTACTCTCACTCCTTTGAGTAGATAGGATTCCAGCTGAAAAGAAGGGCTTGCTTAGGGCAGGTGACCACTTCTCTTTTAGAGAATACAGTTGATCGAACCAAGATTCATTTTCGAGCTCAAACTCACAAATCATTCCGGAGAAGTATTCTTCAAATTCTTCTTCATTTGACAACCCATAGATGCATATATTGAAAACTTCATTGAAGTTGACATCATGCCTAAGCATCGAGCAGTTTTTTAATGCATTTTGGTACAAGTGCCAAAGACACAGCCTGTGTCTGGTCTCATCTCCAAAGACCTACACAAGATTAAATAATGGACAGATTATTCATGTGCTTATATATTAAAATCATGGGGTATATTGGTACATCATGGGGTATATTGATGAAATCATGGGATATAACAGTTGAAATTATAGAAGATTATTCATGTTCATAGAGTTCATATAATTTAGTATATAGTTTATGTAATGTAGTATACAGTTCATATAATATAGCATACATGTCATTTTTTTTTTGTGTGTGTTAATATCTTAAAGTAGATATCATGGGAGATTTAAGCAATATCATGGGACATATAAGTCATAACATAGTACCTGAACAATGGCTTTTGCAATTGCTGAATCTTGATCAGTGAAGATTGTAATTGGCTTCTTATTATCCATGGCTTTCATGAACTTTTCCATCAACCAGATAAATGATGTAGCTTGCTCATTGGCAATGAATGCACAAGCAAACATTACATTGTTCCAGTGGTTATTTACACCAACAAACGGTGCACAAATTAGTCCATATTTGTTGGTCCTGAATGTGGTGTCAAATATCATGACGTCACCATAAAGCTCATAGTCGTTCTTCATCATCGAGTCCCTCCAGAAAAGGCTGCACATTTTACCCTCGTCATCCAACTTGTGTGAGTAGTAGAACTGCGGATCCTCATCTTTCCTTTGCTTAAGCATGTCTAACACACACTGTGCATCTGCACCATCCATGATTTTTGTTCTCTTGCGACAAATGTAGTTGATATGGTCCCTCTGGATTATTCCAACATTCTCTTCCCCGCCCGCAGCTGCTGACAAATATTTGAACGCGTCGGTTGGCTTCACCATTGCTTTCTCGAACAAATCAATAATTTCTGCCCTCTCATCATCAATCGTTCTTTCTGACCTGTTGAAGTAACTCCATTCTGGTCTATTCAGTTCATGGTTGTGCCCAATTTTGTGTTCTTTGACTACATATTTCTCGGTTTTGAAAATATTTTGGATCCTGAAGATAAAAACATGTGTGAGATATCATGGCATATATTGTTGACATCATGGGACATATCGTTGATATCATGGGATATATTTTTCAGAACATGTGAGTTTTTTTTACCTCATCATTGCTTTGCAATCACACCTTCCACTACAGTTTTGCCTTCTTTTCTTAATCTTCTTAGGCTCATCACCTTCTTCGTCTTGTGCAGCAACAGTGGGTGATGGAGTGATGGGTAATGGGCTTGGGTTTGCCTTACTTTTACCTTCACGGCTGCACAAAAAGTACTTCTCCCATATTTCACCATTATTACCAATACGTGAGGTTGCTTTCTTCACAGAAAATCCAACATTTGCAGCATGCCTTTTGTACAGGAAGTATAGTTGATCAAAAGTTCCACTGATTCCCTTTAAGCATCCCGTAATGTCAAAATCAGGGGGAAGATCATTTACGTCTGCATATGAAATATGTTTGATATCATGGGATATATTGCTGATTTATGGGACGTATGGTCATTTTCATGGGATATAACTTTTAGTTTTACTGCATGTGTGCATGTACTAGATATCATGGGATATATGCTTAATATCATGGGATATATTGTTGATTTTTATGGGATGTATGGTTATTTTCATGGGATATAACTTTTAGTTTTACTGCATGTGTGCATGTACTACATATCATGGGATATATGCTTAATATCATGGGATATATGATATAGTGTACTACTGTATTCATATGCACTAGAGAATATGGCATGGTTGAAATCATGGGGCATATAATAAATTTCATGGGATATATGATTAATATCATGGGATATATCTGTCAGTTTACTGTATGTTTGCATGTACTATAGAATATGGGAGACATGGTTGAAATCATGGGACATATAATTGATTTCATGGGACATATGCTTAATATTATGGGATATATACCTGTGAGTTTACTTCATGTGTGCATGTACTAGTGAATATGGGAGACATGGTTGACATCATGGGACATATAATTGATTTCATGGGATATATGCTTAATATCATGGGATATATGATATAGTGTAATACTGTTTGTGTATGCACTAGAGAATATGGCATTTGTTGAAATCATGGGCCTTATAATTGATTTCATGGGATATATTCTTAATCTCATGGGACCTATTGTTGATTTCATGGGATATAACTTTGGTTTTACAGTATGTGTGCATGTACTAGATATCATGGGATATATACGTAATATCATGGGATATATGATTGAGTTTATGGGATATAACCTCTGTTATTTTGTGTTTCTGCTTCTTCAGTCACTGGAAGCTGTTGATTACTAGCAGCAGGGTTTTGATAAGTTGACATCTAACAATCACAACAATAAACACATTTTACGTAGAAACAACACAAAACATATCTTGCGGATGCAGATTTACGTAACAGCAACACAAAACAAAACTTGCAGATGATGATTTAAGTAGCAACAACACGAAACAAAGGTTGCAGATGATGATTATGTACGAACATCACGAAACAGAGCTTGTAAATGATGATTTACGTAGCAACATCACGAAACAGAGCTTGTAGATCATGATTTATGTAACAAAATCACAAATCGGATCTTCCAAATCATGATTCACGTAACAAAATCACAAATCGAAGCTTCCACATCATGATTCACGTAATAAAATCACAAATAGGAGCTTCGAGATCATGATTCACGTAACAAAATCACAAATCGGAGCTTCCAGATCATGATTTACGTTACAAAATCAAAAATCAGAGCTTCTAGTTCATGAATCATGTAACAAAAACACAAATCCAAGCTCCTAGATCACGAATTGAAGCTTATAGACCATTAATTGCAGAGATGAATGAATTTTTTGTACGTACGTTTGATTTAGATGCAGAAACGACGGCGTAGCTGGAGGTGGCGACGGCGACGGCAACGTAGTGGTCGTGGCGGTGGTTTCGACGTCGAGATGGAGGCGGCGCGACGTAGAGATGGAGGCGGTGGTTTCTTTCTCTCTCTACCGCCGTTTTCCCTCTCTTCGAAGTTGCGTTCGTTTCTGTGTTTTAGTTGGAGACCGAGTTTTTGTTATAACCCGCTTTATGACCCGTTTCTGAGTCGGGTTGCTGGGTTGGAGCTTTTTTAAAAAGCTACTAATTAGTTGGGGTTGATTTATAATTACTAGAAGTTGGTACTAGAGACGGTCCAGGAGACGGAGTCATTTTCTTCTCACTCACTTTCGTCTCTGCTATTTTTCTTTTCTTCGATCTCATCTCCTTCCTCTCATCTCTCACTCTTTCAGATAGATCTGGGAGACAAGATGAAAAAAAAAGAAAGCGATAAGAGAAACTGGAGCCGAAGTCACTTCGCCGAACAGAAGCTGGAGCCGAAATCACTTCGCCGGCCCGAACATGACCACCCTCCTCTTTGACGAGACCGACGACATGTACGTCAGTGCTCACGTCCCTGAACCAAGGTATAATTTAATTTCCTTTCTTAATCAATTTAGGGTTTTAGGTTTTATTACACAAAATTTGGTATGGGGGTTATTCGAAAAGGAAAAATTGAATTCTTAATGAGTATACGACATAGATTCTAGACTCATGACTAAGGATGGGCTTCAGATGGATTGTCAGATGAGATGGGTTCAGAACTTAGATTTCGGGTTTTAGGCCTGTTTCATTGTATTATTTAATTTAACATCTTGTTTTCAGTTTTAGTGAGTCGACTGAGGTACACGCTTGCTTATTGTCATTTGATGCGACAGTAAGGTCACTTGCTCATTAAGTGGACCATTGTAAGAAAATTGAAGAACCTGAAATTTCAATCATGGCTGTAATTCTGAAATATATTTGTTGAGAAGGAAAGTGCAATTAGAAGATAGACAGAGGTTAGTTTACTTGAAAGGTGAGAGAAAAGTACCATTGCTGGTGGTAGATTTTTCAGTATAGTAGAGAATGGGCAGTCAGGGATCAAGAAAAGAAGGGTGTCCTTCAGCATGGAGGATAATTGACAAGTTCATCTTTATCACACGTTTGAAGCCAGCTCAATCGAGTTTCTAGTTTCGTTTCATGAGCTGAGGCTGTTAGGATCAGTCCTGACTGCAGTTCTGCACCCTCTTTTTGTTACACTCAGGTCGCCTGCTTACACGCATCCCTACCCTTTATTTATACTCTTCACACCACTGTCACTCTGTCTCTTTTTTAATTCTGTTTTCTCTGCTTCTTCTCCATTGCTTTACAACATTAAGATTTGCACCACGAATTACAAATTAGATGGTAGAGAATACTCCTCAAGCAGGTGAAACATGCTTACAAATCATCTGCCTATGTTTTCTAATAGACGGAAATGCACGCCTGAAAACTAACAGTTATGAAATTGGTTTGAGTGCATTTAGTGGTCCTGTTGATATCAATTCGCAGATTGATTTTGTTCCTTATTTTAACATGTGCCATCAATGTTTAAATTTTTGTTGCTGAAATGTTCATTTTTCGGAACCATCCACTAGGTTGTCTGGGTACCTGAAAGCTTTGAAATTGGCATTGTTGTTGAGAAGCTTGGGAAGTCTCGGAAGTATCGAGCTATTTTTTGTATTGGAGCTGTGGTATGTTCTCTATTCACATATTCAATTGTCAGTTTGCTTTGTGGGTTTTTCGCTCAGCCTCGGTCCCGCAATGTGTTCATTATGTATTTATCCATGTCCACTGAGCTGACTATATTCTTTTGTGTTTTATATACGGTATATATTGGTTAGCTTGCTTTTACATACATCTCTCTGATTTTGACCTATAGTTAGAGGCGATACAACCCACTATGATGCTGTGGTCAACTCAGGTGCCTCCGGAGTGCTGTGAGCTGGTATAAATTAAGGTAAGCCTTCTATTGAATGAGTTTATGGAATACAGATTACATTACTGTTGCCAAATGAAATCATATAAAGTTTACTCATTTCATCACTTCTTCAATTCAATTATGTCCTCTATATACTCTATTTTAAAGCCCTAGAGATGTTAAACCATTTACTCTTCATTCTTGTGTGTTGTGTGTGTGTGACATATTTCTCATTTGTTTTCTTCAAGTTTTTTATTAAGGCAGTCTCAGACTCTCAACTCTCATATGATGATGCTTGATGCACGTAGAGCTTTAAAAATAATCGATACATTAAACTTCTAATAGACCAGGATTGTTCAACACATGTTGAAAGTAGAAGCTTATTATGAATATTTTTATGTATGTAAGGAGGTTGTGGTAAAAGATGCAAAACAAACAATATGAACAATATTCAAGTTCAGTTTATTAATACCATGGCACCGAGCTGAAATATTAGAACCATCGAGTAGTTATGGTTGAATAGAACAATGCTTAGATATATTTGTAAGCATTCTTTCTTTCTTGAAGGGAGAAATACGGACCACACTAGAAAGAGAAAAGTCTACTTGCTTGAACAAGATGAATAGCAATGGGGTGTTTCAGGGTTCTATATTTATCACACACACTCCACTGTGGCAAACATGAGTGAAACATTCGCTGGTTGTCCTTATAAAGACGTTTGTCCTTACAACATGTTGCATAGATCCTGAAGGAGAGTTCATCGAAGACGATGACAGTGATGAAGATTACAGTAGCCTGCCTTTGTGGTTATAGGAGAACCTGATTTTGATTCCGGTCCTCCACAGGACGGGCTCGAATTTCTAAGGCGTATTAGGTAACATTTTTACCCTCCGGATATTAATGAACTCAAGGGGGTGGGTTTAGTTTTCTGCACCTTTTCTATGGTGGTTTAACTTTTGTTTGACCATAATTTGCAGGTGTCCCTTGCATATTCGGTTTGGTGTTTTGACGTGTGAACATATGGATCAGGTCAATATTTTTTAATGTTAATTAAACAGTTATTTATCATGCAATTTCCTCTTCTTTTCATGATTATTATCATCAAATCTCACTATTCTAAATGTCATGGCTTGCTTTGGTAGTTTGTTCTCTGCGGTTTTCTTATCGCACTCAGTTGGGAGCTGTGGTTCTTTCAACATTGATCAGGTACGGGTCCTTTTGATTTTACTGTATTGCAAAGTATTTAGTGTTTTGGATTCTGTATATCTCATACTATTTGCATATTGTCAAATGTGAAGACTATTCACATATTATTAAATTTAATCTCCTTTCACAAATGTTTTTTGAGCAGAACATTGTCCATTATTAATGATAAGCAAAAGCATTTCTAGTTCACATCCTTCCAGAAAAAAATAAGAGGTGTTGCCTTTTTTAATTACTGCTTTAATGTCCTTGCAAATAAAATCTTTCTTTTAGTGTATTCAAGTGACATCAATACTCTACTTACCACACATTTTCAACAAATTTTAAGTATGTTTAAGTTCCTTTTTAACTTCACTGTGTCACATCTTTTTAATAACTTCTTGAGAACTAGTCACCCGTTACCATTTTTGTTAATTCAATATCTTTGCGTACAAACTCTTTCTTTAGTGTGTTCATCTTGCAGCAGAATTTAACTATTCCACAACTTTACAATAAATTCTCAAATGTTCGATCCTTCTAAAGGTGATGTGGAAATTAGGTTCTAGTGATGTGGTAATTAAGTACTAGTGATGTGCTAATTAAGTACTAGTGATGTGGTAATTGGGTTCTGAATTTAAGGGTTCACAATTAAAGGTGATGTGATTTTATGGATTGATACCAATAGTGCTAATGGAGATTAGGCTTGAATCTTGACAAGTAAAGCTGGATTTTTGGACAGTTAGAAAAGTTTTAGGAGTGAATTGAGTGATTCGAGGATTTAGAAAATTGGATAATGATGGAAGTGGTACTTGGGTTCTGAATTTAATTTAAGGGTTGACAATTAAAGGTGATGTGATTTTATGAGTTGATACCAATAGTGCTAATGGAGATTAGGCTTGAATATTCACAAGTTAAGTTGGAATTCTTGAACGGTTAGAAAAGTTTTAGGAGTGAATGGAGTGATTCAAGGATTTAGAAAATTGGATAATGATGGAAGTGGTACTTGGGTTCTGAATTTAAGGGTTGACAATTAAAGGTGATGTGATTTTATAGATTGATGCCAATAGTGCTTATGGAGATTAGGCTTGAATCTTGACAAGTGAAGTTGGAGTTTTTGGACAGTTTGAAAAGTTTTAGGAGTGAATTGAGTGATTGAAGGATTTAGAAAATTGGATATTGATTAAAGTGGTAATTGGGTTCTGAATTTAGGGTTGACAATTAAAGGTGATTTGATTTTATGGATTGTTACCAATAGTGCTAATAGAGATTAGGCTTGAATCTTGACAAGTGAAGTTGAAATTTTTGGACAGTTTGAAAAGTTTTAGGAGTGAATTGAGTGATTCAAAGATTTAGAAAATTGGATATTGATGGAAGTGGTGATTGGGTTAAGAATTTAAGGGTTGACAATTAAATGTGATATGATTTTATGGATTGATACCAATAGTGGTAATGGAGATTAGTCTTGAATCTTGAAATCTTGACAAGTGAAGTTGGAATTTTTGGACAGTTTGAAGTTTTAGGAGTGAATTGAGTGATTCTAAGGATTTAGAAAATTGGATATTGATGGAAGTGGTGATTGGGTTCTGAATTTAGGGTAGACAATTAAAGGTGATGTGATTTTATGGATTGATACCAATAGTGCTAATGGAGATTAGGCTTGAATCTTGACAAGTGAAGTTGGAATATTTTGACAGTTTGAAAAATTTTAGGAGTGAATTGAGTGACTCAAGGATTTAGAAAATTGGATATTGATGGTAGTGGTGATTGGGTTTAGAATTTAAGGGTTGACAATTAAAGTTGATGTGATTTTATGGATTGATACCAATAGTGCTAATGGAGATTAGGCTTGAATATTGACAAGTGAAGTTGAAATTGGAAATGTTGCATTAGAAGGTTAATATATTGGATTTCAAGGATTTCTAGATGATTGTGCATTTTGGGTAGTATTAGTGAGTATCATGTGGAATCAAATATTCACCATAACGTTTTAAAACAATGGAGATTTGCAACCTGCTGGCACGGATAAGGGATTTTGATGGAAAACACGAAGTAAGTAACTACATTATCCTTGTCCTTTTGTCTTTTTAAGGCTTTTCTCTCTGTTATGTTGTTTAAACTGCCACATTGTATAGGTCCGACTGAATTGCTGTGTGTTGTATGCTTCGGGTCACGGTGTCATGGCTTTGCACAAATGAAGGATTATTTTTGAAAACATGTAGTAGTAAGTTACATTATTCTCTTCTCTTTTTAAGGCAACTCTCTCTCTCTCGTTTTGGTCAGTCGGTGTTATATGCTTCTCTGTGTTTATATACGTGATGAATAGTGCTAATATTGCTTCTTATCTACTCTTCTTATGCTAGAGTGTACACTGTTGAATCAACAGAGAGGTATACGGGCCGCGGTTTGTGCGTACGGTGGTTTTGGGAGGTCGTATTTTGTTGTTGGTAAGTCATTTCTTCTTTGTTTTCTGGACTTCCTTTCAAGTTTTAGTCGTGTTTCACTGGATCTGCTGCAACTGGATAAGTTGTGAGTATTTCATTTTCCATGGACCCTGATTTATCTTGTTTGGGGTATAGGGAATTCATTCATATGTTGTTTTTAATCCTTCCCACTAAACAGCAATACATTGATGATTTGAATTAACAAGTCATTTTGTGCACATCGCTACAAGCTAATGTTGTTGTTGCTGTTTTTATGTTGCTAGTGTCTTCTCTGAAATGATATGCATCGGAGCAATGGTGCTGTAATTGCATATTACATGGTAGGGAATGCACTATTGTAAACAAAACCTGCTCAAGCTGGTGAAACAAGTTAAGTTGGAGTTTTTGGACAGTTTGAAAAGTTTTAGGAGTGAATTGAGTTATTGAAGGATTTAGAAACTTGGATATTGAGTAAAGTGGTTGGGTTCTGAATTTAGGGTTGACAATTAAAGGTGATGTGATTTTATGAATTGATACCAATAGTGCTAATGGAGATTAGGCTTGAATCTTGACAAGTAAATCTGGAATTTTTGAACAGTTAGAAAAGTTTTAGGAGTGAATTTAGTGATTCGAGGATTTAAAAAATTGGATAATGACGGAAGTGGTACTTGGGAATTTAATTAAATGGTTGACAATTAAAGGTGATGTGATTTTATTAGTTGATACCAATAGTGCTAATGGAGATTAGACTTGAATCTTGACAATTGAAGTTGGAATTCTTGAACGGTTAGAAAAGTTTTAGGAGTGAATGGAGTGATTCAAGGATTTAGAAAATTGGATAATGATGGAAGTGGTACTTGGGTTCTGAATTTAAGGGTTGACAATTAAGGGTGATGTGGTTTTATGGATTGATGCCAATAGTGCTAATGGAGATTAAGCTTGAATCTTGACAAGTGAAGTTGGAATTTTTGGACAGTTTAAAATGTTTTAGGAGTGAATTGAGTGATTCAAGGATTTAGAAAATTGGATTGATTAAAGTGGTAATTGAGTTATGAATTAAGGGTTGACAATTAAAGGTGATGTGATTTTATGAGTTGATACCAATAGTGCTAATGGAGATTAGGCTTGAATCTTGACAAGTAAAGTTGGAATTTTTGAACAGTTTGAAAAGTTTTAGGAGTGAATTGAGTGATTCAAGGATTTAGAAAATTGGATAATGATGGAATTGGAACTTGGGTTCTGAATTTAAGGGTTGACAATTGAAGGTGATGTGGTTTTATGGATTGATGCCAATAGTGCTAATGGAGATTAGGTTTGAATCTTGACAAGTGAAGTTGGAATTTTTGGACATTTTGAAAAGTTTTAGGAGTGAATTGAGTGATTCAAGGATTTAGAAAATTGGATAATGATGGAATTGGAACTTGGGTTCTGAATTTAAGGGTTGACAATTAAAGGTGATGTGGTTTTATGGATTGATGCCAATAGTGCTAATGGAGATTAGGTTTGAATCTTGACAAGTGAAGTTGGAATTTTTGGACATTTTGAAAAGTTTTAGGAGTGAATTGAGTGATTCAAGGATTTATAAAATTGAATATTGATTAAAGTGGTAATTGGGTTCTGAATTTAGGGCTGACAATTAAAGGTGATTTGATTTTATGGATTGTTACCAATAGTGCTAATGGATATTAGGCTTGAATCTTGACAAGTGAAGTTGAAATTTTTGGACCGTTTGAAAAGTTTTAGGAGTGAATTGAGTGATTCGAGGATTTAGAAAATTGGATATTGATGGAAGTGGTGATTGGGTTCAGAATTTAAGGGTTGACAATTAAAGGTGATGTGATGTTATGGATTGATACCAATAGTGCTAATGGAGATTAGACTTGAATCTTGACAAGTGAAGTTGGAATTTTTGGACAGTTTAAAAAGTTTTAAGAGTGAATTGAGTGATTCAAAGATTTAGAAAATTGGATATTGATGGAAGTGGTGATTGGGTTCTGAATTTAGGGTAAACAATTAAAGGTGATGTGATTTTATGGATTGATACCAATTGTGCTAATGGAAATTAAGCTTGAATCTTGACCAGTGAAGTTGGAGTTTTTGGACAGTTTGAAAAGTTTTAAGAGTGAATTGGGTGATTCAATGATTTAGAAAATTGGATATTGATGGGAGTGGTGATTGGGTTCAGAATTTAAGGGTTGACAATTAAAGGTGATGTGATTTTATGGATTGATAGCAATAGTGCTAATGGAGATTAGGCTTGAATCTTGACAAGTGAAGTTGAAATTGGAAATGTTGCATTAGAAGGTTAATATATTGGATTTCAAGGATTTCTAGATGATTGTGCATTTTGGGTAGTATTAGTGAGTATCATGTGGAATCAAATATTCACCATAACGTTTTAAAACAATGGAGATTTGCAACCTGCTGGCACGGATAAGGGATTTTGATGGAAAACATGAAGTAAGTAACTACATTATCCTTGTCCTTTTGTCTTTTTAAGGCTTCTCTCTCTATTATGTTGTTTAAACTGCCTCATTGTTAAGGTCCGGTTTTTAGCCTTTTCTATATGATGAATGGAGAGGTCTGGTTTTTAGCTTACCTTGTTGGTTCGGCTGGTCATACTAGACAGTGCACGGTATGATTTTAAGAGGATATGGTGTGGTATTATAAATTGTTAGCATTGAAAGTTTTCATTATGAATTTAATGCCATTTGGTGTTGTTTTAAGAGATGATGTGGTGGTTTAAGAACTACATACATGATATTAAGATGGCTTGTTATAGCTTTAAGCGACAATTTAAAATCATTCGCAAATATAAAAAAATTTCACTATTAAACAAGTCTAAAAAGTTTGAGGATTGTCATTAAAATATCGGTGAACAAGTTTAGAGTAAGCTACATGTAACATTTTAATTACATTTTAGTAATTAAAATGTTGAAGCATTCAATGCTTTTTTCAAATAAATATGTTGGTGAACTTTTGTTGCTTGCCTTTTCTTCATCAAGCTCGATGGACATCATCAGCACCTACTTAAAATCATAATAACTCTCGTTAAAACCCCAACAACGAAACTTATAACCACATCATATCCTCTTAAAATCTTATAATGGACAAACCCAACACAATAGCGATATAACCACATCATATCCTCTTAAAACCACATCAATGTCTCTTAAAATTACACAACAAACATGCAATGATGCTTAGAACATTAACATGAGTTCTTAAAATCAAAACAAAGCTACTTATAATCATACTGTGTCCTCTTAAAACCATATAATGGAGAAACCCAACACAGTAGCATTACATATTTCTCAAAAAATCACAAGAACAATAAACCAAAATCTCTTAAAATATACAACCATAGCATGTAACTGAAACTAAGTACACAAAGGATGTTTAGAACCTTAATAATATTTATTAAAACCACTACAAAGATACTTATTACTGCACCGTATTCCCTTAAAACTATCCAATGAAACCACATCAACAATATAATTTTTTAAAGTCACAACAAAAGTAATTAAAACCCCAACAACAGTAATTAAAACCACATTAAAATCTAACAATCACTACTATTAACATATGATTTGAAACTCATATATAAATCTCAACCTATACCCTAGGTTAATGAGACACTCTTACAAGTCACAACAAACTAATCATAATTCATGAAAGTGACAACTAATCCATATCCAAAACATTTGGATAAGCAATTTCTACACACAAATAAAATTAATCAATCAAATTTAAGAAATCAATGAATTAGCTCCAATTTGAAGTTATGAAAATTTTGGAGGAGATCGGTGGTGGATTTGGAGTAAATGTGAAGCAGATAAACAATGACTTGATGTTTAATTTTGATATAATTGAATCATAATCGGTGAATGAATGAAGTTGTAGTGGAGACGGAGGTGGGTATGGCGGAAGGGCGGCAGGATTGGCGGAGATTTTTTTCTGAATCGGTTTTAGAGAAAGTAGTGAAATGTGCTTTTTGGGATCTGACTTTTAGAGGGAAGCGCGGTGTTTTTTTTCTATATATAGTATTATGATCTGTCTTATTGTTGTTTGTGTCATCTGACGATGAATTAAAAATCCTTTCCTACTATATAAGAAAGATATACCTCTCTATATATTTACTCTTTCAACAAGGTCTCATGTTTCTACTCTTCTCTATCTTCTTGAAAAGTTATCCCCTCATTATTGCCTCTTGGAACTTAGCATAAATTTTTTTTCCATAGATCGTTGATCAGAGTAATTATTTTCTTTAACATAATTTGCTGAACTCACCTTCATTCACTGTGAACTGATGTTCACAATTGGCCGCCTAATATAAAATAATTTAATGTGTCTATTACTTCTAGGCCCCCTGTTAGATTATGTCATTACATCTAAAAGACAATTGTATTTTCAATTACGAAACAGTACCCATTACATCAAAGTCCATGAACTTGACTTTCTGCGAATTAATTCATGGAAATGACTATTTTACCCTTGTGAGAAAATCATATTTTTCTCTCTCCCTAATAACTCCAACTTCTGTTTGTTATATATTACCCCACTATTTTCTATTTTATAAAGTGTGGCACTAATCATTATAGAATTAAGTCACGTAATTTATCTAACTTTCAAATTGACCTAAAAATTTACTTTAAATTAACCCTAGCAAAACTAAATACTTCAAACAGGTTCATTTTTTATTTAAAATAATCACTAGGACCATTCCATACAGCAACCCATTATTGCTTGTTTAATCCCTAGGCACAAACGGGGTTGTCATTAGGGATGCCACGGTTCCAATCACCCGCAACTTGATTAATGCGGTGTATGAGCTTGACGGAGCGGAGTCGCAACCCCATCAAATATTCTATGTCCATGATAAACTCCACGATTTTGGATAGACGAATTTACACGTTTTCTCAGGTGCCAGTCACCTCTATTTTCAGGCTCAGTTCCTTCGTTAAAGGGTTGATAATCAAAACATAACCAAGTGGTAAGTATGAAAATCGATGGAAGAGTAAGAAATTCTAAAATGTTGTTTATTAATATGAATTGAATGACGGATACATGTGAAAATCGATGGAAGAGTAAGAAATTCTAAAATGTTGTTTATTAATATGAATTGAATGACGGATACATGTGAAAATCGATGGAAGAGTAAGAAATTCTAAAATGTTGTTTATTAATATGAATTGAATGACGGATACAAACGAAGCCAATGGCCTATATATAGGCTAATAGACAGACGATGAGACTCAAGATACTAACACAATTAGACTTCTACCTTAAGTGGACAATTAACAAGGATCCTAACTTATCTAATCATCTAACAAAGGAAATATATTTCTCTAACTGAATATTGACGTACAACTTTTTCTTGTAGTCCACTTTCTGTCTAGGTAGTCCATTTCCGTCCTTTCGCACCATAGTTCAGTATTATTATAATTGTACTTTGATTCGTGATCTCGATTCTTATCGTTCCTCTCCCCAAGGTTAAAATATTTTGCACAATCTCGAACCCTTTGATTTAAACTTTGTTGTTCTCCACATCAAATATCTTCCAATCACACTTCGTAGCATTGCCATAAAATGACTTTTTCTCTTGTTCTTCAAGTGTATCATTCCAATTTTTCCCTAGAAAATTGTTATGTACATAAAAGAAAAAAAATTAATTTATGTACCGTAACTTTACATCACTTTAGTTTTTCTACCATAACTTTTCACTTGTTAATTTATGTAACACATGTTTACCTCAACTTTAATTTTAGTACTCTGGTGGTATTTTTCGGTAAAATTAGGATTTTTGGTCTAATTCATACCCAATTTAGCGAATTAGACCTCAAGGCCCCTTAATTCATGCATTAAAACTTGATTAATTCATCTGAAATGAAATTAAACTCATACAAACAAATATTTTAAAATTTTTTAGAAAATAAAAAAAGTAAAAATAAATAAGTTATTTTTTGAAAATAATTTAAATATTAAAAAATTATTAGCAAGTCTTTCGAGAAGACATTTTTTTAAGTATAAAAAAAAAGCAAACAAAAATTCTTGAAAATTTATAAAATAAAAAACGAAAAAAATATAAAAAACGAAATAAATTATATTTTTTTCGTTTTGTGCAAAAATATATTTTACGGCCAGACACTTCAAAAAGAAAAATAAAATAAAAAATTGAAAAATTGAAAAAAACTATGAAAAAATCTTTAAAAAATAACATATGAAAAAAATTATGATTATTATTATTAATTTATCATTTGCCACGATACATTTTTCATATAAACAATATAAAATATCTAGTTCTGTAATTTTTATTTTTATTTTCTAATTTTTGTTTTATTTTCTAGTTTTGTATTGTCTAAAGAATTACTTTTTTTATTTTCTTAAAAATTTAAAATATTTGTTCATATAAGTTTATTTTCATTTCAGATGAATTAGTTAAGTTTTGTTTTTGAATCGGCTAAAGGGTGACTCGAACCCCGGACCTATTGGTTGGAGGTGAAGCAGCTTACCAACTGAGCTATGCTTCGTTGTCGAATTAGTTAAGTTTTAATGCGCGAATTAAAATGCTATGGGGTCTAATTCACTAAATTGGGGATGAATTAGACCATAAACCCTAATTTTTACCCGAAAATACCATCCGAGTACATAAACTTAAATTTAAGGTAAATATGTGGTACATAAATTAATAACTGAAAAGTTATGGTACAAAAACTAAAGTGGGGTAAAGTTACGGTAGATAAACTAAAATTTTTCCTACATAAAACCATTGCTTGCACATTCATGATCATGAGTAACACACTGGTCAGGGATGTATATCTCATCATCAACAATCCCATGCATTTTCTGGGTACACTCAAGAAAATTAGGATTGGCCAAAAACAAATCCAAATGCTTAATCTCCACGTCTTCCGAATTTTTAGAATAAAATTTTGCTTCTCCATCTCAAATCGGTTTGCAATCCCAATGAACATATATTCATTCTCGCATCATGACCTAATTCAAATAAATCCTTCAAATCATATATGACTAATTGGAATTGATTACCTCTTTTGATGATTCTGTAAATTCCCCAACAAACCAGGCTTCTAAATTTCAGTCGTACTCCACCATAGAAAATTTATGTCGAGCTCGTCTTTCAGGGAGCTTCTTTTCACGATCCGCTTGATCTTCTTCTAAACTCCGTAGCAACCTTCTTGAGTCAACCACACATTCTCGAATCTTCTGAAGCTCTCTTAATATTTTCTTCATCGTGATGATCATCAACAAAACTGAACATGGTGACCTCTATTAAGATCAAGGAATCCAAAGAGAGAATTAACTCTCAATGAAAGTACTAATGATAGACTCCGCGATTTTTGATAGACGAATTTACTCGTTTGCTCAGGCGCCACTCGTAAATTCATCTCTAATTCCAGGCTCAGGCCCTTCGTTAAAGGGTTGATAATCAAACGATAACCAAGCGGTAAGTATTAAAAATCGATGGAAGAGTAAGAAACTTTAAAATATTGTTTATTAATATGAATTGAATGACTGATACAAACGAAGCCAATGGCCTATATATAGGCTCATAGACATGATACTCAAGATACTAACACAATTAGACTTCTACCTTAAGTGGACAATTAACAAGTATCCTAACTTATCTAATCATCTAACAAGGAAATATATTTCTCTAACTAAATACTGACGGGCGACTTTTTCTAGTAGTCCACTTTCGGTCTAGCTAGTCCATTTCCGTCCTTTTGCACCATAGTTCGGTATTACTGTATTATAATTGTAGTTCGATTTGTGATATCAATTCTTATTAGTCCACCCCGACGAGGCTCCCTTGGCGTTCAAACGCAGTGGCAGAATTTCTTTGTGGGTCAACTTACTTGTTTCCATCGACTCCACCAAGTAGCATTGCAACCACATCTTTAAACTACGAGGCTAAGGTATTGTACGAATGGGTGATCGCCAAAAGCTCTAGTGGAACCTCTCGTGGGAAGCGTGATCTATGCAATTCTTAACAATGAATTCATTGACGTTGGGGATGTAGTTCTTAAGGAAGTTGCTCAACACCCATGCTTGCCTACGACCGGTTTTCCTCTTCTCATCACGAAGTTGTGTGAAATCGTTGGAGTCCCTGGAGCGGAACGCCAAACTTCTTGCCACAAGATGGTTGATCGTGATTACATGATTGAGCAAGCGATCGATGACTCGATTCCAAAGTTCGATAGAGCACTCCTCTAGAGTTGTGATTGCTCAATTGGTCATCCGAGACATCTAAGGTGTCATGATCCGTGTTTGAAGGTTCAAGTTCAAAATCAAGCAGGAGTTTTCCATGAAGGCCTATGCAAATGTTATTATGTAATAGTCTATGTGGTAGTTTAATTTTCCTAGAAAGCCCGGTTCACTCTCGATCAATGTTTCACATGGCTTATTTACTTTATGCTTGTTTTTCCTTTTGATGCATGTTGTGCATATTTGATTACACTTGCATAGCATATAGACACGTGCATTTAGTTTAGTCACAAACATGCATGTGATTGGACAAACCTCTCGCGATATAACAAATGGAGTTAGTGTTGTAGCTCATAAATCAAGCGGTAACTTTGAATTGCTAAAAACACAAGTCAACAATTATTGTCACCATAAATGTTACATAATTGGGAAAAGGTTTTTCACAACAATTGGCATTTGTTACAAACCTCTCTACCATCAAGCTTTATTCTTTGAACCTGTTTTCCTACAAACATTGGTATCATTTAAATTAAGGAGTTTTCGCCATTCACTGTTGTAGTGTGATTAAGACTTAGTAGTCAAAACCAATTTCGAAAAGTCAGAAAAACTAATAAACACTTTTTCCAAAAAGCTAAGTGTGAGTGGATTTATATTTCCTAAGGGTCTCCATTAAATGGCATTACATCCGTGATAGATATAATGACGCTCTTGTTGGTTGAGATCCAACCTCCAGGTTGGAAAATGACAATTATCTTTATCACAAGGTTTTGCACTCCTATATGGGATATTTTTGGTAATATTTGATGTATAAATCTGTATGCTCATTCACGATCACTATATACAAAAAGTATTATTGATTTCGAATTAATGGTATACAATCACTTAGGATGTTTGAATCCTAACCCATAACCTATTCGACATAAGAGAAAGTTTTAAGTTGGAACTTTAATAACTTATGGAACAACTTTCATTTTGGTTCTTCGAATGATTTGACATGTCACTCACGACTGCTTTACGATTTGATCCCTCTAGTCGAATGTCATAGGCTATGTTTAGCAAAACTAACTGATAAGCTAGCTGGTAGTTGATAAGGCAGTTGATAAGCCCACTGATAATTTAGCTGATAAACTAGCTGATTTCAGTGTACGTGTGTAGCGAATGACCTGATAAGCTAGTTGATTTTGGTTTACGTGTTTAGCAAATGAGCTTATACGTTAATTGATAAAATGACATAAAGCATTCATATTATATTGTTATATTCTTCATTCATTTTTCATATTTAATAATAATAATAAATATGATACTAATAATTATAATAATAATTATTATTATTTTAACATAAAAATATTAATATATTTATGTCTAAACTATTAATTAAATAAACCTTTTTTTAAGTTATGAACATGTATATGACAACAAATATTGTGTTATTCTTTATTAGTTTTATTTCTAACAATAATAATAATAATAATATATTTATGTCTAAACTATTAATTAAATAATATGTTATTATTATTGTTATTATTATTATTATTATTATTAGGGATATAATTGAAATATGAAAGTTGATAAGCTAGCTTATTAAAAAAAATAAGCTAACTTTATTAGCTTAAAAAATAAGCTAGCTTATAAGCTCGCGTTCACGTAACAGACTTATTTTTTCTGACAATAAGTCTGTTACGTGAACGCGAGCTTATAAGCTTCTGGAGCTTATAATCTACTCTCTCCATCTATGAGTAATTGTTCCAGTTTGACTTTGAATGGTCAACTGTGTTCGACTTTGACTACAAATTATTCTTATATTATTATAGTATAATCTAAAAATAAAATTATATTATGAAAATTTAAGGTCTATATTTTCATGATATAATTTCGATAATATTTTTATCACTATAGTTCAAGAGTAATTTATAATCAAAGTCGAATACGGTTGACCGATCAGAGTCAAATTGGGGCAATTAATCATAGATGGAGGTAGTAGCTGATAAGGTAACGCGAAATAGAGCCATATTAAGACCTCCTGCATCAGTGGCCCAAAAACGCTTAGGCCACAAAAACGCCTTGGGCCAAAAAACGCTTGATGTGGCCCAAACACATGGTTAAGCCGCGTATTGGGCCTAAAAGGCCCCCTCCGCGGAGGTTTCTATTGCGCCAACAAAATTTAGCCACGTGGAGTCCACCCACTTTTTATTTTTTTCTGTTTTTTAATTTTCTTTTCCGTTTAAAGTTTAAACGGTCATAACTTTTAAAATAAAAATGCTAAAAATAAATAAAAATTACAAATGGTCATAACTTGTTGAGATCTGTAAATAGACACCAATCTTGGATATGTTTGCTCACACCTTCTCTAACTCATTTTTCCCTTTTTAATTAAACTCAAAACACTCTCAACATTCCAAAACCATTTCCATTCCATTTTTCCCATCCACCAAAATGAATTCCGAGCAACAACGCCGTATTAAATACTTGAGAATCCACGATCCTCAACGATACGAGACTATCATGAATGACATGTTTGGTCCAACCCCTCTCCCCCCACCTAACCGAGCTCTTTTTCAAAACCTATCTGAAGCTCCTTACATTCCTTATTACAACAGTCCACCCTCACAAACCCCCATGTTTTATGATTCTCAGTCGTACCCTGAGATTGTCCGTGAGACCCAGCCGAAGCCGCCCGTGGCCGTGGAAAGAACATCCGGTCGTGCCAAAGGAAAAGAGAAATCCGCTAAAACGTTGGTGGTGGTTCAAAGAGAAACACCTTCAACCTTAATGAGGACACTGTCCTTCTAAGTTGTTACGTGAAGGTTTGCCATCTATAAACTTGATTTCGTATGAAATTCTTTAACAACAAATCGTCATTTTTCTTTAACAAAATAAATAAATAATAATAATAATAATAATGACTTGGCAGGGCTTAGCCTTGCCTTAGCCGCGTTTAAGCAGTGACTGATGCGGGCGAAAACTGCTTAGACACGGCTAAGGCCAGTTTAAGCCCTTTAGCCTTAGCCTTAGCCTCACAACAAATACAGTTGGTCTAAGGTATATGCATCATCTTTGAGTGTTTATGTGATCTACTTGCTTACTGTACTATGAACCTAAGATAATTGTAACGACCCGACCCACTAATGGGCAGAGACCCAGCCCAACGGGCCGGCAAGGTTACTCATGGACGGGACGCTCTCCGGGGTGATATGCTGGTCCCACAGACCAACACGGGTTCTAATCCGCGCACTCTGTCCTCACTCGTGCGCGCACCGGGAACTTCCCAGTGGGTCACCCATCCTAAAATTGCTCCAGAGCAAGTATACTTAACTCTGAAGTTCTTCTAGATGGATTTCCGAAAAGAAAGGTGCACCTTGTTGACATGAGTAGCGTCTCAACCCCTTTAAGCCTCTGAAATTATGGGGCGTTACAATCACCGCCTCTTAAATTGCGCAACGTCCTCGTTGCGCGCTGTCCCGTTACCAACCATCCGTGCAGGATTATAGAGGTGGCCCCTCCAGGCTCAAGAAGTGGCTCCCCCCGTCGATACGGTGTAGCACTTTGCCCCGGATGGCACTTAGTTCTTGCAGTTCCGGATAGTCCCGCTCTGATACTACTTGTAACGACCCGACCTACTAATGGGCCGAGACCCAGCCCAACGGGTCGGAAAGGGTTACTCATGCTTAACTCTGAAGTTCTTTTAGCTGGATTTCTGATAAGAAAGGTGCACCTTGTCGACATGAGTAGCATTCTCAACCCTTTTAAGCCTCTGAAATTATGGGGCGTTAGAATAATTTTGCTTGGTAATTCATACTTTTCGTTTATTAAGTTTATTTTACAATGTTAATTATATATGTTCGCGCTTTTGACAAATTGACAAACGATACTTTCGCTAAGTGGAAACGTAACGACAATAGTTCCAGCCCAAGATAACACTTTGCTTATGGATGGCAATAAGGGGATATCTTACTACGAAGGATAGAATGATTCGGTTTGATAGTAACATTGATCCATTGTGCAATTTTTGCCATCAAGCACCTAAGGATCTAAATCATTTATTTTTTGGATGCTTGAGACAGGGAGAATTTGGAGATCTATGCTGAACTGGTATAGTTTTGTTCCGGTTCGTGGGATGATACTATTGGAAGAGTATGTTGTGTTGTTCAAGGAAAGAATCCACGCAAACGGGTCTTCAAAGAATTTTTCACGGAACTTGTGTATGCTATTTGGATTGAACGTAATTGCTGAATTTTTCAGAGAAAACAAAAAAGCCAAACCCATTTGCTACGTGAGGTGTTTTTCTCGTATGGAACACCTACTTTTCTTACTTTTTTTTTTAAATTCGATTTGAAACTTTCCGAGTCCAGCCCGGTTTTCCAGGTTCGTCTTCGGGCTTGAAAAATAATTGACCAAATAAACCGGTCGGGGTTTTGGACCGTGATCGGCCCTACTTTTATCAGTATGTGAAAACTGTGAGTATAATTTGAGAATTAAAAACGTTGTTTGTAAGCGAATCTCTACTAGTACGAAAAAGTTGCCACTTTTTATATTGCAGTAATTAATTTGTTGGCTCATGAGATAACCTGTAGTAGTTAATTACTAATTGTGTTGGTTTCTAAGTTTTGCCTCCAAACATTACTGATGTACGCTGATTATTGCATTCTCTATATTTATGAACTACTATTTCTTTATGTGAAGTAAATCTATATCTAAGATGATTAAGGTTTTTGTATGAAATGATCAAGGTTTTCATATTCGATTTTTAAGGTTTATTCTGGAATGCTTAAAGGTTTTGAGATATTGGTTGTAATAGTTTCGGTTGTAAGATCTAAGTGTTCAAGGTTCACATACAATACCTAAGTGTTATTATTTTCCTAAAAAATAGTTCACATTTATTGAAAAATAGTTCATGTTACATAGAAAGTTATCCATTATATGTACAAATATAAACTAAAAACAATTCATTTTTTGTGCAAAACGTTTCATGATTATGTGAAGAAAATGTATAAGGTTTATCCTGGAATGTTAAAGGTTTTGAGATATTGTTGGTTATAATACCTATGTGTTCAAGGTTCACATATAATATATCTAAGGTTTCTTCTATAATGGTTAAAGGTTTTGATATTGTGTTGTAATAACACTTCACTACCCCCGATGGTTTAGGGTTAGGATGGGGTGCACCACATCATATCCTAACCCTAAACTCTAATTAAGACCGTAGAATCCGAAGGTACTTGTTTCAGTTTGAAGTGGCTTTTAGGGTACACTAACCCCCCCTTTAGGATCTAGAAAATTTAATTTTTTTTTTCTAAGAAATCATCATAGTACCGTATACAAAAATAGTTATCGATTCAATATACCTCGAAAAACGCTTAATTAGGGCTTAGAGTCTCGAATGGGTTGCAGGGCCTGCAACCCATTCGAGACTCTAAGCCCTAATTAAGACCGTAGAATCCGAAGGTACTTGTATCAGTTTTAAGTGGATTTTAGGGTACACTAATCCCCCTTTAGGTTCTAGAAAATTTATTTTATTTTTTTTTTTTTTGATATAATATACGTTGTATGCATTTTAATCAGACTTTTTACACATTTATAGAAACCTTCTATATCAGTTAACAAAAACATTAATGCATTCACATATCATCTCATAATCAATAATAACATCATAAAACCAGTAAAGATATTAACATGAACTATGTTTTTCAATGTTTTAAAGAACAAAAGATGAAAGGAAGCTATTTGCCAAAGTAACTGGTGGAGGTAAATTTTCTTCACATTTTAATATATTTGACATGTTATGCTTATAGAAATGAAATCAACACATATAATTGATTCAGCATAAGAATCTTAATGTTATTTAAAGAAATCTGAAATAATATGAAATAAAATCTTAAACAGTATATCAAAATCAAAGTATAACAACAAACATAAATTTGTCCAACATAAATGTCTTCCAAAATCTCAAACATATAGTGCAACGCTTCTTTTTTTCTTCCCTTTCTCTTTGTCTGTTGTGGATTCTTTATGATTTTAACTGGAGATTGTGCAGCAGCATTTGCGTTATCTTTTGAAGTACCTGCATTAGTTTCTTTCTCTTGTGCATTAGCTTCTTCTTGTGCTTGCAATAGTTCCTTTACTGCCAAGAAATCCCTTTCTTAAGAATTTTCCAAAAGTATTCTAGCATCTAGATTCCGCTATGCCATAACAACAAGATCATAGGCACATCGACTCATCTGATTCCTCCAAGCAATGCATTCAGGTCCTTTTGTGAGTTCACCTTTCATATCTCTATACTTGTCCCAACAAGCAGACTTCACGTTTTTTGTCCACCTTGGCAATATATACTAATCTGGGATCTTTTCAACATCTCTTTTAATGAAAACACTGAGGCAGTGGAAACAGTGCCAACCAATATCTTGAAAGTGCAAGCAGCTACAACTGACACTTATTTCTCCAAGTTCACCAATTGTAAACATCACTTGTCCAGTATCATCCCGATCAACTTGACTGGTACAGTGATCAGAAGTGAATTTTCAAGGTCTATTCCAATTGTATTCTTCGTAGAAATGGCCTTCAAGAATTGTAGTTCAAAGTAGGCAAATTTTTTGAAAGTATAGACCTGCATAGATTAAAAAGTAGAAACATTGAACATATAAATCTAATAGATGATACTTAACATGACATTAATTTATAATATAATGAACTATATTCACTGAAATATGCATATTATAGAAATCTGAACTCATTTCATACAAACCCTACACTTCAGCAAGAGAAAACTTACCTTATTAACAACATTCAGACAATGACATAAAAAAATGGACTACTCATTAACAAACATGAAACATTTTTGCAGCATAATATCATTCGATACATATATTAGATAAATATGTACAAACAGGTACTAACCATTAACAAACCTGAAAAATTTCCACATCATAACATCATTCGATACACATATCCAATAAATATGCAGAAACATGTAATAATAATGCACTAAATCATATCAAATATGAACTATTATTCTTCAGAATTCAATTGACAGAAACATGAACTATCTAACAAAAATAATGAATAATTCTAGAGAAACGTACCTTGTTGTTCTTCAACACCAGGATTATCCACATCCATTGGTTCTACAACGTGTTGTTCATAAGTAATGATCTCTGTCATTGCTGATCCCATTGATTTGATCTCAAAAACTACAAAATCGAATAAAAAAAGCAAATCTATCATCGAATATGGTGGAAGATAGAGATCGGCGATTTGAGATGATCGATTTCAGCTGGATGATGTCGAAAACATGTCGTGATGATGAATCGATCGCCGATTTACTGGTTTTCTTCCGATTGTGCGTTTGCTTTTGTCGATCAATTCGGAGAAGAGAGAAAAAAAGCAAGATTTGGTTTTTGCACGCTCAACTGTGTGTTTCTGCATGTTTCCTTATAACCCGGTTTTGAGTTAACCGGGTTATAAAGATCCGAAACTTAGCTACTTGACCCGCGAGTTTCTTTATTTTGGGTTGTGTCTCTCGGTCTCTCAATATAGCTCGTCTCTCGAGAGACGGGCTCTTTCATTTTTATCAACCTTTTATTTCACAACTTTATTTTGGATTCTGCCGTTAAATCAAATAACACACTCATATACAAACCTTCTAAAACTATTATAAAATCAAATGTAAACGGTCTAAAAAAATGAATTTTAGGATGGAGGCATATGATTCAGAGCTTTTATCTTTTCTTTTCGCATCTCCAAAACTAACTTTTACCTATTACGAAAAAGAGAAAAAAAATATTATTATCTAAAATGATATCTGAATTTGAGATTATTGGGAGCGAGTTGTGATTTATGCCTTTTGACGGTGAGCATATTGCTCTAGGTGCCTACGGCAGAGCAGATTTGTGATTTATACATTTTGACTTTGACCCTATTGCACTAGGTATCTGCGGGGAGTGAATTTGTGATTATATTTTTTGTTGTGAGCCTATTGCACCAGGTGTCCTACTGAGGAGCGAATTTGTCATTTATTCCTTTTTCTTTGGAGACTATCGCAGTAGGTGTTACGTAGACCGAACTCGCAATTTTTATCTTTTAAGAGTGAGTCTATTGCACTAGGTGCCCCACAGGGGAGCGAATTTGTAATTTGTTCATTTGACTTTGATACTACTGCACTAGGTGGCCACAAGGAGCGAATTTGTAATTATTCCTACTTTGACAAATGTGTAATCTACAATTTTTAATTTGAGGTTATTGCATGGTGTTCCACGGGGAGAGAATTTCTAATCTATAACTTTTGACTTTGAATTTATTGCACTAGGTGTTACATGAGGAGCAAATTGTAATTTATTCCTTTTGTTCTTGTTTTGTTCTTGTGGGAGTGAACTTGTGATCTATGACTTTGGGTGTTCAAAATATTGGATTCATCAATATACCACCACGCATGTGAAATAAAACAATATCAATAACCTTAGATTTAATTTTTATAATCACATCATTTATTTATTTTAACTTTTGATGTTATATTCTCTTTTATCAAACACAATTCTTACACATCGGTAAACTTATACCCGTCGATTTTCGACGGGTTGTAAACTAGTTTCAATGAAGGGGGTGTGAAAGTTGGGGAAAAATGGATTAGGGATTTAGGGTTCTTCATATTCATATCTTAGATGAATATCCATAGGTTTAGTTGTTATATTTAATTGAATTGATTGATTAATTAGAAGTTTAATTTATGAATATGATTCTTTTAATGTAATTATATAAAATTTTAACTTCAAACAATAATTTTATTCAGTATATAAGAATATACTAGGAACCGCGTCACACGCTACGCGTGTAGCGTGTGAAGCGTAATCTTGTAAAACATTATTGTTTTACTAAATAATATATTGAAATGAATGGAGTAAATATATAATTTTCACATAATGACTTCAAACTTAACATAAATGGTGTCCTATAAATGTATATAGTTTTTGTAGTTATGCAATTAATAGTTTTGAATTGAACTATATTAGACATACGAAAAGTATTCTTCCAATGAGTTAAGAACCATCAGATACATCTCTAGGCTTTGGAAACATTCAACTTCAAAATCTGCAATGCATATTTTGCATGTTAATTGGTGTTCTTCATTAGTTGAATATATTGTCATGTGCGTCATTATCTCTTGCCATTTTATTTCGTCGATGTCTTTTGTTATGATGATGCGCAATATGGACGATATTCAAATTTCAAGTGGCCTAGCTAGTATCCTCAAGTTCTCTATCATCAGAGCTAAATTGACGTTTTGGTAAATAAAATACTTCCTCCGTCCAATAACAAGTGTAACATTTGGTTTTATTGACTTTTTCGAGTATTAATTTGACATCAACATTAATTGTAAATCATTCAAGTAAAATAATTAAAAAATTATATTATGAAAATTTAAACTTTCTAGTTTCATAATATGAGGTTTTTAATTATTTTTATCGTATGATTTAAGAATAATTTAAGGTCAAAATGGACTTGTAGTTCATCGTCTCTCTCTCTAGACGCGTAAGTATCACGCGCGGCGAAAAAGGGCATGACGAGACGAAGGAATAGAAGATCTGGTGGTACAGCTCCATGACGACGAGTAAGGCCGACGACCATCATGTGATATTGAAAAAGTGGACTACATACTTTGATTACAGTAAGGAGGATCTTACCAAGGTGGCAATCTGGGTGAAGTTTCCAAAATTGCCGGTGTATTTGTGGTCAAAGAGATCTCTGCAGAGGGTAGCTAGTCTTATTGGGAACCGGTAAGGACCGATGAATGCACGATTAAGCAATCTAAGATGCACTTTGCAAGGATTATGATAGAAGTTGATATTAGTCAACCACTAAAGAAGACTGTAAGGATTCGGAAACCAGCAGGTGATATGCTTGAACAAATTGTTGAGTATGAATGGCTTCCTATTTTTTGCCAAAAGTGTCAAACTGTGGGGCATAAATGTAGGGAGGATGTTCAGCCAAGGCAACCACAAGAACAAAGACCACAGTAGGCGCCTAGAAACAGACGACGGAATCCTATGCCTACTACACAGTGGGCAGTTGTTAACAGAGGGCCTAATCCAAATGGTCAGACTACTGTTTGCTGTCTTGCGCTGGATGGGTATAGCTGTTGGGAGGCCGTTCAGTTTGGAGCAATTGAGTGGTCGTATAAGAGGTAAAAAAGCAGGGTGCCGTTTTCTGAAAGCCATGATAACTGAGTTGGTTTATGTTATTTGGCATGAAAGGAACCAAAGAATTTTTCAGGGGAAAACGAGGGATATTAA
Source organism: Plantago ovata (assembly GCA_028274465.1). Taxonomy (NCBI): domain Eukaryota; kingdom Viridiplantae; phylum Streptophyta; class Magnoliopsida; order Lamiales; family Plantaginaceae; genus Plantago; species Plantago ovata. The sequence continues at coordinate 134,636,809 of CM051455.1, forward strand.
TACTCTTCTGAAGATTTTGACAAAAAATACTCTTGCTCGGTGTTGGTTTTTCGAAGCTATGCATGAGTACTGCCATGGTCAATTTGGTGCTCCTAGTGTGTAGCTGTTTTTACTTTTGTTGTTAGGTTTATTTAGTTTTGTTTGTGTTCTAATAGGGGCATGTCGTATTAGCAACTTATTCTGATGTGAGGGATTGTACTTTCAATGTTGCACTTGGAATAAAATCAAAAGCTATTTTGTTCCAAAAAAAGGTCAAAATGACCATCGAAAAAGTCAACAAAATCAAGTGTTACATTTATTATTGGACGGAGGAAGTATGTCTTTTTTTATAAGAACATATCATGATTATTTTTAAATTAAGTATAATACGACCATAGAACTTTATGTTAAAAATTAAAAATTTAAGAAGATAATAAATAAAACATAAAAAATTACGTTAATAAGATTCGAACCCAACACCTTTAACTAAAATAATGATACAAATAATAGAGAAAAATCACGCCAACATGATTCGAACCCTACACCTTATAATTAAATATGACACGTGTACGCACCAGATTGAAATTGGATAAGCAAGATCAACAGATGAAAATTGATTGGTAGGTCAATCAATTGGGTAAATCAATCGGCTTATTATATTACTTTAATATAAAAAAAGGACGTTGTAGTCAACTTATATATTTGGTGAATTTTGTTTAATTAAAAAATGTAATGTTTAATAGATCGTATCGAAAATTACATGTAAAATAGCTCTGAACTAAAAAGAAGGGTCAAGATTAAATTAAGTGACACGTGAGACGTGATAGTGATCTAGTGGAGACCTATTCTGAGGTCGGTACTAAGACGACCTGAGAATAAATCCCCTACTATGTATGTGTTGAATGAAAGTTGGGGCTTTCTATTCTCAGGTCGGCTCTGTACCGACCTAAACTCAGGTATTCATTCAATAGTTGCCATGTGACGCTTAATTTAATCTCATCCATTCATTTCGGTTCAAAGTCATTTTTGGTACGATGGATTATAATTAATTTTCTTTAACATTAAAAATCACCACGAAAATACAAATTAACTGTAATGTCCTTAATTTCAATTTATATGATTACATATACGTAAACCTTATTAATTAATCTTAATCACAAACCAAAGTTAATTGATCACAATTAATTTATCCATTTTAATGATACATAAACTATCGAACACTTCTAAATAATATGCTTCGTAGCTAAAAAAATAAGCATCTGTTATTGTCCTCTACAAATGTTGATAACTAGTGCAATTAGATTATGAAAAACGAATATTCCATTGAATTGTTGTTGAAATTAATTTGATATATATTGGTTAATTTTAATTTTAGTTAAAGTAAATTTTTATTTTTAATTTAATACTTATAAAATAGTAAGAACTTATTTAAATTATTTAAATGAATTTTTTCAAAGTAGGGGTATAACTGCACATTTATATATTTTTATCAAAATTTAATAAATTAGAATGAAATATATAATAAAGACCTACGTTTAGGTTGGTACGAAGCCGACCTGAGAATAAAAAGCCCGATGAAAGTTTTATTATGAAAAAAGTTTGTCAATACTCAATCCATGATACCCCTGTTTTTTTTTCTTCATATTATTATTAACCGGTAATAGTAGAATTACAAACGAAGAAAAAGAAGAGGGAAACAAACGCCACATCATTTGAAGCAACCTCATTGGCTGAAACTTGTTCAACCAACCAACAAGTCAACTCCAGCTCCAAATATTTAGGTTAGCACACCTGCAAATTAATCCCAAATCCTATATATATAAGCTGTTCATCATCCATTTCCAATCCATTCACGCCAATTTCATCGTATATCACCCAACCAAACCCCAAAACAAAAACCCATTATTTCCCAAATCAACAAAAGAAGCATATTCCTTTTTCTCTTTCGTGACCCTACACAAGCCACAATCTTGCTTTGTCACCGAAAACTCACATTCCTCCAAAAAAAAAACATGACCAATACTTTCTCCACAAGGTTTCTCCTCTTCCTGACCGTTTTACCCCTTGCGTTCTCCCACGGATTTGAACCATCGGTGATTGAAATCCCTCAATCCAAGCAATTCCTCCAGGATGAGGACGTGATGTCACAGTGCACGGCTTGGAGGGTTGCTGGAGAGGCCAACAATTTGAGTCCATGGAAGACGATTCCTATGGAATGTGGTGATTTTGTTAGGGATTACATGACAGGGAAAGGATATCTTCTTGACCTTCAAATGGTCTCCAATGAGGCTGTTGGTTATGTTAAGGGGTTGAATTTGAGTGGAGATGGGAAAGATGCTTGGGTTTTTGACATTGATGAGACTTTGCTCTCTAATCTTCCTTATTATGCTGATCATGGACATGGGTCTGTGTTTTTTGCCCCTTTTACTTTACTACTCCCTCAAAGTTTCGTTTTTTTTATAGATTGTTTACGTTGACCTTTTTTTAGTAGGTTTTTTATAATTTTTATTAGGAGAAGATTTATATAATGTATGTGGTGTTTGGTTTAGTGTTAGCAACTTAGCATTAAAGGTAATCTAAACAATCTAATAAAAAACGAATACTCACATGTTTTTTGTTAGTAGTTGATTTATTATTAAATTTGATTAGGTTGAATTTCCAAGGTGTGGTTTTTTCAATGTTTATGTTCATGCTGCAATTGTTAGGTTAGTACTTTATTGGAGATGTGCTTTTGATTGAAGTAATATGTTGGTGTGAGTGAGGATTGCAATGTTGAGGAATTGGGGTTTGAAAGGATATGAGCATTTTGGTTCATGTGTAGAAAAATTGTGCTTGTTAGTTGTGATGGAATGCATGATATTTAACCATGTCCAGTTAGTTTGTTTGTCTTATTATTGTTTCATTGGTTGTGTGAGACAATTGTTTTAACTTGAACGCTAAATTGTATGTTATGGTTGGATGATTTGTTGTTACTTTATTGAATCGGGCATGCTGGTAACAGCGAGTCATCTCATTATTGCTATGCCATTGTCTATGTTTCTAGTTGCAGTTCCTGCAATGTTTGTAGCTGCTGTGGTAATTATGAAATTGTGTGATTGAAATTTGTAAAGGAATTTTTTTCAACATAGTTTATCATTTTTCTATTTGATATCACCTTGCTGATGCTTCCAAGTTCTCACATTTTGGTTTTCTGGCATTGTAGCATGGAGGTGTTCGATAGTGTGAAGTTCGACCAATGGGTTGAGACAGGAATTGCACCTAGCATTGCCCCAAGTCTGAAACTTTATGATGAAGTATTAAGTTTGGGACTCAAGGTTTTCCTGTTGACTGGTCGAAGTGAAAGACATCGAACTGTTACTGTTGAGAATTTGTTGAATGCTGGATTCAAGGAGTGGGACAAGCTCATACTAAGGTGAGTGTTCAACTTATGAAAACATACATGTGACTGAATGGCTTTCCTCGGCGTTGTTTAGGTGTTATATTAGTCTATTATCATTCATCATCAGAACTTGTCTGGTATATAAGTAATTAACTGGAAGCCTCAAAATAATCATTCGAACAGTCAAACCTTTATAATTTCTTCTTGTTGGTGGTTTACGCAACTGGTGTTGGTTTTGGTTATTGACGATTTGATTAAATTATTAGATATGGCACTTTCCAGTTTTACGACCTCTATCTGTGCCAAACAACTGAGCTATATCCATAGCTTTAAATCAGTATGTTGGTCAGTTGGTATAGTGTTAAACTGATTATGTGTTGAAACTCATCCACTATGAAATATACAAGTATCCGATTGGACCTTAGCTGTCCATTGGTAAGAACTATCGTTCCTGCATCCTGTTGGTATGTAAATTTACAACACTAGAATTAGGTTCACTTGAATTTCTCTAGGCTGACTGACTATATTGATTGCTATGACATTCGTTTAAAGACTTGTGTTATGTTTCTTCATTACAAGTTGGTGTCTTGTTGCTTGTAGCAATTTGTAGATATAACTTGGAATGATCATTTATGAACCAAGAACCAGAGTTGATGTATAAAACCTCGATGTTAAGAACTCACTTAATTGAATATACATCAATGATATACTGTGTTTCTTCTTGGGTTGATGCAAAAGTTCCAAAATCGAACCCGTAAGTAGCAGATTAAGTTTAATGCTGAACCATGAAGCAGATCAGTATTGGGCTGAACCATGCAGATATGGGTTGTGTTCTAAAGTCCACCACTTGGGAGTAGAATAAGCCATGAAATTGAATTGCATGATGTCTGAGTGCATATCATCATTAGTCTTAAAAGGCCAAACTGTACTTATCATGGCCTTCAGACCTTTACCTATAGTTCTTTGTGCAGTACCTTAAAGTTTAATTTAATCGCTCGTGCTATTGCCCTGCCCTGATACCCTTGTTTTCAATCTACAAATTTGAAGAATAATAAGAAGGCCAAAATTAAAACCGCAGAAGCAGTTCATCATTAGAGCATTCCTTATGGTTGAGTCTTAAATAGGGGTAAACATTAAAACCCCTTAAAAAGCCCCTACCAAATTAAGTCTCCAATGGTTTGGGGCTTATTCGAGACTTTATTGTGGGTCTCATGTGCTACATGTTACTCTACATGTCTCATATGTAATATACTACGTATAATATTTGGAGTTTTCCTTGTGGGTCCCATATTGGGACTTAAACTTGGGCTACTAATTAGTAGCCATTTGCCATGGGCTACTATTTAGTAGCCCCAAATAAGACTCCATTGAAGTCTTTTTGGGGCTTCTTTTGGCATTAAATCCCCAAATAAGCCCCAAAGAAGTCTCCAAGTACTCTTATGAATGCACTAAACATAACCAAAGTAATGCAATCAATGAAAATTCTCATAGCCTGCATACTGAATCCATTTTGGTTTAGTTTTGGGTTGATTGATGTTTTCATTATAAGTAGAGTACTTGGTAATATTGACATTCTCTTGTCCTTATCTGACAACAAACCATGTTTTTGCATCTCCAAAACATGAGTACTACACTTGCATGTGTGTGTTACCCATAGCCATAACTTCAAATGCACTTGTGCTGTGTAGGCCTAACATTAACCTGCTTACGACGTGACTAGCTCTGTTGCATTTAGTTTCTCATGTGTACATGCAACTGTTCAAATTTCCATTTTGGGACCCTAATTAATAATGTTTGTTGTTATGTCATTATGTCTCATTGTCTTCTAAAGAGCCATCTTGTGATCTTGTCCATTCAAGTTTTGTCTAATTGAAGGTGTTTGTTTATGGCCAGTCACTGCTTTACGTTCCATAAAGGCGATGTGTTGTAGTCTTTATGCCGTGTTTTTGCTTACATTTAACGAAAAACTCGACCAACTTTTTGTTTACTTATCCCTTACAGATCCCCTGAAGATCACAAGAAGACAGCAACCAAGTACAAATCAGATAAAAGGAGCGAGTTTGTTCAAGAGGGCTATCGAATCCTGGGAAATTCAGGAGATCAGTGGAGTGATCTGCTGGGTTCGTCCTTGTCGGAACGTTCATTCAAGCTCCCGAATCCAATGTATTTCATTTCTTGACTGTACATAAAAATGAATTGGATCTGATTGGATGGTAAATAAGAATGTGGCTGGAGAGTAGCTAGATGATGATTGATGACCCTAAATGTACACAAATGATGGGTGTCATTCTTTTGAACCTGAGAAGGAGTTCAAAGTTATGAAATACTACTAATACTACTATATGTTCAGTATTGGGTAATGATTAGCCTGTTGTTTAATACAGTAACTGCATTATGAATCTGCTTGCTCATTTGTTAAGATAAATTGGTAATGAGTATGTGCAAATAAGAAAAGGTTGTAACAGAAATTGTGATATTTATACTATTCTGGCAAACTTGAGAAGGGAACTTGAATGTGGATGGACTTTAAAATGAAAGTCTATTGGAAGAGTTTATTGTATTAATCTCTAAAGTTTGTAGTGTGTTAACATAAGCACTCTTCAGTAGGTGTGTACGTGGAAGAAAAGAAAGGAAAATAGATGAATGATGTTTGATGTTTTGTTTGGGTAAGCCTGGTCCACATGATCCCAACCAACCATTTAATTAAACGCGGGTTGTGGCCAAATTATGGGTTGATTAATTCAGAAACAAGATTCCATTATTAAAGTGTTGAAACTAATCATCTCTCAAGCCAGTCATTAATTAACTTTGATAAGTATAGACGTCTGGTACGTTAGTGAATAGTGAAATCACGGAGTATAGAAACCTAACAGATGAAGCAAGCAAGGAAGATACGATATGAAATGCCATTGCCAATTTGCCAGCAAGTTCTAATTGTCAAATTATTCAATCACTGTTTTGGACTTTGTCATAGTTGTGGCCTGCACATTCAATCACAGTATATGGATCCAGTTGATTTGGGCCCACCTGCTTCTCATCAAACCAGCTTTATTATGCCAACCATGATCTTTTTTTCTTTTCTTTCCTTTCTGAAAATTATTAGTAATAATTTATTACTACTATATAGTATGTATGCATTTGTGTTTAGAATATGTGTGTGCAGTTTTAGATAGAGTAATTTTGATCGAACAACGTCTTTTTCCTACCTTCTGACTATGAGTTATGACAACTAAAAATGGTGATTCAGTTGTTTGATTTGGTATTTGTTTAAAAATTATGATGTTGGATAAGGTGGATAATAGTGTCTTCATATAATATTATTTAGTATCATGTCTCTACATGTACTAGCGTGAGAACCTCTCTATGACTCTATATATCCCCACACCACTTAGCCGGGACTGCTATCATTGAGTCTCTAATTCCCTTCGATCTTACAATATATAACCCTCAACCACTTAGCCTTGACACCTGCACAAGAACCTCGGATTGACCAAGCAAGTCTAACTTGACCAACCCTCAACTAGGTTACCTTCGATGGTTACAATGAGGTCCCACATGGTTGCGATACACAAGGACCCGACAAGAACATGGGTTTTCATAATCTTGTGTCAAAGTATTTATGAGGTACACATTTATTACATCCAACCACATACTGGCTCTTTCGAGAGCTAATCCTTGAATTATAATAAAATGTGCCACCAATTTACTGAAGTCATACCAATTTAAAGTGCCTAACCTCCTTCCTTTTCATTGTTGCAGCCTTGCAGGTAACCAAATACTACAACTCCATAGTATTTGAGGCCTTCAAGGCTTCAAGCATCATATAGAAGCTCCAAGGTTAGACAGATTTAGGCATTAACATACGAGCATAACTTTTTAAAGACGTAAACGGTAGCATCGATGTGTTAATCGATGAGTTTATTTTTTAAACGATCAATCTAATCTACTCCTACTTTTACACTACTTCTAACTATAAATAACCTAATTCCTAAACCAGATTTTGCCTCTGTCAGGATTCTAACTCCGACCTCTCCTTGCTACTACAACATCATTACCACTCGGTTATACTTATAACTCCGTGTTAATTGAATTGATGAGTGTTTGCACTTTCGGAGTGAACACTAACAAAAAAATACGAAATTACTAAATTTTTAACGAGTCGAACATGATCATATTATTTTGATAGTTAATAAATATGAATGAATACGAGCCTTAAAGAACTATTGCGGAGTGTACACTAATGAAAGAATATGAAATTACTAAAATTTTAATGAAATGAACATGAACATATTGTTTAGAGCCAAGCGAACAAACGACCATGCATCTCTTTTACCTCCCACATTTTATTTAGAATATATTCTCATTCTCCATCCAATGTATGAAGATGAACCCACAAATTCTTATTCATGAATTCTGTAACGAACACAAACCTTAAGGAATGAACCTCGAAGGTTAGTATTCGGTTGGAACTTCGAATTACACATGTTCACTGAATCTAAATTAAATTTTGTTTGAAATAGAAATTTTAACTAATTAAATTTAATTTGAACTGAAATGATTTGAATAGAGTGGTATTGAATTTAACGTGAAAAAAAATACAATAAGATAAGATACGATAAGTTAATCAAATCACATACTAGGAGTATAATTATAAGAATTAAAATTTACTACTAGTACCTCTATAATAGAGCTGCACTGCAGTGAGATTTTTTAGTTCAGAAAATGGAGCTGCAAGTTGAAGGAGTACTATCAGAACCAAAAAACGAGGCACATGTTTGCACCACAGACGACAATTATTTAAAAACATTTTTGCACTTTTCAATATACTTAACCTAACCAACAAAATCAGGTAAAATTAAAACTATATCATATCAAGACAAATCCCCCTCATGTTTGGTCATAAATCACACGTACTGCTGTAGTAGTATCAAGACAAACATAAGAATATCATAGATTCATAATGTTACTTGTTTGCTGCTGTAACTTGTATCATAATTTGACCCCAAACATACATAAAAAATGTATGATAATTGAAGTATGATTCTTCCTATCATACTTATTCCTTAAACATACTTAAAACAGAAAATTACATAAACATACCACTTGAGGGCACCTAATTGCTAAAACAGCCAACTTAAAAAACCTCTTACAAAAAGTCCATTCTATTTTTTGGTGCCCTAAAATGTAAAACCTCTTACAAAAAAGTCCATTCTATTTTTTGGTGCCCTAAAAGCTAATCAATTTGGATCTCAATTTCTCGCTGGACACCTTTGTTCTCACTAAACTGGATTCTGATGGTGGTTTTGACATCCATTAGTGTTAATTAATTACTAACTAATTATATTTAACTATTTTTTTCTAACTAATTAATATTTATACACAAAAACTAATGAAACTAGCATTTTTGTTGTTAACTAATGAAACTAGCATCTGTGTTGTTGAATCTAATGAAATTAGCATTTTTTTTGTTTACTTGTGATGCTGAAACAAATAAAATTAGCATTCGTGTTTGCCGAAACTAATGAAACTAGCATTTTTGTGGCTCAAACTAGCACTTATGATGCTTAAACTAATGAAAACTAGCATTTTGTTTTTGAAATTAGCATTTTTGTTGCTGAAACTAATGAAACTAGCACTTATGATGTTTAAACTAATGAAAACTAGCATTTTGTTGTTGAAACTAGCATTTGTGTTGCTGAAACTAGCATTTTTTTGGCTGAAAACTAGCACTTATTATGCTTAAACTAAAGAAACTAGCATTTAGTTGTTAAAACTAGCATTTGTGTTGCTGAAACTAATGATACATTTGTGTTGCTGAAACTAGCATTTTTGTTGCTGAAACTAGCACTTATGATGCTGAAACTAATGAAAATAACACTTTTGTTGTTGAAAATAATAAAATTAACATTTTATGATGTTGAAACTAGCATTAATAGTTAGTTTCAACTAGTTTTAGCTAGTTTCAGTCAATTTATGAAACTAGTTTTTATTTGAAACTAGCTTCTGAAACTAGCTTTTTGTGTGAAACTAGCTTCTGAAACTAGCATTTTGTTTTTGAAATTAGCATTTTTGTTGCTGAAACTAATGAAACTAGCACTTATGATGTTTAAACTAATAAAAACTAGCATTTTGTTGTTGAAACTAGCATTTGTGTTGCTGAAACTAGCATTTTTTTGGCTGAAAACTAGCACTTATTATGCTTAAACTAATGAAACTAGCATTTGTGTTGCTGAAACTAGCATTTTTGTTGCTGAAACTAGCACTTATGATGCTGAAACTAATGAAAATAACACTTTTGTTGTTGAAAATAATAAAATTAACATTTGATGATGTTGAAACTAACATTAATAGTTAGTTTCAACTAGTTTTAGCTAGTTTCAGTCAATTTATGAAACTAGTTTTTATTTGAAACTAGCTTCTGAAACTAGCTTTTTGTGTGAAACTAGCTTCTGAAACTAGCTTTTTCTGTGAAACTAGCTTCTGAAACTAGCTTTTATGTGTTGAAACTAATTTGAAACTATGTTTTTTTCAGTTAAAATAATGATTATATTTTTGTAATATAGTTTCCATATTTTTTTAATTTTTTTAGTTTAGTATAAATAATTTTTAGAGTTAATTTAATCATTTTATAAAATTAACAACTAGTTTTAAAGGTTAATTTCAGGAAAAATATAAAATTAATAGTTAGTTTCAACTTGTTTCAGTCTTTTTTAGCTAGTTTCAGCCATTTTTAGCTAGTTTCAGCTAGTTTCAGCCATTTTTAGCTAGTTTCAGTGGCTGAAACTAGCTTCCGGATGTCAAATTTGCTATTAAATCCAGTTGAGCGAGATTTTGAGGTCCATTTCTGTAGGCGGATTTCAAAAATCTTCATTAAATTCAGTTTAGCGAGTTTTGAGGTCCATTTTAGCTAGTTTCAGCTAGTTTTAATGGCTGAAACTAGGTTTCGGATGTCAAATTTGCTATTAAATCAAGTTGAGCGAGATTTTGAGTTCCGGAAGCTTAGTAAGTAGCGAGCTTTTGGTAAATGTTATTTGTAACTGGCTTTATTTGTAATTAATTGTTATTGTTGATTTATATCCGTAATTTTCCCTACTTAAAATTCCTAATTACTCAACTTGACAAAAATGATGTCAAGAAAAGATACCGTTTCTCTTTGGCCTCTTCACATATGCAAAGGTAAAAATTGGTTTGAAAAGTTCAAGAAACGTTAACTTATTATTAACATTTCAATTCCCAGATTGATCAAGTCTTTACATGATTTGCACTAAACTACTACACCCGTTACTTCGAATTTACACTTAATTGATAAAAATACCATCCCCATCCAACCATGAGTCTTATGAGGGTATTATAAGACTTATGGCCGGAGAAGTAGAAATTGAGTTTTATCATCTTATACATAAGATGAGTATTCCACAAAAGACCCATCTAATTAATGAGATTTTATGTAATTCTTTTTTTTTCTTTTACTTTTTATTTCCACTTTGTTAGTTTCTTTCATTTATGTTTCCTTCTTTGTCAATTAAAAGGAAAGAATAAAAAATTGTGCATTTGAGTCTTATGGTTGGAGATTAATAGTTTTAAGTCTTATGGTCTTAGAGCATTGACAACAGTTTACCTAAAATGAATTTTTTTTCCTTAAATATTAGAAAAAAATATCAAAATAGGTGTAAGAGCATTCACAACAACTTCATTAAAATGGTTTCTTATTTTGGTTAAATATTGACAAAAATATCAAAATATGTAAAAGTCTAACAATATTTCCTAAAACTTGTATGGACCATAAAAAAAAATAGGAACACATGACTAAAGTTGTGTGTGCCTAAAATAATTTTTAGTGCATTAATATTAATTTATAAACTATATTTAGAACATGTAGTTATTAAAATTATTATTTATATTTAAATTTAAATTTAAAATTATAGGGGAATTTTTTATAAGGAAACTGCTATGAAATCTCTAAAAGATCACATTTCCTAAAATTCGTATGGACCAAAAAAAAAAAAAGAGAATACACTTTATATGCCTAAAACTTTTTTAATGCATTAATAATTAATTTATATATATTATATTTAACATGTGTAGTTATTAAAATTATTTCAAAATAATCTGATTTTAGTGAATTTTTAAATATTACTCAAAATATTATGGGAGGTGATTTTAAAACGGTTTTATAGAAAATTAATTATAAGAAAACTTGTGAATGCTAGTCGACTTTTACTACACAGTACACACTACTACTCATTTCTGAGATATTACAGTAATTTTTAGTCAAACCCAAATTAAATTGGAACTTTTAACTTCGTGTTTTTAATAACCAGGAGTAGTAGTGAATTAATGACATGGGAGGCATAAACTAAACAGCAGTTACATGAATCCACTACACACCGTATAGATCCACCTGCCAATTCAATTAGTCTCTCTTTCTCTCTCACACACAGTACACACACTGAGATTTGTCTGCTTCATCAGCTCACTGCCAAAACTCCATCACTTTCACTTTACCAGTATCCTTTTCAATACTTCAATAGAAATGGAAAGCTTCAATTACCCAGAAAAATAAAACTGTCTAATTCCCAGATCTCTTTTCATCACACAAAAAGATTCTAAACATTTCATCAAGAATGGAGCACAAATACAAACTCATTCTAATCATAGGCCTAACCTCACTCTCATCTCTAACCATTCTATTCCTCACAATCTGTTGCTGCTGTTGCTGTACCAGGAAAAGAAAATTAGGAGGAAACAACAACAATATTACAGCAGGAGACTTAGAGAGTAGCTTTGATGAGTGTAAAGAAGCTGAAGAGAAAGAAACAGAGGATTTGATTAAGTTTTATGGGGGTGAGGAGCTTACTGTTCATGAGATTCTAGATGCACCTGGTGAGGTTATAGGGAAGTCTACCTATGGGACTCTGTACAGGGCTAGTTTGGTCAGTTCTAATTCTGTTACATTGTTGAGGTTCTTGAGGCCTACTTGTACATTGAGGGTTAAGGAAGTGGTGGATGTTGTGGAGATGATTGGGTCTGTTAGGCACCCAAATTTGGTTCCTTTGGTTGCTTTTTATGCTGGCTGTAGAGGGGAGAAGCTCATGGTTCATCCCTTTTATGAGGCTGGTAATTTGGCTCAGTTTGTTAGAGGTAAAATGATGATGATCAAATATTACTCTTGTGGTTTGTTTGTTTTAGTTCTATATATATTTTTTGGGATTGTGGCTTTATTTGTTTATCTTGTTTGTAATGTATGTTGGTAGATTTGAAAGGGAGAATTAGGGATCATATGGCGTTTATGGGGGTTGGTTGGTTGGGAAATTTGGATGCTTGAGAAGTGTAAGAAAAGATTTCGGAATCCTTGCTCCGGTCCTATAATTGTAATAGACTAGTTTCATATAATCATGTATGTACTTGTGAATTTGTTAGAGTTACCACTATCTGCACGTAGATATCTCGAGAACCTGGGTAATGAGCTGATGTTGTTTGTTAAGATAGCTAACTTGATGGTGGCATGAATTCGGTTGCCATAGAAAGAGTTAATGTCAAGCTAGTTGCATTCATTTGATCTTCACATTACTTGTTGAAGCTTCTGTTCTGCATTATTGTTTGAAGTTGTTGCCTGATCGAATTAGTGACTTCTAATTTGTTGATTTCATCGTTTTATAGAATTTTGTTCTTAATGGTTCTAAATGCTTTTTGTTGTCTTAATTCACCTTACCTTTGCTATTGGAGTATTTTTATCCAATAAATGCTTTCAGATAAGTTGTTTCGATCGGTTGATGTATGTCACTGTCTTAATTTCTGAATATGTGTTGAATGTGTCATGTAGTAGTTGTTTTTAGTGTTTACCTTCTTGTCATGTATCCTTTACTTGAGACCTATCTAAGAATGTGAACGATGAAATCTTTATTACGCAGATGGTAATAAGGACTCTCACAAATGGGCCACCATTTGTAGGATCTCGATTGGTATTGCAAGAGGACTGCACCATCTCCACACAGCATTGGGGAAGCCCATAATTCATGGAAACCTCAAGTCAAAGAACATACTATTAGATCATCATGATTATCAGCCGTATGTCTCAGATTTTGGGCTGCACCTTGTTCTGAATCCAACGGCAGCCCAGCACATGCTTGAAACGTCTGCATCCCAAGGATACAAGGCCCCCGAGTTGATCAAAATGAAAGAGGCAAGTGAGGAAACTGATGTTTACAGCTTAGGTCTAGTCCTCCTAGAACTAGTGACTGGTAAAGAACCAATCGATGAGAATCCAGCTCCAGATGAAGAATTTTATTTACCGAGTGCTCTGAGAAATGCAATTCTTGATGACCGGGTCTCAGAGCTGTATCACCCGGATATTGTTCATGGACTTGGTGACAGTGAGAGAGCAGATATGGAAGATAGGATTCTGAAATACTTTCATCTTGCAATGGCTTGTTGTTCTCCCTCCCGAGTCCTACGGCCTAACATAAAGCAAGTTCTTGAAAAGCTCGAAGAACTTGGAAGTTAAGGCAAGTGTGTGTTTTTTGGTGATGAAAATTTTGACGCAATGTTCGTTATACAGAGCATTTAGAAATCCCCCCTGTATATTATTGCATAGAAATCCATTTTTTTGCTCTTTTGAAAAATGAACTATGCATTCAAAACTGCTTCCTTTCCAGATTCGGAATGTTCTCTTAGCCAATTTGTATCTAAATTTGGAAAGAAGGCGTTTTGTGCAGCGTTTTGAAGAACACGAGGGGATTTAAACTTGGAGCTAGTTACATATGATATGACCATGTACATTCCAGTCTAGCATAGTTGATTTTAACAGTGAACTTAATGGTGAGCTGTTGTGGTTTTCAGAAGTGTAGGAAAATATTGCAAGGTGGTGGTTGGCCTTGATCTGTTTCCGCCTAAAATGTACCATACGAGTTTATATTTCTTTGACTTTGACTATAAATGGGAAAAATACAAGGACGATATTGAACTTTTCAAAATTTTACACTTATTTTAAGGCACTATTCTGTTTTCCCACACAAACAATTACTAACAAAATGCAACTAAGTGCAGTTTGGGGCAAACGTAAAAAGCTCCTCCTTCCCGCCATATCTTGTGTAGTGGATTTGCAGGTACAAGTACAACAATGCTATCTATCTTCATGGTTTCTCGGTTACCAGGTGATACGGTTGAAGTACAACCGTTGGATATAATAGCCGACCAAGTGTTTGACAAAAATGCTACTACAATGATCTTTTATATATTTACTTGCTGTATTCTTATTTGATTTGTTTGATCTTGAGATTGCATGATCGCTGTTTTCACACTGGTTCTTGAAAATTCATACTCTATAATCTGTTCTCTTGATCTTGTTTGATCTTAAGTTGAACTAAATTCATGTTGGACTAATTAATTGCCTGAAATTATGTCTACATGGGAAGATTTCCACAGTATTTCTGATCCACTCGTTTCGTTTGCAAGCTATCATTCTTAATTTGTTATGTCTTGGACTTGAAGTTTGATGCCCGGGACGTACCTATTCTCAAACTGTTTTGATACATGGCAACACGTACATGTTATACAAGTGCATGTACTTGCATAGTTCCCTACGATACTCACATCTTGTTTGGCAGAACCAGCTACCAATAGTCCAATACCACTGTCCTGTTGCATATAGATTACGTACATCGCTGCAAACCTGTCACGTTACATACGTTGATTTAGCTATGATGCTCTTATTTCCAGATTCACACACTCGATCACTACCGGGGATATATAGCATACATTTTTTACTTTCACTCGACTTGCAGTCCTGTTATTAAAGCATCTACTGTCCGTATTGTGCTCACTCTTGCGGTTATGCGAAAATGGGTCTTGCATCAGCTTGATGTCAAAAATGCCTTTCTTAATGGCTTTTTATCTGAAACGGTCTATATGGAGCAACCGCCAGGCTATGTGGATCCTCGATTCCCACATCATGTGTGTTGGCTCAAGAAGGCGTTATATGGATTGAAACAAGCTCCTCGCGCATGGTTTCAACGTCTTAGTGATTTCCTGGTGAATTGTGGCTTCTCTTGCAGTCGTGCCGATACTTCTCTGTTTATTCTTAGTAAGGGTTCCACCTTGCTTTATTTGCTTGTCTATGTGGATGATATTATTCTCACTTATTTGCTTGTCTATGTGGATGATATTATTCTCACTTATTTGCTTGTCTATGTGGATGATATTATTCTCACTGGGAACGATGAAGCACTCATCCAATCTTTGATTTCTCGCATGAATACTACCTTTGCCATCAAAGATCTTGGTAAGCTCACATACTTTCTTGGCCTTGAAGTTAGTTACACCGCCGATGGTCTATTTTAAGCCAAGTCAAATATGTCTCGGATATTCTTCTTCGTGCTCAGTTACATGAAAGTTGCCCCATTGCCACTCCGATGATTGTTGGTCAGCAGCTTCACCGTCAAGGGCGTCCTTTTCATGATCCGACACTCTATCGCTCTTTGGTTGGTGCTTTGCAATGCAAACACCCACTGATGCTCATTTCCAGGCCGTTAAGCGCATTCTCCGCTATATTAAAGGCACCACGCATTATGGATTGTCCTTCTCTCAGCCTCAACCTCAACTCTTAGCCTATTCTGATGCCGATTGGGCCTCATGTCCAGGCACTCGCAGATCCACCTCCAGTTATTCCATCTTTCTGGGTTCCAATCTTATTCTTTGGAGCTCGAAAAAGCAACCCACCGTCTCTCGGTCCAGTTGTGAGTCTGAATATCGCTCACTTGCTAACGCCGCTGATGATATCATTTGGCTGACTCATCTTCTTTCGAATTTGCGTGTGTCCCTTCTCTCTTGTCCTCTCCTTTTGTGTGATAATAAGGGTGCTGTCTTCATTGCTGAAAATCCGGTTTCTCATAAACGTGCAAAACATATTGAGTTGGATTATCACTTTACTCGAGAATTAGTTCAAGTTGGCAAACTTTCAACTCAATTTGTTCCTACTCATTTGAATATTGTTGATGTGTTCACGAAGAGTCTCCCACGCCCACTCTTCAATCTGTTTCGTTCCAAGCTCTGCGTTTGGCCAAATCCTACGCTTCGCTTGCGGGGGGGGGGGGGGGGGGGGGGTATTGACCATATCTCTAAAGATATCACCTAAACTCTCTAGTCATCTACTTACGTTAGATATTATATTAGTGTAGATATCTTGTAACAAATAGATTTGTACTTATCTTGTACTTGTATTCTCTTATTATAAATACCAAGTACCAACACCATCAATATTTGTGGTGGAATACAATTCCTTACACTTACAAGGCTTCCGGTTTCTACTTGCTTAGCTGGCAGGTGCAGTTTCCGAACTTGAGCATATGTGCCACTTTAAATTACGAAAACAAGATTCGATTTCTTTGAAAAACTACACCTAGCAAAAAATGACTGAATACTGACATTTTTATGAGTGAGCATAGGCGTTGCATGCTCTTGAAAGTTCTTTATTCATTTTTGTAAAGACGTTCAGTTCTTGTATACATAATAAATACCTTAGTTTAGGCTAATTTCACCTTAAATTTAGTTTTTCAGGCGAATCAGAGCCTTATGCTAGCTATAATTAGACTCTTTAGTATTATTTCTGTAAAAAAT
Source organism: Plantago ovata (assembly GCA_028274465.1). Taxonomy (NCBI): domain Eukaryota; kingdom Viridiplantae; phylum Streptophyta; class Magnoliopsida; order Lamiales; family Plantaginaceae; genus Plantago; species Plantago ovata. The sequence goes on from CM051455.1 coordinate 134,653,781, forward strand.
TAGCAGAAACCTAAACCGGAGATGTACATGTTTCCTTAGAGAGGCCTCTGTGATATATTTGGATCTGCTAATCATTGAATATCAATAGTCAATACATTATATACAAAACTATGGGTTATTAAATTTAGAAACAAAATATAAGATATAGTGGGAATAATATGTTCTCTAAAAGGATACATAATTTATCATCATCTTATATATGCGTGTGTGTTCTCTAAAACTAATGTGATTGAGCTTGTTGCAGACAAAAACAATGGTTGTTTACTGGGCTGATTCCGGTCGAGATACTTGTGTTGATTGCTGAGCGTTTGGAGTTCATGGAAGACTTTGTTTGGTTCTGTGCAGTATGCAACTCCTGGCAATCAGTGACAGCAATACTACTAGGTAAACTTCGATCGTTACCTCCAAGATTTCCATTAGACATGCTAACATATACCACAGAAAGAAAAGACGTTGCAACAGATTACGATAATTTCACCGATAGTAAAAGTGGAGAGAAATGGGAGATATTACTGCGTATAGCTAAAACACATAAAGTCGATGACAGCATGAAAATGTGCAGTTTTTTCAGCATGTTGAAATCAAACACGTGTGAATTCGAATTGCCAGAAGCTACTCGGAGAAAATGTCATGGCGTAGGTCGTGATGGTTACTTACTATTGGTTATGATTTAGAGATGAATCTGTTACACCCTTTTATGAGACGACAGATAAGTATGCCTTCTCTACTCACCTTTAAAAATCAACCCGGACGTCCAGAAGCGGTGATAGGTACTTTTGTGATAAAGGCTGTAATGTCATCACATCCTGAAAGTAATGATTGCACCGTGTTGGTCATCTATAACGGTGATCTGGAGACAAAGTGTGGACAGATATCAGTGCCCCAAAGGCTTTTTACTGTGATGTTCTTCACTACCATGGGAAGTTTTATGCTGTAAATTATAAAGGAGTTATATTTGTGTGTGAAACTGACGTTGGAGAACCAACAGCGATACCCATAGCTCCACGTCCACCTCGACATCCAATGCCAGACCTTTTCACGGACCTCAAATATCTAATAGAATTGTCTGGGGACCTTTTGCTTGTTCGTCGTTCTGTTTCATGTTTATCATGATGAAACAATGTCACCAGACTTCTTTCTTAATCATGGATTGTACCAGACATGTGATTTCAACGTTCTGAAACTAGAAGAAACTGGTCCTGAATTCGATGATGGTGATGGTGATGATGATGGTGATGGTGATGATGATACTGCAGCAGGAGGAGGTTATGCTTACAGACTGAGAGAGGTGGATAATTTGGGAGATAAGTCTCTGTTCATAGGTGATAATGCTTCGGTGTCCATAGCTGCTGCTTCAAAATATGTCAAACTGAACTGTATCTACTTTACAGATGATGAACATTCTTTTTATCAGACAGAGAAGTTCGGTGGAGGTCGTGACAGGAGAATAGACAACTAATGAAAAGTCCAATGCAATTTAGCGCTCTCTACGTCTTCATCTCTCGTTGATTCATGGTCAGTGCTGGCTACCCTGACTTCGCCGCTTTCTCGGTCCCATATCAACCGGTACTGAGCAACGGTTGTCGCCTGGTTTAAATTGGCATAATGTGTGTGTAATTTAGAACGGGATATTTCACGACAGTATCCATTTGATGTAGCTAGCGAACTCTGCTTGGAGAGGGCAGGGTGTTTTTTTACACAGGAGTATTTGATATGGAAACCATGATTATCCAGCCTCATGAAGTTGCTAAGGATCATGCTCTACTAACTCCGCCAATGTGGTACATTTAGTCTAAAAAACGTCTTCCGTTTAGTTCATATTACTTGGTTCTTTTTTATACTACGAATCAATTCAGTTTCAGTTTAGATTTATTCTATTTCTGACAAATAGAACATGATCTTAGTAAGTTCTCTCTTTGTTATCAGATCTGGTTTTTTTCTTGAAATTTCTTTTGTTTGTGTTTTTTCTTCATAAGAACTTGTTATGTTTATGATTAGATCTGCTCTTGGTTTTGTGACAATACAACAATGTTTGTTTTACAACCACATAACAAACACACAAAGGAAACCAATTGTAGCAGTTTTCAGTTCTTGGAACTGTGACAGCAAGAAGATTACACTTTGACTCCTATGGGCTTAAACAATCCTATATATACAAGTTATACTCCAGCAACTTTTCTTCTACAGACTAACTCTCCCAAGCCATTCACTTTCTAAGATTGCTAACTGTACCTCAAAGACCCCAGCAAATTTGAAGCAAATCTCTCATAACAGATGACATACCATTAAATAGTGTTGTTATTGCCTACCAGACTTCCATTCCATGACTGCAGAAAGAAGAGTGTAGTTTGGTATAAGGAGCTTGTGTGGCATTAACAAGTTTGTCATTGGTGACGTATCATTTCCCTCGAGCCATACCTCAATTCCCTTCCTGTCATAAGTGTATCCATCCGCAGCAACACAGGGGTCAGACATTACTTCCTGGAAATGCAATGTAACATTAGTCGCTGTACTCATCCCTCGCTGTCATTTATACGAATCACGTTTCCTAAAATAGAGTATGAAAACGATAAACAGCTACATACCTTGAGAATGGGACAGATGAAATGGTTGGGGATTGGCGGTGCATCCAAATCCCGAGCTTTTCCAGCACGTTCATTCAGCTTCTCCAAAGCAGGCAGAACGACGTCTCTCAGATTAGGCCTATCTCGTCGCCTGAGTTCCGTGCATTTCAATGCCATGCTTGCTAACTGCTTCGTCTCTTCAATAGGCCACTCACCAGCCTTTGGATCTAGTACCTCCACTAACCGGTCACTTTCCATCGCCTCTTCAACTGAATGAGCTAATGCGATAGCTGGTTTTCCAGTCAGTAGTTGCAGAATAACCATTCCAAATGCATAGACATCCGACTCTGGGGAAATGATACCCGTCCTTTGGTACTCCGGGTCAATATAACAAAGGGTGCCAACTAAAGCAGCGTTACTCGCAGATGCTGAAACAGAATCGTCGCTAACTATTGTTGAAAGTCCAACATCTCCTATTTTACTGACATAGTTATGGTCAAGCAATATGTTTGCTGGCTTTAGATCACGGTGTATGATGGATTTTGGCCTTGCATTGTGCAAGAAGGCAAGGGCGGAGGCTACTTCCCATGCAATTCGATATCTGTCAAACCAAAGAAGTGGAGGTGTGTTGTGTTTTCTGTACAGTCGATCTTCGAGGCTTCCATTCTCCATGTACTCGTAAACTAGGCAACTATGATCTGGACATGCCCCCAGGAGAATCAGCAAGTGCGGATGACGAATTTTGCTTAATATTTCCAACTATTATACATTGGAAACACAGAACATCAGAATTTGGCTTTTAGACCTGTAAAAGTTCATAAGAGAAACAGCACAACGAAACGCCTACCTCTTGAAGAAACTGTTTATTTTTGCCTGTTTCTTTAGCATGGAGAACCTTCACAGCAGCAGTTGTGTGATGAAAGCTGCACTTATAGACAGTTCCATAAGCACCCATTCCAATTTTTAGATTCTCGGAAAATGAAGAAGTTGCAGTGGTGATCTCTTCCCACGTAAATTTCTGGTATCGGTCAGAACAACCTGCTAAGGCATTTTCAAGATTTTCCTTCTCCTTGGCTTCGCGTGATGCTCTAGTTTCAGCATCTTTTCTTTCTGAAGCTTCTCGTTCAGTAGCGTAATACACTAAATTAGCTTCTTTTTTAGCAGCTTCATATCTCTCTATGCCCTGCCTTGCCAACTCTTCAGCTTCCTGTTCTCTTAAATTTACCTGCTCCAGCTTGATTTCTTCCTCCAGGCGCCGTTTATGAAGTGTATTTAACTGTCCAACGGAGTGAAACAGTTGAGGAAAGAAACCGTACAATGGCTAAAGAATAGATAAATCTGAAGCTAGTTTCTCCGAAGGATCAAGGATAATGTAAATTTAGCAATAGTAGTCCTTAGCAGGTTTCATAAAATGATGTAACCTAGTAGTATAGAACTTACCTTTCTAGACGCATCAATCGCTTCGCCTTGAGCCATTGCATACATTCCTCGAACATGTCTTAGTTCAACTCTTAATTTCTCTAGCTCAAAGTTCATATTGGCCTGAAAAGAAACTCATAAGATTACACTTTGGTTATATCTATCCATCACGACGATTCACTCATTCACACAGAACATCTAGAAATGCTAGCCCATGAGATGTGATTATGCATACAGTTCTAAACTTCAAATCATAAGGGCTTGTTTCCAATCAGAAAATTGATACAACACAAATTGGTGACAAGCGGATGATAAGTACCTGTTTTCCAGAAGAGACGACAGTTAGCTGATCCTCTACGTGAGTGTTTAGGGTCGAGCTTCTATAGCTTGAAGCCTGGCTGGCATTAACATCTGAACCACTAGCAGTAACATATGCATCATCATCACTCCTTTCTGACATATGAAGACTCACATTTTCGGGAAGCATAATTCCAACAGAAGGTGCTCTTTTATGGAAAAGGTTCTCGTTTATCGTTGAAAGAGCTTGAATGCGTTGTGCTGGCAGTGAAGTTGAACGGAAGTTAGAGAATGACGTCCCCTCCGATCCTTGGTCAGTCCATTCTGTTACCAGAAAACACATGAAAATGAGAGTAATGGAGACTCGATTCGATCAACATTTTCATTAGCTTGATGTTGGTCTAATTATCAGAACAGCTGATGCAGCCATAGTAGAAATGTAGACTGCACATAAATACACACATAGAGCAACATTAAGCAACACAGACTAGTCTACACCATACAGGTAGCCAGATTTCATTATCTTGTGACAATTTCCAACATCGATTACTGACAGAATTAACCCCAAAAGGTACCTGTTCTTGAACTTGAAGTATGGCTTAAAGATGTATCAGAGGAACAGCTTGTTACACTAGATTCATCCTTGAAGCTAGTATTTGTTTCTGCATCTGAGGGCTTAAGTGACGCAAGTTTCCCTTTAGTGACGGCATAGACAGTGCAAAAGGACGGACAGCATTTTGATATTTTCGATGATATACTAGGTCCCCTGCATATGAAATGACATACTTAGAAATATCCACAGATAACACTACACATTACACTATAAGGCATCTGTAGAGCATCACTACTATTAGAAGTTACACCGAACAACTTACGAACTATGATGCAGCCTGTTTAATTAACGATTTAGTACTCATACCCAGAAGAGATCTTATTCAACAATATGTTAATGAAACTAGTTATACCTTGAGAAAAAACCGCGGGATGAAGCACCAATGACAAGTTTACAGATCTTATTTTTCTTAATTTCACATGCTATTGCAGCCTCTACATCATCTGATTCAATCTGCAAGATTTCCACTTGCACCTGCAAGTGAAATAAGCTACAACAGTCAGCAACACAAATCGCATATATTTTCAGCTGCAAATTTAGTTTCTACCCGTCTTTGGTCGCACATCTGCTTATACGGTAGAAGCTTCTCCGTTGCTTGCCATTCGACATCCTTTCTAAATGCATCTGCTACGTCATCCCGTACTTGGGAAATAGGAATATAATTACCCACTGCAGCTTAGAACACAACACAACAAACTCCAATTAGCACCAAACAGGCCTTTCCTTGGTTATAATGAGCTAAATCATTTTCTGAGAAATCACCAAGAAAACTGAAGCTCACAACTTACTAGGAGTTGGAATCCTCGATATCACAGGACGAACATGAAGAAACTTGAAGAAGACCTGTCCCTCCGGAACAAACTTCTCCAAAGCCCATTTGACAACATACTTGCTCTTTTTACTCCCACTAATAGCTAACGCGATAACCGAATGAATTGGAGGTAAGAACTCATCTATTCTTTCTTCGTTTTTCATATTTTCCTCCTCATCTATGGTCACTATTTTGCGAGAATTTTCCCATTCAATCATCTCCTACACATTAGACATCAAAATCACTATGCATACATCATACATCTATTCACTACACTCAAGTTTCATGCATTCAGAATTTTAGATACTAAATATTCTGTTCAACTGTAAAGGAATTAGCACCCTCTATGTAAGTTCATACATTTTGACTATGTTAGCCCGGAGTTTTCAAATCCCCTGCATACCCGTGTCGGACACCTGAAACTCCGACATGGGTATGGCGACATGACACTTCATTTTAGGCCAAAAAACGTTCCTGAACGACCAAATACACACCTTACCACGTACTTAGTGCCGAGTCAGGTAACATGGGCATTTAGATGAGATGAAATTGTTTCATGATATCAAGAAAATGCATAAAGTGAAGAAAAAAGTACAGCTACAACAACTGAAAACTCCATGACTGCCAAAAATATCAAGAAAGTGCAATCCTCTGAAATAGACCAATCAAATCACAGAAAGCCAGAAAGTATAAACAGATTATATCTAAGAAAAGACAGTCAGAAAATTATATACCTCTTTTTGTCTGCAAAATCTGGACTTTGTTAGACCTTGATGTAGTTATCTACTTTATTATCTCACATTGACCTGTAAAAGGCTTCCTGGTTTAGGTAAGCAAACTGAACACCAGCAAGGAAACCGTGCCGTAAACATAGCCTCCTGTATTTGACAATGACAATAGCATCACCAAGATATTCCATTTCGTATTTTCAGAAGAAATTATTACATGTAAAAGTAATTAAATTTGGTTTTAAAAGTCATGAATTGGATTGGTCTTGTACTAGTTTGAGGTCATTTTCTATGCTTAATGATATTTTCAGTTGACGTATGGAGCAATTGTATACAACAAATCTATAAAAGTGGCCTGTAATTGGCTGCTGAAGCAATGAGAATAATGCCAACTTATAACATGAATTTTATTTATCATTTTATTATTTATTTACAATTCAATTTTACATCATGGTGTACGAGTAATCAATCATCATGGTTATACACGAAGAAATATTACCTTCATTTAGGAGAAATCGCCATCAACACTTGAATTGAAGATTAGAATACACAAATTATATCGATGTGAAAACTTAGGAGTTCAGCTTGAGACTTCTTAAATAAGTTATCAAATTAGTAAGATATGATGTTTTTCCCTTTTTTTTTTTTCTTCCTCTAAAGTTATTGTAATTTCCCTTTTTCCTTTTTTTCCTTTCTTTCTGTGAAGAGATGTTTCGAGGAAATTGAAGATGACTAGCTAGCTAATACTTGCGGTATATATTACATTAACAATAAAAAAGAAAATTCTAATTTTAATTTTCATAGTACCAAGTATATTATGATAATAGTACTAGTACTAATTTCATTGGTGATGAGTTAATAATTGGCGGGTGTGAACATCTTGACTTTGCACAACTTGCAATTCAAAGGGTCCCAAATGGATAGAAGACCAGACCAAGTCCAAGTCTCCGTTGAACAAATTGGCCACAATTATGACAATAATAATACATTAAGCATGTTTCATACTTTCATTCCAACTCTCAAATACACAACCATAAACAGGACACTTTATAATGTTTAATGTTTGGGTAGACTACTAAGTTGAATTAATTTAAAGAGGGGAATTGAGAAGAAAATAGTTAGTACTAATTTAAGGAGGATAAAGAGTGAATAATTTGCACCTTTAGTGCTGCTCATTTAGAGAGGGGTTTGCTAAATGAGTGTCCAGGAGGAGTACACTCAACTAGTACTACGTAATAGAATGTCAATGTATTAATATTTATACCTCTAACATCTAATATATCCATACTTAAAAAATGTAAAGCTCGAACCTCATTCAACGGAAGGAGTTATTGGTTGCAGCTTACCTCTTGATTCTAATATACAGTGATGAACTTTTGCTTACGTAGTGAAAAATCCGAATGATTGCGAAGAACCAAAAGTGTATGCTCACTGCAAATAACCTGTCCTGAAGATCATCTCAAAAGTTTGTTGCTGAACTACTCATGATCTACTTGTAGATGATCAATGATTACACCTTCAATATCTGAAAAAAATGAAAAATGTACTCAAAGCATATTTATCAACACATTAATTAGCAAGCATTAATCTTGATTTCTCATATGCGTAAAGGATTTGGAATTGCTTTCAGCAGGAAAGATGATTGGCAGGGAACATGCCTTTGTTGTAGGCTTGAATGTCAACAATGTTTCTTCCTGCGGGTTCAGATTTTCGCAGCACAAATGTCCATTGCTAAACGCTAAGATCCTTATTTGATCAACTAAGAAAATTGATGGAATCAGGTAGTGAGTAGCAGCAAGTTCCTTCAACTGAATGTGATTCGAGCTTTTCATTTCAGTAGCCCTGCCTGTATCATGTCAGTATCCCCAACTGTCAGCAAGTTTGGCCTGGTTTCAAAGAAAGAATCTCAGACCAATATTCACGTAATGGCCTGGTTTCAAAGAAAGAATCTCAGACCAATATTCACGTAATGGCCTGGTTTCAAAGAAAGAATCTCAGACCCAGTCCAATATTCACGTAACGTTTTGTAGGCCGTAGAGAACTTGAAAACAACTTTGTGGTTAGCCACAACGGGTGTTCACGTACCATACAGCTTGCAGAACATTCCATCATGTTCTTGGTATGGACGCTTCTGCTGCACAAATCTGAACGAGAGCGAGAAGAAACTTCGTTGTTATACAGTCCAACAACCAAGTGTTAGAACACTCAGAATTGCGGAGAGGCCATTCTCGTTGAAAAGGCAAATAAAATCCTTTACTCATCTGATAAGAAAGACTGACTGCTTGTGATACACCTTCGGTGTTGTTCTCAAAGATGAAGTGAGCCCCTCTGATATAGCATCCACATACCGAAAACATTGTCTACTATTACTGAATTTGCTTAGAGTACATGCTGAATTGCCAGGAATTCACTAAGTTTTACAATATGCCTAGCCACTCTCCGAGGTTGCATATATTATCGTCGCATACATGAAGGAACATATTCTATTCCCTATTAACGCAGCAGCAGAGATAATAATGGCAAAAGGACCCATATTGTGGTAAGAGAAGTATCATCACACTTCCGAAATTTCTGGGACGATAGTGTATACCACAACATCTTCAGTATCAGGACTCTGGACTGAGTATTTAAACGTCCACCCATAGCATGCACCCGCATGGACGCCATTTTTATTGAGTGCGAAAACAGCTCCAACAAAATTCGGATACTTCTTTGCAATTCTGGATATGGCATCCTCAGCAGCAAGCTTGGGTTCCATACCTAACCTCATGCTCTCCACAACCTGATAGCTGAAAATAGAAATATGCAGGGATGTAGCTCAGGTATTTTATAGTAATAGAAGCATGTTCAAACAAGCATTTTGATTTTGGTATCAGTGTTGACTGTCTCTAACGTTTAAAATAAACATTTATGTGCTTTTTCATGGCCCTAAAATTAATCCTGCTGATTACTGAAGTGGTCGCCAAGAAGCATTCTGCATTTGCTTCATCAGAAATAAGCAAAAACCAAGAGGTACATTAGAAACACAGTTGCACTTCTGATTTCTTCTTAGGGTATAACTTGAAAGTAGTAATCAACCTCAGTTGCTTTATAACAAAGAAGTATTTAAAGTGAAGTATCATAGTTCCGCACTTCTGTGTATTTTAGCAGTTTCACCAAAATATTTAGAGAAACATGGATATATAGATAGAAAGCCATATGATAATTTCAAGAAAACAAGGAAAACATAAAACACAATATTTAGCCACTTGGTCTGAAAAAACAAAACTCAGTATAGCTCAACCCATGAACAATTTATTTCTTGTGGGCATAATTTCAAACTCTGTGCAGAATAAGGAAAAGATGCAATGCAAAGATATAATGTTGACGAAAATACCATGGAAGAAAGCGCATCATGATATCACCATCTCCAGTTGCACCACAAGCTCCAACATCTGCATCAGCATAAGCAGAGGAACCAGCAATAGGTCCATCACCAACCCTGCAAGTTATATTTTTAATACAAAGAATAATTCAAGAAAATCCATGGGAAATAAAAGTGCCTGACCATGTTATGACTTGTGCTCTTCTAATTTGTTCTAAAAGCTTTATATAGTATTCATATCTTTTCGGTTAATTTATTTACATGCTAAAGTGTCCGGATCATAAACCAAATCAACCGGCTCAGTTACAAAACATGCCTAATTGAAGGAAGCCAACGTATAGCATTAATGATGATGATCCTGTCAAGAAAATTAATAAAGATCACTGCGAGAAGAGTAATGTATGCTTCCTACAATCAAAATGGTCAAAGAAAATCACTGCGTGTGATATGCGTAGAGAACAGATTGATTCTGCCTTTGGTCGGTTGAGCTATGACTTTATCCGGTTAACCCACTCCTATTTAGTTATTGGTGGTGCACTAGATAGGAGTGGGTTAACCGGATAAAGGTATAGCTGAGCTGACCAAAGACGGAATCGTTAATTCCCTAAAATATAGATAAGAAACTGGAGCCTAGAAAGTTCAAAAGTACCTTGGTGTCTGAAATTCAAAGAGAGATTTCAATTTTGACTTTCTAAGATTCATGGTAATTTTCTCCGTAGAAAACCATCCATGATGCAACCAAGAACACTAGAAAATTTGGACAAGTTGGAATTAATGTTAGTGTTCTTCAAGAACGTCTGACAATGGATTTGTAGCAGTAAGAGACGAGCAAGGAAAATTTGTCGAAGAGATGAAAATGATCACCAGATCTTTGTGTGGAAATTAGAATCGAGGAAGACATGTCTAACATGACTAACAAGATATGAAACAAACTACAAGAGAAGTTATCGTGTGCTGAACCCGCCAACAAGAGGATGGTAAAACTGCCACATTGAAGATATGAAACAAACTACAAGAGAACTTATCGTGTGCTGAACCCGCCAACAAGAGGATGGTAAAACAGCCACATTGCAAACCAAATTGATGGAAAATTAAGAGAGCATCCGGAATGTTATTGTCCATCAGTGTGACATGCAATGCAAGAACTTAACCATCCTCTATGTTTGGCGAGTAATCTCCCCAGTCGTACATCTCTTCCCCAATTCTAGGCTTCCCATGCCTACACACAAAGATCTGCCGAGTTTATTTATCTCATCACAGATCTTCCTTGCTTGTGTAGTACTGCAACCCACGGATACACTTTTGAAGAACACAAACAACGAATCCATACTCTTCCAACCTTCCTAGTGTTTCTATTATCATATCACACAAACACAATGAATAACTACCAAAAAAAAGTTACCACGGTCTTAGACAGTGAAAAGTGAAATACTTCTTTAACTTCCATATAAGAAGGTAGTACTTTAGGACTACACAGACATCCATTTTCGTTTTCCACATCATATGCCTTTTAGCATTTCAATCTTCTAACCTAAATGCAAATGTTACTCTTTGCTCGATTAATGATGCTTCTCGTGGGATAAGGAAAATAAAAATAATGAAACTCAATCTATCAACAATTCTAGAAACATTTATAGATCAATAAATAGATAAAACGTCATTATTAAATTCATGATTTATAGACCGTCTTCACAATTGCGGAAATTAACATAGCTATAGCCACGTGGTTGCTATTTTGGATCTTTGAAAATATTAAAGAAATGGACCAGCCCTAACTGGTCAAAATAACTAAGACATGCTTTGTCACCGGCACATAAAGATCTCCAAGAGTAAATCTCCGTCAGAGATACTCTTCCAGTTCTGGTCTTCAGCTATATTGTTTAATAGGCTTTCTTTTTACTATTTATAGGAACTCATGAAGATGAGAACAACAATGTAGGAAGACAAGTAGTTCAGTGACTGTCATATAAAAAATCGTACACTAATATTAACAGCTTATTGCTTCAAAGGATAACTGTAAGATTTCCATGAAAGTTCTTTGGGGTTCTCTTAAATGATACTAGTATAATATTTGCATGAGAAATGTAGAACATACAAGATATTACCTGCCAGGAACCTTAAATGTGGCTCCATTAGTTGAAGTGCCAACAGCTATATGTCCCATCTGCAAATTTAATATATAAAAAGGAATGTCAACTTGACTAAAATCCACAAAGGTAAAGTAAGATATTGATAGCTTACTTTGTCAATGACAGCCATTGATATCGTGTCATGGTTATGATAACCAACATGGTAAGGCCTTTCCATATGGAGACCAGCTCTGTCTTCGGTGCTCAGGCATGTACTTTCACGGAGCTTTACAGGCGGTTCTGGATGGAAAGGACCACAATCATCAAGGGGAATAACATTTTTCCTAAAATTTGGCTGGCATTTATTCTTCTTCCATGTTGTCCACTTTCCTATGGACTCTTCAGAGCTTAGGTTTGTGGGCCCTGGAAGACCCATAGAAATGGCAAATATTGATGCCTGCTCACCAACTAGCATAGTGTGTTCAGTATGCTGCATTACCAATTTTGCTGCTCGGATGCCATCAGTTACATATCTCATAGCAGCAACAGCACCAACCTCCATTGTCACCTGTGCATTTCTTATCAAATGTGGAAGTATGTCACTTTTTAAACTGCCATAGTGTTGGGCAACAAGAATGTGATTGGTCATATAACATAAACATACCCCATTCATGATCATAGCATCAATTGTAGTTTCTCCATTTTCATCTGGACTTCCACCAGGACCAACTGTTCCAAAAACATAGTTGAAAACCGTTAAACGATGGTTAATAAAGAACTTAATGATGAGCTTCTTCGGCTCTAAAAGCGTCTGTTCAATTTTGAATTGGATTATGTTGATTTTGTATGGTAATTATAATCGAGATAACATGGACCGTCATTTTCTCCACCTTAAGATTCTAATCTAAAGAGTACAATAAAGATAAGGATCTGCATAATTTTCTTTCCATATCCAGTAAATACATCAAGAAACGGAAGCAAATAACCATGAAGCATGCATGAGAAGGCTTAGGCTAAAAGTCCCATGTAGTACTTAACATAGAATGATGCATGCCAGATTGCCAGAGTCACCTTCAAGAACTTCTAACAATGTCACGGTAAGCAGTTAGTTAAGTTTCCAAGTATGTTATATCTTTCTATTTACCAGAGTCCACAACGGTAGGGATCAACCTGTGCCGTCACATCTCAGTTCCTCGCAAGCTGAACAACCTTCTATGACAGCATCCACAGCTGGAAGCCCACTATCAACAGTCCTCCATGCTGCCCTAACGGCTTCCACGAAGGGCCATGTGCTCACTACTATAGGAAATTTCTCCGGCATCTTAATCTCGTATCCATATGCCTAACGAAAGAAATATGACATGACATACATCAATAATGAAACTGAGCAATGTGTTAACATAATAAACATATAATAACTACAAGTGAACCAATAATACAATTCTAGCTTAATGTACACACACATTGAAGCACAAATTCCATAGGTCTGCCAATTTTAGGTCAAAATTGAAATAACATACAGCTCAAATGAAGAACTCTAGTTATAAAACAAAAGAAACTATTCACCAAAACAAAAGGTAACAATTAAGCACACTGAATCAATCGGCACAGGTGAAGAAACGCAAAAGATAAAGCAATCGCGTGCGAATTAAATCAGCAAATGATCAAAATTAATGAGAAAAGAAATATGTAATCAGCAGAATCTGAATGCAAAAAGTAAAGACTGAGCTGAGCTGTATTAATTACCGGAGAGAAAAGAGCATTTGTAAGGAACAGTAGAACGAATAAAAATTCGCCGGAGAGTTGTTGCATTTTTCCCCTCTGAGACAGATCACTTTCTCCCCCATTGTCGTTTTTGAAGTTGGAGATAAAATTAGACGAATAAAAGTTGCATTGTCTCCTTTAATATTGTAAATTTGTACTTTTGCCCACTAACACTTCCTAATTTTTATTTGGTTTGAAAAACAACGATATATGAAACCGGATTACCAATTACCATACATGTACATATCCATGAAACATTGAATGTAGTCCTCGGATAGGGCTTAGGTTTGGCTGACTTTGTACATTGTGATTTTGCCTGGCATGGATCAGGTTTCCAAGGAGATTTTCATCAGACGGTAATTTGATTGACATACTTGTCGGTTTTGCGAGTAGACTCCTTGAAATGATTCTTGATTTTCGCTTCCCAAAATCATGTGCTCACCTTGAAACTGGATTTTCGTTTCAAAATGAAAAAATCATCTACAGTCCGTGCCAAAATCATGTATTTCCAAAACATGCCACATTCATCATAGAAATTAACTTATTAAAATATGCATACATGTCACTTTCGTCATAGAAATTAACTTATTAAAACATGCATTTCGTACCTGCTTGCTATTTGCAAACGAAACAATTCCCGACAGCTAGATGCAAAAGACATGCTTGTTCATATACCAAATCAGGAAATATAACACTACAGTCTTGCATTGCAATAGCATATAATTCAGCACAAAGTAACAGTAAGAATAGTTGGTTTCGCTTAGACAATTAGCCTAAGAATCTATTTACATAGAATAACACCGGCGGTGTTTGATTGCAGGAGAAACATAAGCAAGTCAAGCTTTCTGACTTGAAATTGATCATACACCAGTAGCTATTATCACCGGACAGTTTGAATTGCATCTCTGTAATTTGCATTATGATGATGACTCAAGCACAAAATAACTTCAATTGCAGGAAAACCTACTGGTGGTCTCCCATCAAGGGGGTGGAAGATGATACATATAGACTTTCACCATCATCTGCAAAATTACAATAAATGTGTACAGTATGAGGTTTCAAAAAGGAATAAAAAATACTACATATTTCCTAGGCAAAAATGGCACACGTACCAATATTAGTTGCCAAAGAATGTATCAGTGTAAGTTACTAGTAAACAATATGACAGCCTCATCATTGTTATACAACATGTGCAAAAGAAAAAAAGAAAAAAAAAACAGTTAAATTTGCAGTTTCAGAAACACATAAATCGAATAATTTCATTAGCCATGGTGAACAAAAGAATATGGTAAGTGGACGAAAATTTCTCACGGCGTCGTATGTTGGAGATCTTGCCGTGTCAGTGATAAAAAAAATGTGTTACAAATGTTATCTTGAGCAGTTAGGGAACGTGCATACTGTTGAAGTTTCCTAAGATGGAGCAGACCTAGCTATGTTCATGCAAGATTGCGTTCACATTCTCTAGAAGATGCCCCATTCCAGTTAACGTATTCCACGAAAAGCAGCACAATTTTAGTGAAGAGTAACATATGCTTCTTAAGTTAGAAAATCATAATGGCCACAGAAAATCACTGCATGTGAAATGTGCATGAAATGGGAATCTCAAAAGTTTAAAAGAACCTTGTTGTCTAAACATTCAAGAAAGATTTCAGATTCCGTTTTCTAAAATCCATGGTATTTTTATCTGTAGAAAATCACCTATGATATAACGGAAGAACTAGAAAAGTTAGACAAACATGGATTTAATGTTAGTGCTCTTCAAGACCATCTCAGTGGATTGGTAGCAGTAAGAAATGAGCAAGGACAATATATAGATGAAATAACTTGATCGGCAGATCAATGTTCGGAAGGACGAGAAGATTAAGATTGAAGAATATATGTCGAAGACAACCAAGGAGATAAAAAAAAAAAACAAGCTGCAAAGAAGGTGTTGTGAGTGCTAATTCCGTAAAAGAGACGGAAAATGGTATCATTGCCGCAATGCAAGCCAAATTGACGAGAAACAAAGAGAGCGTTAGGATGTCTTGACCAATTTGGCATGCAATGCAATGATGTCATCTTTTACGAGTTCAGCTCTTGACACCTTCTCGTGCTAAGTCCCTTGTCTCCCCGGTCATCTTATACATCTATTCATCAATTCTAGGCTTCTCATCCTTCCGCACAAAGATCAAATCGAGATCATCTATCTCATCTATAGATCTTCCTTGCTTTTATATTTCTGCAACCCATCCACTGACACGCTTTTAAAGAACACAAACAGTGAATCCATATTCTTCCAACTTCCCTGTGTTTCTATTATATCACACAATGAGGAAATACAGAAAGCTCAAAAGTACCTTGGAGACTGGAAAATTTAACAAAGATTTCAGATTCCGCTAAGATCCATGGTATTTTTTTCTGTAGAAAATCACCTATGATATAACAGACTAGAAAAGTTAGACAAACATGGATTCAATGTTAGTGCTCTTTAAGACCGTCTCAGTGGATTGGTAGCAGTAAGAAATAAGCAAGGACAATATATAGATGAAATAACTTGAACGTAAGGTCAATGTTCGGAAGGGCAAGAAGATTAAGATTGAAGAATATATGAGACAACCAAGCAGATACAAAACCAGCTGCAAAGAAGTTGTCGTGAGTGCTGATCCCGCAAAAGAGACGGAAAATGGTATCATTGCAGAATGCAAGCCAATTTGGCATGGAATGCAATGATGTTATCTTTGCGAGTTCAGCTCTTGACACCTTCTCATGCAAAGTCCTGTGTCTCCTCGGTCATCTTATACATATCTTCATCAATTGTAGGCTTCTCATCCTTATGCACAAAGCCCCAATCGAGATGATCTATCTCATCTATAGATCTTCCTTGCTATTATATTTCTGCCATCTATCCACTAAAACACTTTTAAAGGACACAAACAGTGAATTCATATTGTCCAACTTTCCAGGGTTTCTATTATATCACATGATGAATAAGTACAGAAAGTTCAAAAGTACCTTGGAGCCTGGAAATTTAACAAAGATTTCAGATTCCGCTAAGATCCATGGTATTTTTCTCTGTAGAAAATCACCTATGATATAACAGAACTAGAAAAGTTAGACAAACATGGATTCAATGTTAGTGCTCTTTAAGACCGTCTCAGTGGATTGGTATAGCAGTAAGAAATGAGCAAGGACAATATATAGATGAAATAACTTGAACGTCAGATCAATGTTCGGAAGGGCAAGAAGATTAAGATTGAAGAATATATGACTATATGAGACAACCAAGCAGATACAAAACCAGCTGCAAAGAAGTTGTCGTGAGTGCTGATCCCGCAAAAGAGACGGAAAGTGGTCTCATTGCGCAATGCAAGCCAATTTGGCATGGAATGCAATGATGTTATCTTTTGCGAGTTCAGCTCTTGACACCTTCTCATGCAAAGTCCTGTGTCTCCTCGGTCATCTTATACATATCTTCATCAATTGTAGGCTTCTCATCCTTCCGCACAAAGCTCCAATCAAGATGATCTATCTCATCTATAGATCATCCTTGCTTTTATATTTCTGCCACCTCTCCACTAAAACACTTTTAAAGGACACAAACAGTGAATTCATATTCTCCAACTTTACAGGGTTTCTATTATATCACATAATGAATAAGTACAGAAAGTTCAAAAGTACCTTGGAGCCTGGAAATTTTAAAAGATTTCAGATTCCGCTAAGATCCATGGTATTTTTCTCTGTAGAAAATCACCTATGATATAATAGAACTAGAAAAGTTAGACAAACATGGATTCAATGTTAGTGCTCTTTAAGACCGTCTCAGTGGATTGGTAGCAGTAAGAAATGAGCAAGGACAATATATAGATGAAATAACTTGAACGGCAGATCAATGTTCGGAAGGGCAAGAAGATTAAGATTGAAGAATATATGAGACAACCAAGCAGATACAAAACCAGCTGCAAAGAAATTGTCGTGAGTGCTGATCCCGCAAAAGAGACGGAAAATGGTATCATTGCGCAATGCAAGCCAATTTGGCATGGAATGCAATGATGTTATCTTTTGCGAGTTCAGCTCTTGACACCTTCTCGTGCAAAGTCCTGTGTCTCCTCGGTTATCTTATACATATCTTCATCAATTGTAGGCTTCTTATCCTTCCGCACAAAGATCCAATCAAGATGATCTATCTCATCTATAGATCATCCTTGCTTTTATATTTCTGCCACCTATCCACTGACACACTTTTAAAGGACACAAACAGTGAATTCATACTCTCCAACTTTCCAGGGTTTCTATTATATCAGATAATGAATAAGTACAGAAAGTTACCACCTATGTTATACAGTAAAACTGAAATACTCCGTTAATTTCCATATTAGAAATACGAGGACCTTAGGTTTTTCTAGAATTCCAATTTCCATTCAATACCTTGTGTTTTCTTAATTCATTTTTGAGTATTTCAGAAGAAAACATTGAATCCATATTCTTCCAACTTCCTAGTATTTCTATTAGAGGTATTATATCACACAATGAATAACTACCAAGAAAAATTTACAACGCATCTTAGATAGTGAAAACTGATATACTCGCTTAGCTTAATTCCAATTTCCTTTTCCATATCATGCTCAGAGATTCTCTTTTAGCTTTTCGATTAAAGGTATGTGTTACTCTTTTGCATGATTAAGAATGCTTCTCTTGGGATGAGGAAAACAAAATTAATGCAACTCAATCTATGATCAACTTTAGAAACATCTCTAGATACCATCATTAAGTTCATGATTTATAGACTGTTGTCACGACTGCAAATATCGGTATAGCTACAATCAAGTGGTTGCTATGTTGGATCTTTGGAAACATTAATGGAATGGACTGGCCCTGCTAAAAATAACTGACACATGCTCTGTCACATAAAGATCTCCAGGGTAAAGCTTTGTCAGATATACTCTTGTAATTTTAGTTTTCAGCTATATTTTTTAGTTAATAGGTTTTCCTTATTTATAGGGACTAATGGTGATGGGAATGGCAATGTAGGAACACCAAGAGTTCAATGTCTATGGATAAACAAGCGTACACTAATATTAATAAACTTGTTGCTTCAAACATAATTGTAAGGTTTCCATGGCAGTTCTTTGGTTTTCTGAAATGGTATAGTATAATATTGCATGAGATATGTAGGACATATAAGACAGTCATAGTACCTGCCTGGAACGTTAGATGTGGCTCCGTTAGTTGAAGTACCAATAGCTGTGTCCCATCTGGAAATTTAATACATAAAAGATGGTCAGCTTCAATTAAATCCACGAAGGTGAAGTCACATAATGATATCTTACTTTGTCAATGATATCGTTTCATGGTTATGATAGCCAGCATGGTAAGGCCTTCCCATATGGAGACCAGCTCTCTCCTCGGTGCTCAGGCATGTACCGACAGTCCGACACATCAAGGTTCCTCACAAGCTGAACAACCTTCTAGGACAACATCCACAGCTGGAATTGCCCACTATCAACAGTCCTCCCTGTTTCCACAAAGGGCCATGTGCTCACTACTATACGAAATATCTCCAGCATCTTAATCTCGTGTCCATATGCCTAACGCAAGGAAGGCGACATATAGCATTAATGTAACATAAATACTTAAATACTTAATAAACAGATAGTAAAAGTTTCCATAAAAGATAAGACAACATATATTAGACCTAAGACATCACCAATCACCAATGATTTCTCAAACCTCCATCCAAAATATACTAGAAATTTCACCTCCAAAATAACAGGACTACAAAATACCATTTCAGGTTAATCCACCACAAAACATTGAAGCACAAATTGCACATGTCTATCAATTTCAGCTCAACACTGAAAGAAACATACAACTCAAAACAACAAGCAATCTGTACAAACTATTCACCAAAAAAAAAAAAAAAAAAAAAAAGTTAATATAGAAATCACATGTGAATTAAAACTAATAAGAAAATCCATGAACAACAATCAATCTGTAAAATAGCAATACAATCAGCAGAATCAGAATGCGAAGTTTAAAAATTGATTGAGCTATTACCGAAGAGAAAAGAGACAACCGGAGAACGAGGAAAATTTCACCGGAGAGTTGCATTTTTTCCCCCCTTTGTCACACTCACTTTTTCCCCATTGTCGTTTTTGACGTTGCAAATAATAACAAATAAATAAATAAAATAAAATAAAATTCATACAAAAGTTCTTGGACCGGATTCATATCGATCGAATCCGTGGTGGATCAATGGATCGGATCGGGTCGGGTCCGGGTCCTATACATAAAAATGAAAGTTCTGAAATTATATGGATTTAAGTGTCGAGTCCTTTCGGATCGGGCCAATTTGATTTGTGTCCAATTCATGGACTTTGTTCCAATCCGATGTGATTCGGATAGAATCCGATCAAAAGATAAAATAAAACAATAATAATAATAATAATAATAATAAACAAATTAATTGGGTTTATTCCGAACAATCTTGATACTGAATCGGATCAGATCTGGCCAGATCCAAATGAATTTGATACTTAAAGTTATAAATTTGTGAATTTTCACCCTTTTCAAATCAGATCCAACTCTGATTCAGACCGGTAGATAATGAAATGGATCTAATTGATTTAAATTGAGCCAATCGGGGTTATCCAAGAGGTACCTACAAGGGAATTAGGTTTTAAATTTTTTGATTTAAACAACAAATGATTAAAAAAATAATAAACAATAAAAAATAACAAAATGTCTCATAAATATATAAGGGTCACAATATTGAGATCTTAAAAAATCACAAGGATCTTTTCCAACCCCCATTTAAAATCAAAAGGGTGAATGTTATAGTCACTTGACTTTCACTATAAACATCCACCATTTAAATACTAAAAAATAATGGATCTATATATGAGCTAAAGAATATATAGGAATTCATGAAAACTTCAAGGGATGAGTTAACATAGATTTAAAATGAAAAATCAAGTATATGCTACACAGATTTTTCTTAAAATAGTTGACAAGTATGAATGTGTGATTGTGTATAGTGGCGTCTCATGTATATATAGATAAATAAGGTTGCCCTAGCTAGGGCATCATTAGACCTAGTAAAGTAATGGGCTTGGGCCTGCTGATGGATTGAGATCAATTTTTGTGGAGATTGTAAATGAACTTATTTATAATTAAAAGTCGAATTAATTAAGTCTCAAATAGCTAGCCCCCACCTGAGGCTATAAAAGGGTTATTAATTAGTAGTCCAAGGTTAAGCATGTTGACTCATCATTTTAAAAGGAAATAAAGTAATATGTGACACATTGGACCCAAAAAAAATTCAAATGAAACCCCTAATCATTGGATGATTCATTTCGGAGTGGATTTATTTGGGACTTTTATGTTGAAAATCCTCAATTGAGCCCAACCACATAGACTACCATAAGTAATTCAAATAGAGATAATGAATTATTTATTTATTTATTTAAGGGTCAATTTAGTCTAAAGCCCTTCATATAGTTTCTAATTACACTTGGGTAAAAATTGATTGAGCTATTACCAAAGAAAAAAGAGCCAACCCAGAGAATGAAGGGGATTAGTTTTTCCAAGAAAATTATGATCATATGATTGTGATTTGATTGACATATTTAGAGAATATCATCATAACATTCTTTGAAGAGTACTCGAAGTCATCTCTCTCTGGTTGGAGTGATCATAAACAACAAATGGTAAAACATAAAACAACAAAATGCCTCCTAAATATACGAGGGTAAGAAAATGATATCCTACCAGGGGTAATCAAAAGGATTTTCTCATAGCATCAATTTAAAATTAAAAGAGTGGATGTCATAGTCACTTCATGATTTTTCACTAAAATCATCCACCATTTAAATACTCAAAGTAAGAGATATACATTAAGCTAAAGACATATAGGGATTCCTGAAAACTTCTAGGGATGAGTTAACAAAGATTTTAGAATGAAAAATCAAGTAAGCTAAAAAGTTTTCTCTTTGAGGAGAGAAGTATGATGAAATGTGTGGTATGCATAGTGGAGTCCCATATATATAGCTAAATAGTATCTTCCCAGGAAATTATTAGACTTCGCATAAGTAATTGGATTGGACCAGTGGCGAAGCCAGGGACAAAATTTAGGGGGTCCAAGTTAAACTTGTATGATATTTGCTAGATAATAATCTAGTAAAAGAATTTCAAAAACAAAATCATTTTTCACATGTTTCTAACTATATTTTTACATTCAAATATAAAAATAATATTCTACATTAATACGCATAAGTTTAACTTTGAATTAATATAAAATTTCAAGCATTAAAAAAGAAAAAGATTGAACATACAATAACGTACATCTGGATTTAAAAATAAAAATGATAAATTTTAAAAATTATGTAGATAAAAATAAAATTTTAAAATGATTGATAAAAAACTAAACAAACACATAAACATAAGAGAAAAGAGAAAATAGAAGGGAGAGATAAGATGGGACAAAAAATCGGATAAAGAAACATAATTATAGAAAAATATAGAAAAATAATCAAGTTTGGGGGGGGGGGGTGGGAAAGCGGGTATGAAACCCGTGCCTCCCAAGTAAAGGTTATATGTTCCTACCACTAGGACAAACGATATTTATCAATTTGTACTACTACATACGCATTAATACTCAAAGTTTCAGTGGGGTCCAGTACCACCACTGCCCCCAGCTCCGCTATTGGATTGACCCGTTGATGAACTATGTAATTCAAATTCAGATAAAGATAATGAATTGTGACCAATTGATTTATGGGTGTCCAATATAGTTTAAAAAATGATTTGTATTTGATGAATTAATTTAATTAATCAGATGTGATTAGAAAGCAATAAGTACATCTAGAGAAAACATTAAATCTTTCCCGCCAATAGAAAGTACTATATATATGCGGTACCGATGAACTGCTGATTATATATATATATATATATATATATATATATATATATATATATATATATATATATAATATATATATATATATATATATATATATATATATATATATATATATATATATATATATATATATATATATATATATATATATATAACCCTACTATTGCACCATATTTCAAAAACATTCCTCTTACTCAAACAATTACAATTTGAGACAAAATCACCATTTTGGGTTGACTCTAGCTTATTTACGGATATACCATTGCCTCAAAACTTGATTGTCCAAACAGGCCTTAAGAGTAATTGTGTCTTATTTCATTTTTCCTTCTATTTTTCTTTTCTTTTTATTTCTTTGTCCTTTCTTCTTCACCATTACTCCTCTCTCCTTCCCGCCTCTATTTATTTTTCTTTTTCTTTTTACATTTGGTCATGGTGTTGTCACGTTTATATAAAGCCGTTGAGCATGGCTCATGATTTTTTTTTAATTACTAAAATTAAAAAAAATTAACCGCTTAAAGAAAAAAGATTGATAGTTTTGGTTTGGTGCATGTGGAATCATGTATTGAATTCAAAACACATAAGATCATGACTTACGCTTTTTTGTAATATAATGTGGTTCCTGTTCAATTAATTTTATTTTCTCGTTTAATAAAGAAAATTATTTTAACGCTGTCACGATATTTTAAAATGTACACTTTGTGAACAGTGGGATTAGATAATTAAATTCAGACTATGAACAAACATGTTTATTTGTTTTTTTTTTTTTTTTTTTTGAAACGACAAATTATACAAAAAACGTAAAAGTTTGAAAAGTTACAATAAAGAGGTGCATAAGAGATGCATACCAAATACCAATTTAAAGAAGTGATCAATTCGTAACATTACACTACAAAGTTGTACCCTAATTAAGTTTCTCCTTTACTTTTGGAAAATTAATTAATTATTGTATATTATTGAGACAAAATGGCAGTTCACATCGCATCAAATTCAATCCGAATTTCGGAACCGAATAGTGAACTTTTGATCCAAATTTCGGATCGAATTCGGTTTAATCCAATGCACCGAAATTTAATTATTCTTTTTCTTTTTCTTTTTCCACAGATTCTTACATTATAAGAAAAAAAAAGGAAGAAGAAAGAAATGCATACTCCAGATTACTACATCAAAGATAATTATATTTCCATCTTTAACACATTGCACTTAACTAATTAAGCATTATCAACTAATTAAGCATACTCCTGATCCAGTATACTCCAGATCTGTTGTGTATTGAGAAGTTATTCAATTTTAAATTTAACCATTCAATTACATTTTAGGACAGCTACCTTAACTACCTAAGGCCTGTTTGGATCCCAAAATCAGAAAAAATGTTGGGCGAATTAAGAAAGCCCAAAGTCAAGGTCGTGTCTCAAAATGTAATTGTTTTGCAGTAACAAGTCTAGTCTTATTCCGTAATTTCTTGACTATGGAGGCGATTTTTGTTATTAGAAGCTATAAGGAGGTATATAAATGTTATATATATATATATATATATATATATATATATATATATATATATATATATATATATATATATATATATATATATATATATATATAAATTTTTGCAATCAATTTCAACAATTACTTCCACCATCCATAACTCAGCGCAAAAAAAAGCAGATTGCGAGCTTCAAAGGTCAACCCAAAACACTATTAACATGGGCTTGCCTTTTGCATTGTTGTGGGATATGAAGATAATAAGCCATAATAACCATAGACCACTTTCAAGTTTTCATGCTCAAGATAATTAAATAAAATGACATCACATTGCGAAAGGATAGGTTCTAAAATATATGCGTTAGATACTGGAATTTTCGTTAATTAATAAACTTATCTTTTAACTTGGATTTAATTTTGAAGTACCATGTAACACGTGTGGCGCAAAGTGTAAATGCTTATAATACCATCGAACGACTCTAGAATAAAAAAAAAAATCAAGTAAGCTACATAGATTTCTCTTAGAATAGTTGAGAAGAGAAGTATGAAATGTGTGATGTGTATAACGTTGTCGCATATATATAGCCTATTAGTGTTGCCCTAGGACATTATTAGACTTAGCATCATTAATGGGCTTGGCCCCCATTGATGGACTAAATAATTTAAATAGAGATAATGAATTGTGGGAAAGTTATTTATGGGTGTTCAATATATGAATGAGAACCCCACAATTGTAACCTTGAATGCTTTCATGTTTTCATGATACATCACAATGTGAATGGATGCGTTAGATACTATAGTTTCTTTTTGTAAAATGAAAAGTTTTGCGATATCATGTACAAATGTGTCGCGCAAAGTGTAAATTCTTGTAATATATCACCCATCCAATTGCTAAAAACATTTGGGTGACTTGGATCTAATTTTGAAGTATCATGCAACACGTGTGGCGCAAAGTGTACATAAATGCTTATAATACCATCAAATTAGTAAAAGCATTTGATGGTGTACTATACATATCAAAAGATTCTAGAATTAAAAAATCAAGTATAAGCTACAAAGATTTCTCTTAGAATAGTTGAGGAGAGAAGTATGAAATATCTGGTGTGTATAGTGTTGTCTCATATATACAGTCAAATAGTGTTGCCCTAGCTAGGACATCATTAGACTTAGCATCAGTAATGGGCTTGGCCCCTGTTGATGGACTAGTAATTTAAATAGAGATAATGAATTGTGGCCAATATTATGGGTGTCCAGTAGATGAATGAGAACCCCAGAGTTGTAAATTTGATTGCTTTCATTTTTTCATGATACATCACAATGCGAACGGATGCGTTAAATATTATAGTTTCTATTTGTAAAAAAGTTTTGCGATATCATGCAATGCATGTGTCACAAATTGTAAATTCGTGTAATATCACACATCCAATTGCTAAAAACATTTGGATGACTTGGATCTAATTTTGAAGTATCCTGCAACACGTGTGGCGCAAAGTATAAATGCTTAGAATACCATTGACTTAGTGATAGCATTTGATGGTGTACAAACCAAAAGTTTCTAGAATAAAAAAAATCAAGTAAGCTACAAATATTTCTCTTAAAATATTTGATGAAATAAGTATGAAATGCCTAGTGTGTATAGTGTTGTCCCATATATATAGCCAAATAGTGTTGTCCTAGGACATCATTAGACTTAGCATCAGTAATGATCTTGGCCCCAGTTGACGGACTAAGTAATTAAATAGAGATAATGAATTGTGGCCAATAATATGGGTGTCCAATATATGAATGAGAACCCCATAGTTGTAACCTTGAATGCTTTCATTTTCTCATGATACATCACAATGCGAATGGATGCGTTAAATACTATAGTTTCTAGGGATAATTTCTATTTGTAAAAAAAAGTTTTTGCGATATCATGCAACACATGTGTCGCAAAATGTAAATTCGTGTAATATCACCCATCCAATTGCTAAAAACATTTGAATGACTTGGATCTAATTTTGAAGTATCATGCAACACGTGTGGCGCAAAGTATAAATGCTTATAATACCATCGAATTAGTGATAGCATTTGATGGTGTACAAGCCAAAAAATTATAGAATAAAAACAAATCAAGTAAGCTACAAAGCTTTCTATTAAAATATTTGAGGAAAGAAGTATGAAATGTCTGGTGTGTATAGTGTTGTCCCATATATATATAGCCAAATAGTGTTGCTCTAGGACCTCATTAGACTTAGCAACTTAAAATCAGTAATGGGTTTGGCCCCAGTTGATGGACTAAGTAATTTAAATAAAGAGAACGAATTGTGGCCAATTTATTTATGGGTGTCCAATATATGAATGAGAACCCCACAATTGTAGCCTTAGACTGTTTTCATGATACATCACAATGTGAATGGATGCGTTAGATACCATAGTTTCTATTTGTAAAAAAAGTTTTGCGATATCATGCAACACATGTGTCGCAAAGTGTAAATTCTTGTAATATCATCGATTACTAAAAATGTTTGGATGATTTGGACCTAATGTGTATATATTAATTGTGTTTCATGATATAATATCTCATTTCTTAATATTCACCTATGTATAATGATAATTTGAATAAATAAACACCAAGTCAATATTTCTTTAATATGTGTATAGTAAAATTGAATAGTTCATAATTAATTGTTCATAACTAGTTCCTTATAATTATTTAGAATATTAATTCTATATAATAATTTGATCGTAGAATTCAAATGTCATTTTTATCATTTTAAGGGAATTTTGGGTTCTCCATTCCTACTTGAATTTAAGAAAATGAATTAAATGTTTCAATATAAGCCACCCAATGCTACATAAAGGTTGTGTCAAATGTAGTATTTTAGTAACACTCCACCCACGACAAATGCTTTATTATTAGCGCCTCCACCCAACCTAAACCCTAAGCCCTAAATAAGACCGTAGAATCCAGACGTAATTTTGTCATTTTAATGGGATTTTCGGCTAGCCATTCTTTTCCGGATTTTAGAAAACATGTAAAATATTTCAATACCCAATATTTCATTACCGTATAAATTTCTAATGTTTGTTATGACATGTCTAATGTTTCCATTTTCACAGTGTTAAATGTTTGTTAATAGTGTGTCCAATGTTCCAGTGTAAGATTTTTAATGTTTATCTAAATCTCAAATAAATTATCTTACATTTGAGTCAACATATAAAATTTACCCCAAAATCAATTTAGGGTTTTTAATAACCCAAATTAACAACCACTCATTTTTAAGAGACAACAAAATGCTTTTCACAACTCGAAACTACTCTATTACTAATTGTCGTTCTATATGCGTATCAATCAGTAATGGCATCTCTCACTCTCTCTGCACACCACTATGAATGTACAATTTTGTTTCAGCTGTCCGATTTGTTTTCAGTCAATACGATGCATCACGGACATGGCTGAAAGCATTTCCCACGCTGATTTGGCTTACCTTTCAATTGATGCAAGCTATCTCCTCGATCAGGTAACTTCAGTTCATTGGATTTACTTACTACTTCCTCTTTCCCGGTCAATACTTCCCATTTTGTTTCGTTGACTGTTTTTCAGACAAAAATTACTACTAAATTACAAATTAAACAAAGTTTAAAAAAATTATATGTAAAAAGTATACCATTTATACTAATTTAATATAATTTTGTTCATATATATATATAGAAGTAATTTACATTCAAAAAAAAAGTCAACAAAACGAACAAAACGAAATGGGAAGCATTGAACGGGACGGAGTAAGTATGTCTTATTCCAAACCCCAGGCCAAGTTTATGATTTCGATGGCAAGTAAAAAGGCTTAGCCTGCATTTGAGGGATTATTTCAATATTTATGATAGTGTGAAGTGCAAATTTGTATCGCAGGCTGGTTTGGCCAAGCTCCAATAGTACTTTCTGGGGTGACAAATGACCAGGCAAGTCACGAACAATTGTTGTTTCTATTCCTGATGTTAACATGAATTGACTTTATTGCATCTCATTTATGTGAAGGCTGAAGACCAAAAGAACAGATGTTCTCAAATGAAGTTTTCATCAATGCATAGGTCAGAACTGAAGCTGCCAATTTGTACGCTACCCCGAACCTTTTATTTTCAGATATTATGCAACATAAGTCAATGTTCATCTCTTCTGACTTCTGTGTTTGCAAACTTGCTGCTAGTGTAGCCTTGTGCCAGAAAAGAATGAATAGTCTACATTCGTGGATTGGTCGATGCACGTAACTATAGGATGTGGATGTACTTATGGGGCCTTGATATCATCCATGGTAATTATCTTCTGCGTTTGATTAAATCTTTTGTGTCATATTGAGCCTTGACATTGCCATATGGATACTGATTCATGTCATGTGTGTTTGTAATTTCTCATGGTGTCTTTGTTTGATCTGGTTCAGTGATGTTTCCCTCTGCGAAGTACAGGGAGATGGGGCAAAATTATAGGAGCCAGCTGCTTGGATATCTACCTTTGATGGCTTGATTCTGATTGTCTTGTGCTGTACGTGTACGTGGATATGATTCTGGGACTAATGCTTCTTATATGTGTTATGCTTGACTTTCAAAATCAAAAAATGAAGTGTTTCGTGCTTGATATACGATAAAGAGCTGCATTTATAAAATCTCCTGTGATGTTATATAAATATTCTGTCTGACTTCACTTTAAAGGTATGAATTGAGTATGAACCAGACCCTAATCTATTCCCCTCAAATGCTCATTAAGGTTTCAGTAGAAGTGTATAACAGTAACACAGGGATAGGACATAGGATATGACTCTTTCATTTCCCCTCCTTCGTGGCAAGACTGTAGGGGTTTAAGCACCCTTCCTGTTCCGCCCCTGAATACTTTAACTAACGAAATGTTAGTAAAACAAGTTCAAATCTGTTGATAAGAAAAATATGTCTACGCTCTTACCCGAACTGAAGAATATAGAGTGTTGGGGCTAGGCGAACTAAGCAAGTAGAAAGGCACGAATTAACGTATGTACTTCACCAACGTATGTGCTTCACCATCGTGTCTTCCGCGTCACTATTTGTTCCGAGTCAATAGGCTGAGGAAAGTTGGTCAAGATCGGATGATCATGCGGAAGAATTGATGGTTCGTACCGGACCATGGAAAAGTGTAGAATGCATCTACCAAGTCTACAACAGGTTAAATTGTCCATACATAGTGTTATTCCGTACCTTTATCTCTACTTTACTTGTATGGTCGAAAGTCACAACAAGAAACAGGACCAAGGGAACGAATTAAGGAGTTGAAGGACTAGAAGAATCAGGAAGGTACACCCGAGTGGGCCTGGGCCGAGCCCACAAATACGACCTGATGGGCCAATACAACCAGGTGGATGAATAAGAAGATGACAGATGGCTCGAGAGGATTGGACCGACTTAGAATTGACCAATACCTATAAAAGGGCACCAATTTCAAGATGAAAGTAAGCAATCTCATTTATTTTACATTAATTACGTTCTGACAAGGAGAGTCTTCAGCTCCCTTCAAGTAAAGTCTTACTCCGGTTTGACTTAGGCAAACCGGTATTACGCCACTGCACACGTGCATTTGGACAATCTTAGGTACGGAAGAAGTTAAAGCAAGAGGTACTGAAGATCCAAAGTGCACTCGAGGAAGCTATTGGTTTTCTATTATTTAGGGACTATGGTGACGTAAGAGCTCTTTGTATGTGAGTGTTTTGTAACGAACTTAGAGATTGTTTTGTGGTTCGTACGATTTTCTATAATTTACCACTACAAAATCTTATATTACAAAATGGTGAAGGAGGAACATAAATAAAAAAAGAAACAACAGAGGGAGAAAGAACCCGAAACTCCAACAATACAGGATAACAGAATGAACAATATAACTCTGTGTTTCATCATCTCTAATTACCACACCAGGAGCCATGTTCTGTACCTCAATACACTATGCAAACTGAGGATAAGGAAACCAGAACAGTGGAACTTTTATTTGGCTGAGAGATTACTCGATAATGAAATTTTGGGAGCTTATCATAAAGTTGTCAAAATGACAACCAAAATCCAAGATAAGTCTTCCATCACAAGATGTGTCCAAATTAAATATTACATCTATACAACAGGCGGTCCATCAGTCCCTGACATACATGACAATTAAGATAAGGCTTCCATCTAGTTTTGTGATAAATTTCACCTGTTTCAAACTCATTCCCAGTTGGGTTGTGTTTGATGTTTAATAACTAGTTTAAGCAAAAGAGACTTGTTAAGTATTTAGATTTTGCTTAGTCATTTTAAGCAAGACTTGACATTGACCCTGAATTTAGGCTCTTCTGTCAAGATTACATTTTTACACTTATAATAACACCAAATGCAGTATAGATGATACTGAACTTTTAACTTGAACTTTTAACTTAAAACCTGGGAAATATTGATAATAGAAGCCAAAAACACTAATCCATCTTGTAATACTGATGGTTCTTAGGCATCCACATTCTTATAATCCTCCTTAACTTCACTGCTGTCAACAAATCTCTTCCAGAAGAAATGCTCTCCCCAAATCTTGTCCATCTTCTCAATTGGAATGCCCTTAGTCTCAGGCAGGAAAAAGTAGACGAATATCGACATCAATATCACCCACACCGCGAAAAAGAAAAATATCCCCGACTTCAGATGGCACAACATTGCTAGGAAAACTTGGGCGATAATGAACGTCATGAAAAGGTTGACGGCCACCACAATACTCTGCCCTGCGGAACGAATTTCAAGTGGAAAAATCTCACTTGCCACGACCCATCCTAGAGGTCCCCATGACAAACCGAATCCACATATGTACACACAAATCAAGATCAAGACTGCCAACGCGTACCCTTTGCTAAGCCCACCTTCATCCCCTAGCATGGCTGCCATAACCGAGCCAACTAGTACTTGCGAAATCAACATTTGAACTCCGCCTATAAGGAACAAAGGCCTTCTGCCAAGCTTATCGACCAGCACAACCGCTATCACAGTGAACGTTGATCCCACAATTCCTGTCACTGTGGCAGATAGAAGTGATGCACTTTCGCCTGAACCAATTGTTAGAAACAGTATCGGCGCATAGAAGGCTATTACATTGATTCCAGTTATTTGCTGAAAGAACGGTATCAATACAGACATGACCAGTTGGGGTCTGTATTTCCTCTGCATCAGGTTCCTGAAAGGGTGTTTGATTGCTTTGGAAGCATTACTTGCTTCGACCAGGTCATCAAATTCGGCTTGGACATCATCTACACCTCGAATTTTCTGCAACAACAGTTTGGCCTTTTTGTGATCATCAGAAAGTTGGATAATACTATTAGGCGTTTCCGGGAGGAAAAGCGCCCCAAATGCAAGAACCAGAGCTGGTACACCAGCCATTGCGAGAGAAATTCTCCATCCCCAGCCGCCTTTAATCCTTACTGTCCCATAATTTATAAGCGTTGCTGTGTTATAACCAATGCTAACGCAAATTTGGAACGCAATATTGAAAGCTCCTCTGTATTTGGATGGTGCCATTTCTGCCAGATACAGTGGAACTGACTGTCAAGTGTCAACAACAGAAAACAATTTATGTTAGTAGTATGGTATAAGAAGTATTTTAGTCTATAGAGAACTTTATGTTACCTGATTAGTAAAACCAAGGCCAACACCAAGCAGAATGCGGCCTAATATTAGCATGTAAATTTTGTACGCGGCACCACCTAGGGCCGCTCCAAACATATACGCGAGCCCACCAATTATGATCGATGGCTTGCGGCCATAATCCCGAGTAACGATAGATGCGAAGAACGAGGAAATGAGGCCGGCTATGTAGAGGGATGAGGTGAAAGTAGTCAAGAGCTGGCTGTCAAATTTGCAGTAGTTGCTTACCTTGTGATCTTCATTCATCTTTTTATAAACACTTGGAAAGAATTCCTCCAAGAAAGGACTCATTGATGAAACACCACCTTCATGTAAAAACTCATGAAATTTAATATAACACATAAAAAAAAAATAAAAAATTCAAGACTCAAAAAGCAACATTGATGTAACCGCAACTCCTGGCTCTGCCCCTGACTAGTTTAACTAACTAAATATTTGTAAAATAAGTTCAAATCTTATGTGACAAAATGGCGAAGTAAGGTGCAACAAAATCGAAAAAGAACCTGAAACTCCAACATCGTAGCCGAAAATAATTCCACCAGAGGCTGCAACCATACAGGAGAGCAGAACAAACATAGTGACTCTTCCATTGTACTGTTTTCCATCGTCTCTAATCACCACACCTGGAGCCATCTTTCTGTAATATGAGAACTGAGGATAAAGTGAAACCTGACAGGGTGAACTTTTAAATGGCTGAGATTACTAGAAAATGGAGATTTTGGGAGCTTGTTATAAAGTTGTCAAAATGACAACAAATTTGCTGGCTTTAGCAATCAACAGAATAGGTGTGGTCCATGACAATTTCATGAGGATGATCAAGATAGTTCCAAAGAGTCTATCCGTATTTTCTCTTGCAAGATTTGTCTGAATGTGGTTGCATAACATGCTCAGCTTCTCGGTTAAATTTGTCTTGATATGTGTACTGTATAGTTTAAGTAGCATCTTTAAGGGGTATTTTGCAACTCTTGATCATCTGCACTGCAACTGTTTATAAATTGTCAAATTCTTTTTAATTAAAATATATAAGTTGAAGCTTGAGATCGTTCTTTGTTCTAAAAAAAAAAAAAGTTGAAGCTTGAGATCTACTTGGGTTGGATCGTGAGGATCGGCTAATATCACCTCAAATTTAGTTCGATTAAATTCAATTAATATCAAATTTATTTAGTTAAAAGTTATATTTCAAATAATTCCAATTCAAATTCATTAAAATCAAATTAATTAAGTTTAATTTAATTCAGAATAGTTTAGGTGAATCGGGTAAAATTGTAAAAATCATTTTTGGTACTCCAAAGTGAGTCATGTTCTCCAAAGTGACTATGTTTAATTCAGATACTCTAGTTTAACACTCTGTTCAATTTATATACTTTTTCAATTTTCACCGGAAAAAGTTCAATACATGTGTGCGTAAAGTACAATCGCCGGTCTGGTTTAAAAAATGACATTTTTAGAAAATTAAGGACGCGTGTATTACACATGCCATATTAAGATAAAAAAATCATTAATAACCTGAGTCAATTAGAAAACGCCAGTCAACTAAAATATCAAAACCATTCTTCTCCCTCCAAATCGATCCACTTCTTTCTTACCTTCTCCCATGTCGATTTAGCTCTAAGAACCCTAACCCAATATTTAATCCCAACTACCCAGGTCGACTGCAATGAAGAAGAAGCCGGAGAAGAAGAAGATTCCGGCAAAGTTGAAGCGGCTCCAAAGGCAACAAAACAAAATTATAGAACCATTTTGACTAATTATTTCTCAGTTATGATGACTGAAGTAATGTACGACGCTCACATGTTAACCTATGGTAAAAAATTATGATACAATGAATTTGGAAAGGTAAGATTTATTCTGCCAGTGTTATTTTTTGTCTTTTTCAAAAGTGGCATAAAAGTGATGTTAATTAGTATGAACATTTTAGCGACATTGTATAAAAGTGTTGTTGATCCAGTTTTAATTTAAAAGAAATAAATTTTTTAATTGTCGCGTGATATACACACGCCCATTTTTTTCACTTTTATCACAATCTTTTAAACTGGTCAGCGAGTGTACTTCACGCGGGCGTGTACACGCATTGCACTTTTTTTTTGTGAAAATTAAAAAAGGTATATAAATTGGACAGGGTGTTACACTAGAGTATCTAAATCATACATAGTCACACTAAAATATATAAATTGGACATATACTCTAAAATACCAAAATGGATTTTATCCAGACGAATCAAATAGAGACTAACTTGCTGTCAATGTTGTTATAGTTTTAAAATTTTAAGTTGTTTTTGTTCGAAATACTACCTCCTATCAATCTCAAATTCACATTGAATACACTGGAGATTAATAATTCACAAAATAGAGTTAGGCAAGTCTGTGCATAAGACAATAGATAGACAGCAATTCAAAGATCTTGAAAAGGACTCTGGCACACCTATTAAATAGTTCATGATTTGTCACATGTTACACGGATTGGTGCATAATTATGTTCTAAATATCTTATTGGTATTGGTTCAGAATCTTTGACAATAATTTTGTGACAGAGTTGTCATGGAATTGTGCAGAACTGTTGAGCATTCAAAACATTAAAAGGTCTTTTGGCTATTTCGAAGCTTGCATTAAATTGGTTATCCTATCATACAACTTGTCTCGATTCCATAGTTGCTGAGCAAAAATTCTAATTTTACCCTGTTTAAAATTTTTAATATAATTTTTAGGGTAATTTTCATACAAACCCATGTTAGTTTTATCAATTACGAATCTTTCCCTGTTAGTTTAATAATAACATATTTTCCCCCGTTAGTGAAAAACAATTACATCTAGCCCCACGACTTTGACTTTCGGTGAATTAAGGTCTGGAAATGACAAATTTGCCCTCATTTAAAATTCAGATTTCTTCAACACCCAAACACCATCAACTTTCCTTTATTGCACATTTGACTCTAAAATTTATTATTTTACAAATTAACCTACATAACCTTTTTAACTTTCAAAATTATCCAAAATATTTTTGTAAACAAGTCCCTACACTTTTTATATTTCAATATAAGCCTAAAAAATATTAGAACCAAAAAAAAAATAATAATAATAATTCCAAAAAATTAATAATTAAAAAAAGAAAAAAGAAAAAAGAAAAAACATATCGGAGCTAACAGCTCCGGCAGGAGCTGCACAGCTCCGGCAGAGCTGCACATCTCCAATCGAAGCTAATTACAGCTCCGGTGGAGCTGCACAGCTCCGATCGTAGCTATTTACAGCTCCGATTGGAGCTGTGTGAAACAGTTATGTCGGAGTTGTTGACACCTCCGACTAGTTGTCCAACCGGAGAAACAGCGCCATCGGAGCTGTGTAAAAACAGTTCCGACGGAGCTTTTTCTCCGGTTGGACAACTCCGATACCGGAAAAAATTTCGGTACCGGAGTTTAGAGCTTGAAGAAGAAGGTGTTAAATAAAAAAAGAAAAAGAAAATCTAGAAAAAAATGAAAAGGTAAATGAAAAAAGAAAAATGTAAAAGAATAATATTGGTAAGGGCATGTTTGGGGTGAGAATAAAATCTTAAGGTTTATAACTTGGTCAACATTTTTTGTTAAAATGGAGTTAGATGTAATTGTTGAACTAGCAGGGGGGAAATTAGTAATTAGGTGCAGCAGTGGGGGTAGTTTTTGGAAATTTCCCTACTTTTTAAATTGTAATTGTAAAATATTAAACAAAATTTAGCAAGTTAAATTTCATGATATAATTTTCTAAAATATTTTACATTAATATTATCTTTAAATCTAATTTATAGTCAAAAACAAAATTATTGACAAAAAAGTCAGATTGAATAAAATTTTGTGGAACGGAGGGAGGGAGTAAACACATCTAATCCAAATAACTGCTTAAGTGAGATGTCAATAAATAAACTTAGAATTGTTTGGATCTCAACTAAAATGGGCCAATTTAATGAAGTGATTGAAAGTTGAGTAGTGACTAATTTAATTTAGACAGAGAAAAATTGAATTGTTGCACTGTAGTTAACCGCTCTAAATGAATTCTAAAACTATTGTCTTGTTTATAAACGGAAGGGACTGACCTTTAATTGAGTATCAAATCGTCTGACATACACTGGTTATAAGTTGGATTATAATCTCGAAAAACTTATTTTGAAAATGAGTTTACTTGAATGACTAATTGCAGTTTATCCTGTTATGCCGGAGGTTTGGAAAAGCAGAAATATTAACCTTTACAAATTTTATGTAAAGCCCACTGATCTGGTTCCAATAGTCTGTAAATGGTTACCTCCCCAAAATTTGTCTGCCTCAACATTGATTGCTGGTCTGACCCTATAACTGGGAATGCTTGAGCTGGTTATATTATACTACTAAAAACCTAGCAAGGAGTTTTTATTAGGGGTGGTGTTGCTTTCCTTGGAAAACAGACCACAATATGACTTGAGTTTTATGATATTTTACTTGTATTATTAAGTTGTGTTTGCCACTTGAAATAAATAATTTAGTCATTCAGTCAGATTCTAAAATGATTGTATTTGTTTTAATCAAGTAGTTGGGGTGCACTTATAGACTATTTTGGAGGATGTGCTTGAACTGTTGGAAAACACGAAAAGAGTGCATATTAGTTTTATCTATCGAGGATCAAATGGAGTTGCAGATCACATTGTGAACGAAGCTAGAAAGAGGACTATTGGAAGAAACTCTTTATATTTTGATGCATCTCATTTTGTGTGGGATTCTACTCCCTGTTGGATTAATCTTTAAGTTTAGACACAAGATTTCTATTGAATTTTTAAACTCTAATGTTGTTTAATTAAATTTTTTACTTTATTTCCACGGCAGAGTATCATGAGTTTAGGAGTACAAACCATCTACGAGTAATCTAGAGATGTCCACTCTTGTTAGGTTTAACTTTTAAATCAATTAACTTTAACAATCACACACAATCGATAACAGAGCTTCAAGCTCAAAGCAAATTGGAACGGAAAAACAGAGAACTTGCAGAAAAAAATAAAGAACACAACAATTTATGTGGTTCGGCAAAGCCTACATCCATGGGAACAACTCCTGACCACCTTTATTGATTACCACTTCTCATACAAGATCATACAACGAAATCTCCAACTAGAATTACAAGGAAATCGTCAATCTCAAGCAGCTAACCCTAGTTTTCTCTCCAAACTATCCCAGACAGAGAAAATAGGCTATATATCAAATTGGTAGAGAACAATCGTAGCTTAACACGTCTATATATACGAACATCAAGCCGTATTTATACTAGGTAGCCTCAAAGATAGAATTGGACCAGATAAAGAGTTGTTGAATAGCCTCAAGGTCCAACTTCCTTTTCCTCTGTTTTCTTCTCTTTTAATCCTGGTCTTCCAAACTCCAGATACAATCTTGACTATTCAAAGTAATATCTTGAGTCTTCATTGAGCTACAAACTCTACATCTTCAATTATCTTTAGATTTAATTTAGAGATGAATGCTACCGTAAAGCCACACCAAAAATTTATTACATACCACCTCCTAAATAAATTAGGCTCTGTTATCTTCGTCCGTCAAAACTCAACATAACTGATATGAATTGAACTAAAATGAATGAAATTGAACTGAATTTATTTATAGTATAAAATACTATTAAAAAAATCTAAACTGAATTAAACTAAATTTAAAATAATCAATTTTCAGACCAGACAAAAAGAAGATACTATTCATTTCATAAATCTCTCTTTAAATTAGCAATTCTATATTAGATCCAAACGGCCAATCAACACCAATTATCTTTGTCCATATTCTAAACAAAAATGTGAAATGTGGCCCAATTATTGGACTGATCCAGAGTGTTTATGGACCCATTGCTTGCTAGCATTATTCACGTGATTCCTTAGTTTTGAGAAGCCTATACGTACGAGACGTACATTATATACAGAATTTAAATCCTCTTCTTCAAAGAATTTAAAATGTAATTCGGGGATACTTTAGTTTAAAGAGCAAAAAACAGACTCGTTGGCAAAACAGTGAATTAATTATTAAATAAAATAGAGGAAAACCATTAGGAGGAGAAACACTCCTGTAATCGGGCATGAATTTTGGTCTATGCAATTTTACATATGTTCCAAGCGTTTTTCTTTGTCCCCTTTGTTTTGTCTTCCAAGGGCCAAAATTTTGATTTTTCATTCACATGACTGGTTATGCCATCTATAAGATCAAACAGGACACAGGTCAAAGTGAAATGGATACTGGATATATGGACACATCAGACATGACATAATGTAAGCAAAATTAGAAAAGAAAAGAAAGTTAGGTTGTTTAAAAAAAGAAAAAGAACCCTAAGTTCCGTTGCCATTTCACCCGCCAGCTAAGTGCACTTGTCGATTGATTTTTTTTGGCAAAAAATCACAAACGGTACATGTTTTGATGATCCACCACTGAACGGGTGGGTGGCAATTGGATGGTTGTCAACACCCAACCCATCCGTCTTGGACTTGTAGTTTGTATTTTGGTTATAACAAACGTGAAACTTATCTCATAATTGAGAATATTTTGTGGAATGTTTTATTTTTAATTCAAGCTCTTTTACTCTATTTTAAAAGTAGTTATATAGAAGTATGTGACAAAGAAGTCTAACTCAGTTGGTAAGTTGTTTCACCTCCAACCAACAATAGGTCAGGGGTTCGAGTCACCAACGTGGGTAAATCATTATTCATCCTCGCTTTGCCGATTCGAAAAAAAGTAGTTATATATATTCTCGTTTTGACACATAAAAATTGTCAATCCGTCCGCCACCTTTATGTAAAAACCAAATGTGAAGTGTAGGCGTGAATCCGCCGTCTAATCAGAGGCTAACCCCCGCCGTCGCTCTAAAACCCAAAGCTGGAGTACAAAGGGAAAGCCAGGTGGAACGTCAAAAGGACATCGTCAAAGCCCCAAGTTGGTTAGTACTGGAAACTATGCTTTTCGTCTGGCCTGGGCTCAAAAGACATTCCTTCCCTCTAAGTTTAGTGTTGTATGTATTGGTTGAAAGGTCCGCTCTTTTTCCTCTTGTCAATCTTTCAACGAAACGCGGCAACATACTTTTCTGTAGCATCGCTGGACCGACCTCCCACTCGTAGAAACTACACATCTTGCTTTGACTAAATAACCGTCCGTGGCACCCTTGGTTGAAGTATCTGAAATCTTGCAGGAAAGTTGGGAATTTTTTCTCGATATCCAAAATGGAGTAATTAATGAGATAAACATAAACTTGTCCAACTTTATTCTTGTGGTAACAGCCCCAGTCGAAATTGGTCCTCAAAATCTTGAGCACAATGCAGAATAACTTAATAGTTAATACCAACAATTCAAGAAACTCCAAACTAGTTTGCAGACCGCGTCAGGTTGAAGGTTAAACGATTATAAACAATCGAATTTTTCTAGTCTAGGAGTCAACTTTGATGGATGAAAGAGTCCTATATAATACCAACTTTGAAGCAGGGTTCAACCTCGGTAAGCGACTACAAACATATGATGGAATTTCGGGCCATCCACTATTAATGAATTTTTGCAGGTTCAAATTTTGGATTACAGGCTAGCCGAGGGAATCGGACTGGATCTGAATTCTGATCATAACATATAAGGGCCGGCTCAAATATTTCGGGCCTGTATGCAAAATTTTGTAATTCCAAAAATTATAATTTGAAAAAAAAAAAGAAAAACCTAACTTCCTAGCTATTTGAGGGGAATTTTTCTTTTAAGATGTAGTAGCAACGGGAGACTAGATAGTTTATGGCGATTTTGCAATATAAAGTATATAACCATAAATAAAAGTAACTGTAAATTTTTGCACCGAATTTTTGGAGGCCTTAAAATTTCGAGGCCTTGACACTTGACAGTTAAACATGCCGCATAATCACCAGCGTTTTGGAGGAAGTCTCTTATTTACAGATTTTCATACAACAAAGTGATAAGTCATGTCTAGCTGCATGTCACCACTCACGACTACTTTATTGCGTTGAAACATTATAAAGTTCAATTTCTACGTATTGGACCATATATAATCAAATTGGTATGTAGAGTAGTTGGTTATCACTTATCATAGCAGATATATATTGACTATCTTCGAATCGAAACAAACTTGTATCATAGCATAACAAAATAAATTTGATAGCTATTCTAGTTTGATGGATATCTTCTTCACTCCGGTCCATAGTCCATACCCTTTCTCTTAAAAGTCGTAGCTCTCTATACCCTTTCGGCTTCTGGGAGAAAATTTACACCAACTCCATGGCTTTGTACATATATAAATCATCACATGTTAGACACAATAATATAATTATATATTGTAATGTTTTTAACTTTTATACCCCACATAAAGTGATGTTACGCAAGTCAATTAGTACTCGGTTCGATACCCATCGAGTTCGAGCTTCTTTTTGTTTTACTTTTTTATTTTAAAGATTCTCGTACTAATGAGCTGAGCTCCACTCTAAGCTTGGTAAGTCTCGTCATATACAACACATTTCATACTTTTTTTACTCAATAAGGATCACAATACTAACTAGGTTATTATGTTTATTTATTATTATTTTTTTAATCATGAATTAGGCTCGAACTTAGTTCTCAAGTTCAACTTGAACTCGTTCAAGTACAAAAATATGGCTCGAGCCTAATATTTTATTAGTTTAGTTAACAAACCGAGTCAAGTTTGACTCATGTGTTATTCAAGATCGACAATACTCGATTCAAGTTAGAACAACAACACTCGACAGAGCGCATGTGGGCTCTTAAGCATTTATGCTCTTACACCTACTTCCTCCGTTCCTTATCAAACTTTCCATTTCATTTCGTTGACTTTTTCGAGACTTTGTTTGACTCCAAATTAACCCTAAATCACTCCGGAAAAAAATATTTTGAACTTATATTATAAAAGTGGAAATCTTATATTTTCATAATATAACTTCAAATATTTTTTTTTCAATACGATTTATGATTAATTCGGAGTCAAACGGAGACAAAAAAAAGTCAACAAAACCAAATGGGAAGTTTGATAAGGAATGGAGGAAGTAGTATTTATGTGATCTTGCACTTCAATATTCAGTGTGAATCCCGGTTATACATCGAGGTATCAAATGAATGAGTGTCAAATATGTCAGTGGGAGGACACATTGCACCATGTACACCAACCCTGCCAAAGCAGATCAGGTTTGAGTAATTATCTATCGTCCGTCTATGTTTTCTACAACATGTCGTTGTTGTGTCTCATGGTACTTTAACGTGTTGTACAGTGCAAAATGAAAAAAATATATAATCAAACAAAGCAAAATGGAGGGTCATGAACTAGTGTAAAATAGAGGAATATTTTCCTATGAATTCTTTGAGTTTTGACATACAACGAAAATTCTAATTTGACAACTTGTTGATACTAAAATACAGAAAGAAATTGACCATTCAAGTAAGTTGAAAACAATCCCAAACAGTAGATGACTAACTTAAAAAGTCATAGCATTGGTTGATCATACACCTCCATTAATCTTGGCATCATCCTTCAGATCAACAAACCTCTTCCAGAAGAAATGTTCTGCCCAAATCTTGTCCATCTTCTCAATCGGAATCCCCTTCGTCTCCGGCAGAAAGAAGTACACGAACACGGTCATTAGTATAACCCACACACCGAAAAAGAAAAATAACCCCGACTTCAAATGACACAACATTACTAGGAAAACTTGCGCGATAATGAACGTCATTAAAAGATTAACCGCCACCACGATACTTTGACCGGCTGAACGAACTTCCAGAGGAAAAACCTCACTCGTGACCACCCATGCCAACGGTCCCCATGACAAGCCGAAACCTGAAATGTATATGCATATCAGGATCAGGACTATCATGGCATACCCTTTGCTCATTGCACCTTGATCACCTAGCATAGTTGCCATAAGCGCCCCAACTAGAACTTGCGATACCAACATCTGAATTCCGCCTATAAGGAACAATGGCCTTCTGCCTAGCTTATCGACCAACAACACCGTTATTAAAGTGAACAATGATCCAACTATTCCAGTCACTGTTGCGGACAAGAGTGATGCACTTTCGCCTGAACCGATTGTTAGAAACAATATCGGTGCATAGAAGGATATTACATTGATTCCGGTTATTTGCTGGAAGAACGGTATGAGTATAGACATCACCAGCTGAGGTCTGTATTTCCTCTGCATTAGGTTCCTGAAAGGGTGTTTGATGGCTTTGGAAGCATAACTTGCTTCGACTAGGTCATCAAATTCAGCTTGGACATCATCCACACCACGAATCTTCTGTAACAATTGTTTGGCCTTTACGTGATCATTGGAATGTTGGATGAGACTGTTTGGGGTCTCAGGGAGGAAAAGTGCTCCGAATGCTAGTACCATGGCAGGTACACCAGCCATCGCCAGGGAAATACGCCATCCCCAGCCACCGCTAATCCTGACAGTTCCGAAGTTGATAAGAGTCGCGCTATTGTAACCGATGCTAACACATATTTGGAATGCAACGTTGAAAGCTCCTCTGTATTTGGATGGTGCCATTTCGGCGAGGTACAATGGGACAGACTGTGAACAAAGTAACACATAGTCAATGTTAGAATTTGGTACTAACAGATCGAGAGTTATTTCCCAATTTAAAGCTCGAACTTTTGGTGAGGTGTGCAGGCAGTTCATTATTCGAATTACTACTCGAAAACATGAAAAGTTAATTTTCTTTTACCTGATTGGTAAAACCGAGGCCAACACCGAGCAGAATACGACCAAATATCAACATGTAAATGTTGTACGCGGCCCCACCAAGAGCCGCGCCAAACAAATAGGCAAGTCCACCAATGATAATGGATGCTTTACGGCCATAGTCTCGAGTAACCAGAGAGGCGAAGAATGAAGAAATGAGGCCGGCTATGTAGAGGGACGAGGTGAACGTAGTCAAGAGCTGGCTGTCAAACTTGCAGTAGTTGCTAACATTGTGGTCTTCATTCATCTTGGTGTAAACTCCAGGGAAGAAACTCTTCAGAAATGGAGTCATTGAGGTCACTCCACCTGTAATATTCATCATATCACACTTCAGCTCAAAATTCCAACTGTGTAATCTTTGAAACAGTAGGGACCTAATCGACTTTAAACATTTTCATAAAATTACGTGAAAGTGAAAAACAGGACAAGGCCTGAAAAATCGAACCTGAAACTCCAACATCGTAGCCGAAAATGATGCCTCCGGAGGCTGCAACCATACAGGAGAGCAGAACGAACATTGTAACTTTGCCATTGTACTGTTTTCCATCATCTTTGATCACCACACCAGGAGCCATTGTTGTATGATTCTTCTTGATTAAAGGGAACTGATCAAGAGAAGTGAAATGGGAACAAGTTTCAGTGTGGCATATTGCAATTTTGAAGAATTGTTAATGAATTTATTATAGTCTACATACATTAAGTCTAAAAGCAGCTAGGCACGTTATTAATGTGTATTATAAATTTTTATAATATAATTATGTTAAATATTATGTCATTTAATAGTTTTAAAGTAATTAGAATCAGAAACTATTGACCAAAACCATTAAATTAAAGTGGATAATTTAAGTGGAGAGAGTATTATTTTCAAAATTTTATTTAATTGGTTCATACACTTTATGATAATTATTAGTACTAAGATCTAAAGTGAGTTTGGATTTTCTTGGCAACAAAACTTATATCCGAGAATAAATTATCCATTTTTGATTTTTTTTCAATCAACTATTCTTGGGTTTAACTAAAAAATAAATTTAAACTATAAGAACACTCCTTATAGATGCTTTTTTGAGTTTAAATGGGGCTAAAATTCTCAATTAAGTCTAAAAATGTCTCTAATGGGGGCTTTATTGGGGCTACTATTTAATAGCTCATGAAAAATGGCTACTAAATAGTAACTTCTATTTAAGCCCCCAAAATATATAAAAAATTATTATTTAATTAGAAAAATGGATTAATAAAGTAGTATGTGTTACATGGGTCCCACATAGAAGCCCTCATTAAAGCCCCAAAACCATTGAAACATTCGGGCTTACATTGTTTAAAGCCTCAATTGAGCCCCAAACCATAAGAAATGCTCTAATGGTTGAATTCTTAATCAAACTGCATACCAAATAAACGGTTGCATGGTTAATTAGTCAATCATTGGTGGTTAACCAACAGAAAACGGACAGCTTCAATGTGAATACATAAAGTAGTACTAGTACTAATTATTATTTTCATCACTCTCAATTGAAGTCATGACCATGCGACTTGTTAATTGAAGTCATGACCATGCGACTT
Organism: Plantago ovata; assembly: GCA_028274465.1. Lineage (NCBI taxonomy): Eukaryota > Viridiplantae > Streptophyta > Magnoliopsida > Lamiales > Plantaginaceae > Plantago > Plantago ovata. The sequence continues at coordinate 134,697,708 of CM051455.1, forward strand.
GTTGGTACATGTGTATCAGATGAGTGAGTACATGTATATCAAGTGAGTACATGTATATCAGATGTGAGGTGAAGAGTTGAGAGAAAATAATAAACAATTGATAAGTGAAATAAAAAGCTTTTTATATTGGGTTAAAAAATTTGTAATGTAATGAAAATAAATAAATTAAGAAGATTGTAATATAATGAAAGAATTACAATTAAAGTCCGCAATGCTAATGAAAAGATGTGAATGTATGAAATAGTGCTGAATCATATTATACAAGTGAAACAAAATCTGAAGTAACATAAAATTTACTTCATAACTACTTCTTTAAAGTGATGAATATCAAGTTAGCTAGTGTACCTGAATATTTTGTCGTTAAGTTTATGCTCGCTCCAGTGCTAGTCAAGTTTGAATTGCATGTCATCATTTGATAAAATGTTACCTATTTATAGACTTACGTTAAAATAAAATCAAGAGTTGTATAGAGTACAATAATGGTGGATCGATGTCATATTCCACCGCCCGCCTGTGAAATGATAGTGGAGATGGATGAACACTACAAGCAAGCAAGGAGAGCTCACACGCCTATTTCCTAAGGTTTAATGGCCGATCCATATATTCACTTATTAATTGGCTAGCTAGGTGGCTCCATCCACATTTGACTACCCTTTTTTGCCCTTTTTCTAATTTTATTTTTTTAGTATAGCTGAATTTGTGTGCAATTTGGTGTGTAAATTATGGAATCAGAATTTTCCCATGCACCAGCCTAGTAAGTAGTAGGAGCACACCCCTCTCCAAATGAACATTTATGAATAGAAACACTTTAAGAATTCACTTTTTTCTTTGCTAATCAGTTAATTACAAAGGGCTCCATCAATCTGAAAGTTTTTTTTTTTTTTTTTTTTTATAATTTTACTTACTAAATAAAGACCAAGATTATATGAATTAAACCAAAGTAGCTAGAGATGCATTGTAAGTACCTAAGTATGAAAGGCAAATATCCCAATTTTTGTTTTGAAACGATCAATCTACTCTACTACTCCTACACTATCCCTTGACCACTTTATAATTTCAAATATTCTAAACCACTTTATGCTTCCGTTGGGGTTCGGACCTCCGACCTCTCGTTGCTACTCGATCCAACAAATATCCAAAATATCTCCGACAAATATCACAAATACTTCCTCCATTTCTTTTACAAAGTTTTTAAGGGAACTATTTATCGCGACATTTGACCACGTATAGCTTTTAAATTAAATTGTATCAATATAAATTAAAAGTTGATTATGAAAATATACTCCATTTACTTTCATAATATAATTTTATTATATTTTTCTCTAATGTAATTTAGGAATTATATGTGATCAAAGGTTGCGATGAATAGTTCCCTTATAAACTTTGTAATGAAACGGAGGAAGTTTAACAATAGAGTAGATGGTAAACCAGTAGGTTGGTGATTTGTCATTGATTTTTTAAAGCGTAGACTGCTTGCTTCGGTGGCCAAAATAAATTTGCCGCCATATTCACGTCCCTGTAGACGAAAGTGGTGACAATTTCTTCAAATCTATTATCTATGCATAAGATCCTGGATCTCCCTGAGCACCCACCGATGTTCCCATCCCACTGCCTCTTCTGTTGATCAAAGATACTAAAAATTTGAAGTCCATTTGGATGACAAGCCTTTTGGTAACAATTTGCAAAAAATAAAAGAGAAATAAAATGGGTATAATAGTACATAATGTTAATATTTAATAGGAAAAAATTGATCAAACCCTCAACCTTTACTGCAATTGAGACAATACCCTCTAACCTATTAAATTTGAGATTTAACCCTCCACCTATTTAAATTGTTGCAACATACCCCATATATAATATTTTCCCTTCAATTTAATATTTTCCCTACAATTAAATATTTCGGTTTGACTCTAAATTAATCCTAATTCATAGAGAAAAAATAATTTTAAAAATTATATTATAAAAATATAAGATTTCCACTTCAAATATTATTGCTCCGATATAATTTATAATATAAAAGTGGAAAAATAATATTTTCATAAATTGTATTTGTAAAATAATATTTGAACTTATATTATAAAAGTGAAAATCGTATAGTTTCATAATATAATTTTTAAAATTACTTTTTGTGTAACAAGGAAACACTCATCATTCATATATATTGTTTCCGGTACATTTTTACTTTTATAATATAAATTCTATTGAAAAAATAATATTTGAACTTATATTATGGAGATGTGGAAGTATAATTTTCAAAATTAATTTTTCGATATGAATTATGATTAAATTGAAGTCAAATGAAAATATTTAATCGAAGAGAAAATCTTAAATTGAAGTTAAAATATGATATAGGGGTTATGTTGCAACACTTTAAATAGGTGAGGGGGTTAAGTCTAAAATTGAATACGTTGAGGGGTATTGTGTCATTTGTATTAATAAAGGTGGGTTTTGATCAATTTTTTCCAAAATGTATTTAATAACAAAACTTTCACTTGAAACATCGATTATTTTATTGACGAACACATGCTACATGCTGTCGGTTAAGGAAAGTAAAACAAATTCATAAAGTTTGAAACCAAATCATTGTCAAATTTGACTCCAATTGTGGAGCGAGATCGAACCTAGCTCCGAAAACAAGATCAGCTAAAAGTTTCTGGCACTTTTGAAGAAATTGTGATGGTGGGAAGTTAGACACTCTCTCAAAAGAAGAAATTGTGCGTTTATGTTTCACCTTAATTTCGAGAATAAAACTTGTAAAATTACGTTGACACATTAAAAATTAGGCAAAAAAATGTTTTTCCCCTATAGTTTGATGAGTTGTACGCTTTTTCCCCTAAAGTTTGTTCGGGTGCGCTTTACCCTTCAATTATTAATTTTAGTGCACAATGCCATCCAGAAGTAGTTTCGTGTGAACTTCTGATGTGCGTCTATTAGACGCTCCGGTCATAATCATCCAACACCTCCGCTGCAACTTTATTATGATAATCATGTTCCCCTTTTTTTCTTTTTTTTTCTTGGGTTGCACATGAGTAAATATCCAATCAAACTGATAAATTCGGAAAAATGACAATTTTAGTCCCAAAGTTTCAAAGGTGTGGGGCATATGCAATTCCATATTTGCTTCAATTGGCAATTTTAGTCCCAAAGTTTTATAATTTTGACAAACCTAGTTCTTTTTTCAATTTTTTGACTTTGACCAATGATGTGGCAGCGTAGTCAACAAGTCAACGCCGCCACATCACCTGATGACATAATTATGGTGTCATATTTGTCAAAAAAATAATTATTTAATAAAAATAACAAAACATTTAGAAATATTGAAAAATAATTTTTTAATAATAAACAACAAATAAAAGAATTAAGAAATAAATAACATAAAATTTAGAAAAAATAAAAAATAATTTCATCAATCGAGCATAGAATCATGAAAGAAGGGAATTTTCACAATCAATTGAAAACCGCAACTCTGTACAGTACTCGATGCTTCAATGTTTATCAAATTGGAATCCTCCTGAAAACCTAATCCCAATTTGGGTTTGAGCAAAGAGCAAGAAAACAAAGAGATGAAGGAATATAAGAGTGGACATGGATACAGTGAAGAAGGTAGAAGACAATCGATGTTTAAGGCATTCTATTTCATTCCCGATCTTCTGTATTCTAGTTTCTTTTTCTTCCGGTAGATAACAGAGTATTCTGAGCTCTTAAAATAAGAAACCACTCGCGCATGGCATAACACGCTGCCAGAAAGTTTTCAACCGCAAAGAATTTGAAACTTGAGGGGGTATTATGCACGACATTAATACTTCGGGGGGTAAAGCGCACTCGAACAAACTTTAGGGGCAAAGCGCACAACTCATCAAACTATAGGGAGGAAAGCGTTTTTTTGCTTAAAAATTACACTTGGCGATTATATGATTTATTTTTATTTCGAAGTGTGAAGACGCCGAGGAGAAACTTTTGGCGGAAAAGCAATGGAAACGACTCATTCTTTTCCTTGAGACCCTGACTAGGTTGGATAGCATGTTGATTTGGACTTGGGGTCGTGACGAACTGGACTTGGACGAATTGGAGTGATTTTCGAGAAATTTCCCAAAATTGAAATCCCCCTTCTTATAAACCATAAACCTAACCCGATTTGTTTTGAAATTCAATTTTGGGTTCTTGTTTCTTGCTCATCTTGGATGATGATGTAAATGGAGGTTGATGTATTGAGGATTTTTAGAACACTGGATTTGGTTTTGGCCGCATAAAGTCGAATTTGGGAATTTTCAGATTTGTTTTGGAGTTGCAGGGACCTGTGTGAGGGGTTTTAAAACTTAAAGGACCATCTATTAAGTCTCTCTTCATTCCCTTTCGAAGAACAAATCCCACCTCTCATGTAATTTACCTAATAGTTGGTTCTTTATATTTTAGAAACCCTCAAACAGGTCCCTGCAACTACAAACAAATCTAAAACTTTTGAAACCTGATTTTATGCATCTAAAATCAAATCTAGTGTTCTAAAATTCATCAATACATCAACCTCAATTCATATCAACATCCAAGAGACCAGGACGACGAACAAGAAACAAGAAATCAAAATTGAATTTCAAGTTTTTTCCCCTAATTATCTCAACATTGCCCTAATCCGATTTGTGTGAGATGGAATGACGTGGAATGTGTTTGATGAATGTGTATGAAACTCCAAGTGCATATGGACGATTTAAGGCGTTTATACGCTCCCATGGACTTAATTTACCAAGTCGGTGAAACAGAGGGCCAAAACCGAAGAGGACTAGTACTTAGGGGACGAAAATTGCAATTAATCCTGAAGATTTACATTTTGTCAATCGGAAAGTCAGATCAAGGATCCTAGAGCATAGAGTCAGCCCAAACCTTGATTGCTGAACCATCCCGCACCCGTGATATGAATGTTTCTGACTTAATCGACCCTGCAACGGTTACATGGAAATCACCAGTTGGTTTATGAGCTTTGTTCGGCCAATGACACATCTTTAATTCTTAGCATTCCAGTTTCACAAACAGGGGGAGTTGACGTGTGGATTTAATTGGCATTATACAAAGAATATGGACTATTTTTTATTAACTCGATCTATGCCTATTGTGTTGCTAAGCGTTGGATTAAACTCAAGCTAGTGAAAGGCACGAAGGCCCTAGTTCAAGTGTACATGCTAATCGGTTGCTTCTGTGGACTTTTAAAGTTCCGAGGAAAGTTTGTTGTTTGTTCACCTTCGACAACGAAGAGTTGTTTCGGGGGTGGTTTGTTCAATTTGTGGGGTTGAGGAAGAAACGACTATGCACATATATATATTTAATATATATTTAGGTAGTGTTTGTTCGTGCGACAAGTGTGGGCACATAGTGGAATTCCGCACGTTGTTACATCTGTAGTAGCTTCGAATTTTGAGGAATGGATTTGAGCCGTTTGTGGGGCACTTCCAACAGGGGGGATAAGGATTTCATGTCAAATTTAATTCAAATCGCACAAACTTCAATCAGTTTTAATTCGGGGAATACAAATTGATACTTTTGGATCAAATTTATTTGAATGATTTCATGTCGAATGATTTCGAAACGAGTGTAGAATTAAAGTTCAGATAATTAGCTACTTCCTCCATTTTTTAATTATTTACTAAGTGGTAAAAATTACCAATTTTAAGGAATAATATTAAAGAAATGATTTGTATGAGTATTTAATGGTGAAAGAGTGATAAAGTATGATAGAGAGTGAAAAAGTTATTATAAAAGAAGGAGAGAGAAATAATAAAAAATTGGTAGGTGGGTTGAAATTTTTTTCATATTTGGGTTAGTAAGTTTGTAAAATAACGTCCAAATAGAAACTTGGGAAGTTATTAATGAAATGGAGGAAATATAATATATTGATGGCGCCATCATCAAATTCGGTTCGAATTCTGGATTCGGACCTATTTTCCCGGCCTATTTCCAACTTGTAGTTTGCTGCGTACTTTACAAATTCTTTTTTCTCTCTTTCTACGTGTTGGACCATAATCAGTTATGATAGCTACTAGCATTGACTATCTTGGTATCAAACAAATTTTGTACCATACCTGTTCAATTTCGATTGGAACCATATAACCCTACCACTTCGCCAAAAAGCTATCTAGATTCCTTAGATACACTTATGGTCACTAGCTAGTATTTTTGCGATTGTAACCACTCGATCTTGTTGCTGCGATTGTAACCTGAACTAAAATTAATGTGTGCATATATATATATGAAGACGTTTTCGCGAGTGGTCGCAATTTTTCCAGATAAACAATGATCACTAACCATTTTAACGAAGTGCTTATTTAATGGACTCATGACCCTCAACAACTAATCGATTTTATTAATTTGCAATCATGATCCACATGATAATTTAAAACACGAGCAACGGAGGAACCGACCAAATGTAATCATTTATTAACGCAACGTTTCAACTATTGTTTATGAATTATGATAAGATAATAAGACATGACATGACATGACATGCTAAACAGTATATTTAATAACAGCTAGGGTTACGTACACCATTGAAACTTAATTGCAAATTTAATCTTACTTCTTCATCACATCCTTACAACATTGGTAGCTAAATAGACAAACATCGTACTTGAAAATTTGTTCTAATTGGAACAGGTCCAATTTTTTAGACTTTAGTAAAAATTCTAATTTGACAATTTGTTTTTACTAAAATAGTGAAACAAATTGACACTTCAATCAACTTCAAATTAAATACTCCCAAACAACAATGAATAACAACTATACTACATGATCGGGTTTATTTCATATCACACACAAAGTATAATACACCTATAAGACACTTATAGGTACATTACGTTTGATGTAACATCTCATAAACCGTTTTCATTGATCATACTCCTCCATTAATCTTGGCATCCTCCTTCACTTCACTTAGATCAACAAACCTCTTCCAGAAGAAATGTTCTGCCCAAATCTTATCCATCTTCTCAATCGGGATTCCCTTCGTCTCCGGCAGAAAGAAGTACACGAAGACGGTCATTAGTATAACCCATACCCCGAAAAAGAAAAATAACCCCGACTTCAAATGACACAACATTACTAGGAAAACTTGCGCGATAATGAACGTCATTAAAAGATTAACCGCCACCACGATACTTTGACCGGCTGAACGAACTTCCAGAGGGAAAATCTCACTCGTCACGACCCATGCCAACGGTCCCCATGACAAGCCGAAACCTGAAATGTATATGCATATCAAGATCAGGACTATCAAGGCATACCCTTTGCTCATTACACCTTGGTCCCCTAACATAGTTGCCATAAGCGCTCCGACTAGTACTTGCGATACCAACATCTGGATTCCGCCTATAAGGAACAATGGCCTTCTGCCTAGCTTATCGACCAACAACACCGTTATTAGAGTGAACAATGATCCAACTATTCCAGTAACTGTTGCGGACAAAAGTGATGCACTTTCGCCTGAACCGATTGTCAGAAACAATATTGGTGCGTAGAAGGATATTACATTGATTCCGGTTATTTGCTGGAAGAACGGTATCAACACAGACATCACTAGCTGAGGTCTGTATTTCCTTTGCAATAGGTTCCTGAAAGGGTGTTCGATGGCTTTGGAAGCATAACTTGCTTCGACTAAGTCATCAAATTCGGCCTGGACATCATCTACACCGCGGATCTTTTGTAACAAGCGTTTAGCCTTTTGGTGATCGTTGGAATGTTGGATGAGGCTGTTTGGCGTCTCAGGGAGGAATAGTGCACCGAATGCTAGAACCATGGCAGGTACACCGGCCATAGCTAGGGAAATCCGCCATCCCCATCCACCGCTGATCCTGACAGTGCCGTAGTTGATTAGAGTTGCACTATTATAACCGATGCTGACGCAGATTTGGAACGCGACGTTGAAAGCTCCTCTATATTTGGATGGTGCCATTTCAGAGAGGTACAGTGGGACAGACTGCATGTGAACAATGTACAACATGGTCCGTGTTAGTACTTTGTGATAGGAATTGAACTAAATATATTTGAACTGAAGGCTCGAACTTAGTACTGAGGTGTTCATTTATTCAAATTGAGATTTAAGAATGAAAAGTTTAACTTTTTTTTACCTGATTGGTAAAACCAAGGCCAACACCGAGCAGAATACGACCGAATATCAACATGTAAATGTTGTACGCGGCCCCACCAAGAGCCGCGCCCAATAAATAGGCAAGTCCACCAATGATAATGGATGCTTTACGGCCATAGTCTCGAGTAACCAGAGAGGCGAAGAATGAAGAAATGAGGCCGGCTATGTAGAGGGACGAGGTGAACGTAGTCAAGAGCTGGCTGTCAAACTTGCAGTAGTTGCTAACATTGTGGTCTTCATTCATCTTGGTGTAAACTCCAGGGAAGAAACTCTTCAGAAATGGAGTCATTGAGGTCACTCCACCTGTAATATTCATCATATCACACTTCAGCTCAAAATTCCAACTGTGTAATCTTTGAAACAGTAGGGACCCAATTAATCAGCTTTACAAATTTCCATAAATTTACGTCCCAAGAACAAGAATAATGAGAGACAAGAAATTAAAGCGAAAAAAAAAAAACATGACAAGGCCTGAAAAACCGAACCTGAAACTCCCACATCGTAACCAAAGATGATTCCACCAGAAGCCGCAACCATACAGGAGAGCAGAACAAACATTGTAACTTTGCCATTGTACTGTTTTCCATCATCTTTGATCACCACACCAGGAGCCATTGTTGTAGGATTGTAAAGAAGTACGTACTGATGAAGAGAGGAGAAATTGAAATAAGTTTGAGTACTTTCAAGTTTTGAACAAATACTTGTCAATTTATAGAATACAGATAGAACTATTGTCCAAAAGAAGTTAGGCACTAGTAGTGAAGTGGACCATTGCAACACATGATTTTTGCTACATTAAAGCAGTTAGGCAGTTCGGGCTCTCTCTGAACCGCCCATATCAGGTATTCTAGCTAAATTATGCTACCAGCTGGTTTGTTTATATAACATTGTAAGTATAGATTGTTCGAATTTTTCATTAACTTTTAAGATATTGGGAACTGCAGTCGTTTTGCGCATCGAGTACTCAACTCCACATAGATCACAACAAATAATTCAATCCCAATAGAGTTGGACAGTGTCTCTTTTGACTAACTGAGACACATGTTGAATTTGTGTACTAGCTAGGCAAATTGAGAGAATAACTGAGCAAATAGTATGTCATGTTCTTTTTTACTAGACTTAAGAGTGACGGTTACTGCAGGTATTAGGATCATAAAGTGACTTTGGACTTAGCTACTTTCTTGACAAAGAAGACCAGAATTTCTTTCTAACAACAACGATTATTCTCTTTTATTTTCTTTTCAAAACAAAAATTAATAATGGTTCTTCATTTATCCCGTTGTGACTCGAACCCCCCGATCAAGTGATTGGAGGTGAATCATCTTTATTAACTAAGTTACGCTTCGTTGTCTCTAACAACAACGATTAATTAATTGTTAGGTTACTCAATCATTACGCTATGTTTAAAACTTAAAATTGACCAAATAAAAACCTAGCTAGTAAGTTTATGTTATATTTCTCTAATAATAGTACTGATTTAATTAAACTGAATCTATTTGTAATATAAAAATAATTAAGTAAATTTGAACTAAACTGAATTGATCTGGATTAATATGAACTGAATTGAATTGAATTTAATGATTTTTTAGATAAAATAACAGAGACGCTAAGAGTATTTCTAAGTGAGCCTAGCCTCATAATTAAGCTGTTGAAATTTCTGTTCTGGTACTTGTTCTTAATTAACATGAAAATGAGATGAAAAAGAAATAAATTTTAAAAATAAATAAAAAAGATAAATTGCGTAACCAAAATCAAATGAGCAAATTATGTGAAACAAAATCCAAAATACTATAAACCAAATTAATCTGCATTACGAAATGAAAATGCACAACTGAAACTAAGTGCTTTAAATTGAATAACAAGCTAGGGTAGTAAAGACCCAAACAGCCTGCTAGCGTACCTCAATGTTTTGTTAAGCAAGGTTGTTGTTTGTGAAGTTTGAGTTATACACTTGTGATAAAAATGATGAACCTATTTATAGGCCTCAATGTCAATGACAATCAAAATGTTAATAGTGATGTATCGATCGATAATGGTGGATGTCATTTTCCACCGCGCGTTAATGGAGATTATCACAAGCTCACGCCTATTTCCTTTCCTATACAAATTATGGCTGATTTATATTGATCATATGGCTTATTAATTGGTGGCTCCATCCAGATTTGACTCCCAATCTGACTTTCTCATTTCGCCTCTCCAAGATAAAATTCCAACTTTAGTAAAATCTCGAGCTTATATATTGTGAAATTTTCATTTATATACTCTTCCACAAACGTGGTCTTTTTTTTAACCGCTTTCTTTTTTTTTTTTTAAGGTCATATGAGTGAAAATTAATACTCGTGGAATTTGTTGAACCTCGAACAATGTGTTTGCCCTGAACAAAAAATTCTTATACCGTGATACAATTAATCTAACTCTACCAAAAGTTTGAACAAATAGTAAAAATTAAATATATGAAATGTTTGTTAGATAAGAGTATAGGAAAATTATTTTAAAATGTTTGTTACATCCTCGAGTTCGATCGTGGAAGATGTTCACGTAGAAAGTGTGGAAACCTTCCCGCTTGTTCATTTTGGGCCTGTTTGTGTTGTGGCTCCTTGATCCATTCCTATTTTATTTGGCTGGTCACTGCTCACTGGCGTCTGAGTTTCACTGCTACTGAAGGTCTCGATTCTTTTTTGTTCTTTTACTAATTTTCACAGCTCTGTGTACTGGCCTATTGATTGCGGCCCCCTTTTGTTATTTCAGGTAGACTTTTTGTTTGTCTTGAGCTGGTTGAGGTGCTACTCGCTTGCTGGTGTTCTCTTAATGAGGCTAGTGTTCATTCTCACTTCTAGTTAGGTACCTTTGAGGTTTAGCTGGTTTTTTGTCCAGTTTGGACGTTGTAAAAGTTGGGTTGATGTATCACGAGTATTTATTATGCTCGGGCTCTTTGACGTAATAAAATTTTTAGCCGTTTAAAAAAAAATATATATATATATGAATTCAGTTCAATTATTTCTCCTATACTTCTTAGGTTTATTTATTACTTCATATCTCGCATCTTTAATTAGTTTCTCCTACCATATACTTCCTCTATTCATTTGTAACAAATTTCATGGATTTGAAGATCACAAATTCTTATCGAGAATAAGTAAAAGTAGCGTAATTATTTGATGAGACCTCGGTTTGGACCAGACCACACAAGATGCAGAAGACTGGAAGAGACGGGCCACGAGGCCCAAACGCCTAGGAGACCGGCGGATGAGAGGGGAGGCGGCTAGGGGAGATTTTCCCTAGTTGGCTTATTTTGATATTTATCTATTTACCTTTTTGAATAAAGACAATATTAGATTATTATTATTATTATTAGTTATCAAGTCAGAGTTTATACTCTAGAATATTCCCTTTTGCGGGTTAGGCCTGTCGTCTAATGGGTCAAAGCCTGTTAGTTTTGCTAGTATAAATATGCATGTAAGACTCTATATTTTTCATCCAGTCAATAAACTCGTGAGTTCATCTCTAACTTGCGGCCTTATGTCTTTATTTTACCTTGCGACGGGGGAAATAGTCCAACATTACCGCGGTTTCCGGGGAAATAGTAGCTGGAAGGAAGATTGCTCTTTAGCAACTTTCTTCGCCTAGCTGTGATCAGTTAGGAGAACTCGGGTAATTCTTTTCTCCTTTGCCTAGTTTTTCTTTATCAATTATCTAGAGGTTCCATCATTATTCATGAAAAAAGTATAATAAGTTAAATATTGTTTGAGACGTTCAGTAATGAATAATACATAACGGTGATCAATGGGAGTTTTGTTTTGAGTTAAATAATGTTGAGCGAGATGATAAATTTGCAAATATGTTTGTATAGTGCGAGTAATGAATATGTGAAATGTTTATATTTTTTTGTATACTAAGCTTCTAAGCACTTAAAAAAATAAAGGTAGATGAGCTGTTGTGAGAGAACGAATTTGTCTGAATTTTGGCATGTACCAAGAATCTTCCCATGCGCCAACCTCGCAAATGCACAATTAAGTGACGACACATATTATGGAGTTCACTTTATCTTTAGCTCTAACCACCCAACCACACATGCATGTACACAATTAAAAACAGAAAGGGGAAAAAAGTAAAATAAAATAAAAGGCGTTATTAAAAAGATTTAAATTAGAGAACTGCTTTTTCTGAATTTGACTCCAATTGTTAAGCAAGGTCGAAATTTCAAACAAGATCAGCTAAAAGTTTGCACTTTTAATAAACTACTAGTACTACTACTGATGATGGGAAGGTAACATACGTGACACTCTTTTGCCCCTATCATGATGATCCCAACCGAAAAAACCTACCTTCTATACAAAAGTTACTTCAATCATCACAGCCCAAAAAAGGCTTCTTCACCAAGGCAGTCATTTCAAGCATTGCTGTAAAATTACAACTACAATTTAAATGTTAAGATAACCGGTAAAATCGTCTAGGTCCACTATATCATACTCATCTGTTTTTATATTTTACGTTTGCTTTTGGAACGCTTTTTTAGGAGATTGGTATGATAAGTGTAGTGTTTGGTTTAGTGCCAGGACCCACAATAAAATTGTGAGATAGAAAGCTGCCAAAAATGAAAATGTAAAGAATCTAAAAAAGGACGAAAAAGAAATACGAATAATCTAAAAAAACAGATGAGTACAATTCATGAAAATTCGACCTTACATACAATCAGACTAGGTCGAAAATGTCAATTATTATAGTGGATCCGGACTAGCACATGTCTATAACAAAAATAGACGTATTTACATATAACTACCTTTTAAAATTTCTCTTTTCAACTCGATCCAATGATCTACTCCCTCCGATTTTTAATAGTTGTCGTTTTAGCTTTTTTACTATTTGAAAAATACTTGTCGTTTTACAGTTTTCAAGATAGACTTTCATTATAATTAATGCATTTTGTTGAATTACATGCCATTTTGAAGCTTCCTATTGGTTGAAGTATCATAATTACTTGTAATTATTACAGTATATTTATAAAACCAATAAATTGAATGAGATGTATTAAAATGTGTGAAAAATCCTAAAACGGCAAGTAAAAAAAATAGAGGGAGTATAAAATTACGACGAATGATTAATTTCATAAAAAAGTGTTGACTTCTCACCTCTGTATGAAAGAAAGAGTGTAATACCCCGTACATTTTATTTTTACGACTTTTATTGAGTGGACTAGGCTAAGTGATATTTTTGTTGGAGTTGAAATTATATGGACTTGAATTAACGGGTTGAACTTTATTACTCATCATTTGTATGGATCTATAAAGCGAAATGAATAAAGGGACTTAGTTCCATGGACCAAGAAATTGAGACGGGCTATTTGATTGGGCCTGTGATTGCCGCAAGTAACATATGGACATTGAGTCATTAGTGTGTTACAAGATAATTAGGTTAGTTTCTCATAATTAATTTATGCGAGTGACGAGGAGGACTTGAGAGGCAAGACTTGATTTAGCCGGCGGAGCGGTCAATTGCCGTGTTCATCCGATCAAAGTAAGTAACTGGATTTATGTTCACTTAGTTGGATGGTCTCACATTTGTTCAGGAATTAAAGTGTATGTAGCCGGCACATGTATTGGACGTAGATTTGTAGTAAATATTCATGGTTTGGATTTGATCAATTTAAAGGTGAATTGATTAATTGATTAATTGTTCCTACTATTGTTTCAAGGGATCGATACAATTTTATAGTTTTGATGAGGGGCATGGAGTGATGGTTTGGAATAAATATGCATGGTTAGCGTTGGCAATTAGAAGTACATCAAGAACAAACAAATTATAAAAGATTATAAAAGGGGTTTGATCACTTGTGGATTATAAGGTGGACGGATGTTCGTAGTAATTTGTTATCTTGATAGAATCTTTCGTAGCATTTTTACACATTTCGAGGTAAGGAGATTCTTAAACACTTTTGATTCTATTCAAACAACTCCACAAAATCTCACACAAATGCCAATACATGTCAATACAATATTAAACAAAGATAAAATTGATCAAACCCCCTGAACTTTACTACAATTGAGACATTACCCCTAACCTATTAAGTTTGAGACTTAACCCTCTCATCTATTAAAGTGTTACGACATACCCCATATATAATATTTTCCCTTTAATTTAATATTTTTCATTCAATTTAATATTTTCCCTAAAATTTAATATGTCAGTTGACTCCAATTAATCCTAATTCATACCGAAAAATAATTTTAAAAATTATATTATGAAAATATAAGATTTTACTTCTATAATATAATATAAGTTCAAATCTTATTTTTCCAATACAATTTATATTATAAAAGTGAAAAAAAATAATATTTTCATTAATTGTACCGGAAAAATAATATTTAAACTTATATTATATTATATTATAAAAGTGAAAATCGTATAGTTTCATATTGTAATTTTCAAAATTAGTTTTTCGGTATGTATTATGATTAATTTGGAATCAAACGGAAATATTTAATTGAAGGGAAAATATTAAATTGAATGGAAAATATCAAATTGATAGTAAAATATTATATAGGGGGTATGTTGCAACACTTTATATAGGTGAGGGGGTTAAGTCTCAAATTTAATAGGTTAGGGGGGTAATGTCTCACTTGTAGTATAGGTTGGGGGGTTTGATCAATTTTTTCCTTAAACAAATCAAAAAACATTCTCTTACATATTCCTTACACATATCATCATTATATCTATATAATCTTACTCCACTAGCTCTTAATTCACATCCAAATACTCCATAAAAAACTAAACTAACAAACTCTTTAATGCAGTTACTATTTCGGCTTTGGTTAAAAATAACACAATAGCAAAGACTAGTGAAGACCCAAACAACCTTCTAGTATTCTTACAATTGTACATAAATTAGTTCACAATAACTTTTGTTTGTTTTTCATCTCAGCAGTACGTTAAATACGCCAGTTTAGAGAGCTGCTCAAGAAGTTCCAACAATGTCATTTACCTCGATAAATTAATAATCTAGATAAAACTAATAATTTTTCCGGTCCCAACTTGGAATCAGTACAAATTTGGATCAAATCTATAAAATAATAAGATATTATTTTTTTTAAATCCTTCTTGGTCCCGACGATATTATAAATTAATAATTACTAAAATATTAGTACTTTTTTAAACGGCAAAAAAATTACTAAAATATTACGTGTGTGTGTGTGTTATACAATTGAAAATTCTAAGACTGTTTAGTAAAAAATAATCTATAGTCACTTGTTTTTTCTTGAACTTCAAATCTATATTAAGTTCATCTCTAAATCTTCCCCATTGCACTCAAAACTTGTGGTGTTGTCTTCTCGTACTGCAACAAAAAGTTTTGAAGAGTTGTTGCTACTTGCAATGCTTCTTTTCGAGTGACTTGTTCCAAAGCAATTGAATCATCCTTGACTACATCGTCTATAGGATTTTGAATGGCATCCACCACTATTTTTTAATGTTTTGAACTTCATAACATTCATTGTTTTCACCAGAAAAATCTAGCAAGTGATTCACATCCATTTTGTGTTGGTAATGCATACCACTGATTGGAAATACTTACCTGCACCAGGTCTACATTTAATGATGTAGTCCATGTGGTCAGAATTGATCCACACCATCAATTAATTGTGGGTCCACTCAATTAATGTGTATTGCACTATTGTGGATCAATTCGAGCCACATGGTCTATGGATGAGTCATACACTTAGTCTAGGTAATAATAATCCCCACTGATTAAGTTCTCAAACTCAAGAATGTCTTCTCCAGAATTTATATCATTTAAACCACTTGAGCCAATTTGATGTGCTGAATGAATTTTTTAACCTTGTTTAATGCATGCATGTACGTGGGTAAGTATCATGAATATGAACTATATATTTTACCTATATTAAACCTATTCATAATTCCAAATCCAACTAATATGTTAATATGAACCATAAAATGTTAATTGCAATTTGTTTTTTAATTTATTTTTCATCTATAGCTAATATAAATCATTATAACTAGTACATTTCACCACAAGAACCGGCCCCATTATCGACGGATGGTATCCGTCGGTAATAGGGTACCGATCCGTCGGTACGCCTTTACCGACGGATCGGCAACCACTTACCGACGGATAAATAGTCCGTCGCTATTTTATCCGTCGGTAATGCCTTTACCGTCGTTTCTTATTCGTCGCTAAATTTAGCGACGGATAATACCGACGGACTGACGAATAAGGGCGTTGACCAGCCCTTATTCGTCTGACCGACGGATAAATTTATCCGTCGGTGACATTTACCGACGGATAACTGTATCCGTCGGTTATGACCGTTTGACTTAGTCAACCGGTACGGTACTTACCGACGGATACAATTATCCGTCGGTAGCTTTTTTTTTTAATCTTTTTATTATTTTTCTTGATAATAGTACAACAACCTGTTTAATAATATAAATTTACGTACTAAAAATTAAAAATCATTAAATTTGAATTGAAAATAAAATTCAATAAAATTCGATTCTTCAAAATAGAAAAACGTTTACTACAAATGTAAATGTGAAAGTTTTACAATAGTACTACAAATGCCCAACTAAAATGTCAAAATCTAGGGACGACGACCACTAGAACCACGACCACTGGAACCCGAAGGAGCATGAGAACTGCCTTGCAAACCCGCACTCCCCGCCGTACCAGGGCTCCCCTCCCCGGACTGAAACACAGCTCCCTCTGCGAACGGGTCCATGCCAATGGGATGCTTCTCCAGCAGCTTCTTCAGCACGAAATTCTGCGTCTCCACCTGACACAAGTAATGATCGATGTAGTTAAGAATATGAAAGATAGATGCAAGCAATGTAAATGAGCATACAAGTGGTTATACATCTACATGACATATCAACATAATATTAGCATACAAGTGAATATACCTGAGACACAAGTGTGTTCTGAATGCTCATCATCCTAGCATTCTCGGCCCTAAGTGCTGCCATCTCCTCAGCCAATCGAGAATCTGAGCTGGAGGTAGAACCGGATGAGCGCTGAAATGATTCAGCTGCAAGAGAACGTCCCAAGTTCCCTAAGCCATAGATCGACCACTTAGGGCAAGGAGGGTTCACCTCGAGAAGGCAGCGTTCTCTTCCTCCATCGTAAGTATGTCACCCTTCTCTTGCATCTTAACCTTGTAAAAAGCCTCAACCTCCTCCTACAAGCAGTTAAGCAATACATGAGTTGATATATTACAATACATATAGAAACTTTTTAAAAATAAATACAGTACAAGTAACTCAAACTACTCATTTATGTACTTACATTCAGTTTCTTGGCTTTCTTGCATGTCCACTTGCCGTTCTTGAACTTGGCATTTTTCACCATGGTCAAGTACGACTCACATCCTTGTCCAGTGAGCCTCTGTTCATTTTGCAAAGTAATAAGTGTCAAACCTAAGTCCATTTACTACGTACGATGTGAATGTCACGGCCCCCCACAAAGGACCACTTGCTAGAGCTAGTACGTAAGGACATGTGATATTGTTGGCAGGATTTCTTGCATATGCACCAAACCATTGTGGAAATTCAGTTTCCACTTGCTATTGTCGTAAGTACTCAATAGTATCATCTGCCATTATTGGATCATTCTCCAAACAACGTTCTTTAAAGTACGGATCAAATATGGCCATATACTTGTCTACACTTCACAGTTCCATTTCAACAATGACTAACCTGAAATTCTTTAATTATTAAATTCATACATTTTCAATATTCATATTTAGAATTGAAATGTAGTTTTAAGGATATTTATATGTCTTATACAGATTTGAAGTTAACATTATAATCATTTTATTATTATGTTATAATCATTTCATTTAATTTTACGGACAAATTATAATCATCAACCAACCATGTCACCAATCAACCATATAACAAAAACATCTCTAGCCTAACATCATCAACCATATCACCAATTTACCAACCATCAACAACATCATCTCTAGACTAGCATCATCAACAACAACCATATGATATATCTCTAGCCTAACATTTTCAACCATATCACCATCAACCATATAACAACATCATCTCTAGCCTAACATCATCAACCTTATCACCAATCAACCAACCATCAACAATATCATCTCTAGCCTAGCATTGTCAACAACAACCATATGAACATCATCTCTAACCTAACATCATCATCATATCATCATCTCGAACCCATTTTCACTTTATTTCAAAAATCCCAAATTGAGCTACAAGTCTCGATTTCATAAATTACTCTATTTATCGTATTCAACTACAAAATTAACCTTATATAAGTACTAACCTAGTTATGGAACATTAAATTCGATCAAATACAAAACAAAAAAAGCCCTAAATTGATCTAAGTCTCGATTTTAATTAACAAACCCAAATTAACATAATCCAAACTAACATTCAACTATAACAACTAATATCTACTTAATACTAACATACATTTCCATAATTTAAGAAATCCCCAAATTAATAAAATCCCAAAATCGATTCATTACTCAATTTTAACAACAATCAACTACACATTTAAGCAAAATATACTTGTATCAACTACTATGTAACATACATTTGACAATTTAACCAACAATTGGATAATTCCCAAATTAAAAATCAAATAAGGGTTAGAGTTCATACCTTTGATTTTGCACAAATTGACCAAAAAAACTTCGAATTGAAGGTTGTTCCTTGTTGCTTGTGCAATAAGCTTCAATTTGCTACCAAAATGGATGAAAATGGTGGAAATGGAGATGAGAAGAGAGAAAAACAACGAAGAAGAAGAAAGGAAAGAAGAAATAATGCGTTCTGCAACTTCGCCGATCGGTATATTAGAGCTTACCGACGGATAAGCTTATCCGTCGGTAAGTTTATTTTATTTTATTTTTTATTTGTTCTAAAATTTAGCGACGGATAACTTATCCGTCCCTAAAATACCGACGATCGGTACCTTTTTAGCGACGGATGACGAA